>OU744818.1:16675558-17121408 GCA_916614155.1 Mesoligia furuncula | reverse complement strand
TACCTAACCTAACCTAACCTAACCTAACCTAACCTAACCTAACCTAACCTAACCTAACCTAACCTAACCTAACCTAACCTAACCTAACCTACCTAACCTAACCTAACCTAACCTAACCTAACCTAACCTAACCTAACCTAACCTAACCTAACCTAACCTAACCTAACCTAACCTAACCTAACCTAACCTAACCTAACCTAACCTAACCTAACCTAACCTAACCTAACCTAACCTAACCTAACCTAACCTAACCTAACCTAACCTAACCTAACCTAACCTAACCTAACCTAACCTAACCTAACCTAACCTAACCTAACCTAACCTAACCTAACCTAACCTAACCTAACCTAACCTAACCTAACCTAACCTAACCTAACCTAACCTAACCTAACCTAACCTAACCTAACCTAACCTAACCTAACCTAACCTAACCTAACCTAACCTAACCTAACCTAACCTAACCTAACCTAACCTAACCTAACCTAACCTAACCTAACCTAACCTAACCTAACCTAACCTAACCTAACCTAACCTAACCTAACCTAACCTAACCTAACCTAACCTAAACTAAACTAACCTAACCTAACCTAACCTAACCTAACCTAACCTAACCTAACCTAACCTAACCTAACCTAACCTAACCTAACCTAACCTAACCTAACCTAACCTAACCTAACCTAACCTAACCTAACCTAACCTAACCTAACCTAACCTAACCTAACCTAACCTAACCTAACCTAACCTAACCTAACCTAACCTAACCTAACCTAACCTAACCTAACCTAACCTAACCTAACCTAACCTAACCTAACCTAACCTAACCTAACCTAACCTAACCTAACCTAACCTAACCTAACCTAACCTAACCTAACCTAACCTAACCTAACCTAACCTAACCTAACCTAACCTAACCTAACCTAACCTAACCTAACCTAACCTAACCTAACCTAACCTAACCTAACCTAACCTAACCTAACCTAACCTAACCTAACCTAACCTAACCTAACCTAACCTAACCTAACCTAACCTAACCTAACTAACCTAACCTAACCTAACCTAACCTAACCTAACCTAACCTAACCTAACCTAACCTAACCTAACCTAACCTAACCTAACCTAACCTAACCTAACCTAACCTAACCTAACCTAACCTAACCTAACCTAACCTAACCTAACCTAACCTAACCTAACCTAACCTAACCTAACCTAACCTAACCTAACCTAACCTAACCTAACCTAACCTAACCTAACCTAACCTAACCTAACCTAACCTAACCTAACCTAACCTAACCTAACCTAACCTAACCTAACCTAACCTAACCTAACCTAACCTAACCTAACCTAACCTAACCTAACCTAACCTAACCTAACCTAACCTAACCTAACCTAACCTAACCTAACCAGTATATCAAAACGCACGCATATCACAAAACACGTACCCTACACAACCCCTAAATCAAATGAGAACACACATAAGAACACACACAAGAACGCACACAGGAACACACCAGAACAGCAACACCATCAAAAAACACAGATATATAAAATATATAGTTAATATATACAAAGTATATCAAAAATGCACGCATACCACCAAACACGTACCCTACACAACCCCTATAACAAAAGAGGAAAGTAAAAGCCCAGAATAAGAAACGACAATAAATATGTATAATCTCAGTATATATATATATTATTGCCGCAAATCACCTTGTAGTTAAAAATAATAGTAATACGCACGCACATACACAAAACACGCATCCAAAACTGGTAATAAGAATAATAAACAGGAACTTTTATTGTGTTTTAAAAATAATAGATAACTTAAGTACAAACTAAAAATGTTAGAAAACAGGCGAGTAATATTCAGTAACCAATTTGTAATAGAATAAGGAAGTATAGGAATAGTATAAATAGAAATAAGAAATAATGTCTACGAATAAACAATATATTATAAGTCTTGTTATTAAGAATAAATAAAAATTAGCTCTTAGAAACATAATAGATATAAGATAATAAGTATATAGATATCAAACAGTATATATAAGTCTTGTTAGTAAGAATAAATAAAAACCACCATTTAGAAACATAATCATGGAGTAGATATAAGTAAATAAGCTAATTAAAACTGTCAAAAAATAGGCTCGAAATACTTAATTGTAATAGAACAAGAATAGTCTAAGTATAGCATTAAATAGAAATAAGAAATAATGTATACGAATAAACAGTATATAATAAGTTGTTATTAAGAATAAATAATAATTTGCACGTAGAAACATAATAATGGAATAGTTATAAGTAAATAAGTATATTAACGTCAATGTAAACGACAATAAAAGAAAATTGTGTACCTAAATACCCCTGAATAAAGATAAATAAAAAAGTCAGAGTAGATAGAATAGCGGGAGTCCCACCCGGCTAAGAATGAAAGCATGAGCGAAAGAAAGATACAGTATGAAGCATGAAAGTGCGAGAGGAATATATGCGAGAACTGGAATGAATGAGCAAATTAGAGTAACAAGATCCCGTTGTACCCATGAACGGGGAAAAGCACAAAAAAAAAAAAAAAAAAAAAAAAAAAAAAAAAAAAAAAAAAACCTAACCCAACCTAACCTAACTACCTTTTTTTTTTTTTTTTTTTTTTTTTTGTTCCGGGGTGGAAAATCCTCATGGATGTCCGCCGCCCTGGGGCGGGCGACGGGGTCTGTCAGACTCTTACTGACTAAAAACCACCCCGGTGTTCCATCTCACACCTACGCCAGGGGTCGCGGGAACGTTCGATCCTTCCGCAACCCCCGGCTGGTGCCGGCCCGCCACTGCGGGCCTCGTCGGGTCAGGGGGGGGAGTGAGGTGTTTGACTCCCCCCGTGACGTCTAAGAGGGGCGCGCGTGGAACACTACGCGCCGCCACCTCGGGTCCTGATGTGTGGGGGGCGGCGGACGTCCCCTAGTCCGTCGCCCCTGGACCCATTTAGGGGGGCTGGAAGAGGGCGTTGTCCGCCCTCCGCCGACGCCCGGTGCGCCTGCTGCGGGCAGGGTGAGTGGACGAGATCTCCCTCTCCCTTTCCGCAGCCTCCTTCTGCGACATGACTGTTTCGCAAAAGGAAACCACCGCGTCCCAGGACTCTTCGCTGCCGACCATCGACTCGACCACGGCCGGCAGCGACAGGTCACTGCCTACTTCTGTGATGAGGGCACGGCGCGGCTCCTCCCAAGCGGCACACTCTGCCAGCGTATGCCACGCCGTGTCCTCCCGGCAGTCGACGCAGTGGTGACACCGGGCGTCCGGCTCCCTGTTTATGCGACACAGGTACTTCCCGAAGCAACCATGCCCCGAAAGTACCTGCGTCACCCGAAACGACAGGGAGCCGTGCCTCCTCCCGAGCCAGGGCTCGAGTACTGGCCGGACCGCCTCGATAGTGCTGAGGCCGGCGGTAGGGCGTGAGAGCCTGTCCCGCCATTCCGCCACCAGGACCTCGCGAAGCTGAGACCGACGCAGCTCCATATGGCGCTGCATCAGCCCCTCGCCTCGCGCCCGCGCTTCCTCGCGCCACCGGTACAGCGACGCGAGCACTTTCGCCTCCAGGTCCCAGGGCGGGGATCCAGCCAGTACGCAAGCCGCCTCGTAGGAGATCGTGCGATATCCGCGGACGACTCTGACGGCCATCGCTCTCTGCGGCTTCCGCAGGACTGCGATGCTGCCGGCCGTCAGGTCAGTCGCCCAGATCGGGGCCCCATACAGGGAACCTAACCTAACCTTTTTTTTTTTTTTTTTTTTTTTTTTTTTTTTGCGCTGGGAAAAAATGCGTTACGCATACCCTCCCATCGGGGGATGGGGGGCTATGTGGGACTCCCCGGTCTGACCCGGTATACCCACTAAAATAACCCAGCGGCACTCCCGCTTCGTCCGAGTGGCGGGGGACTGGGAAACCGGCACAGCCTTAACGTCCAGTCCTCCGCCGACGATTGCTCCTCAGGGCGGACCCCTCACACCCCCCCCGTGGGGAGGGGGATGGGCCCGGGAGTGACCGACGAAGAAGGTGGTGATGGGTGCAATGCGGGAGATGGCGCCCCCGCGCCTGTCGCCCGCCCATCGCCACCATGAGGAGGGGGAGGATGTCGCCCTCTCCGACCCCTTCTTCGTCTGCGGAGCGGCGCAGCGAGAGGGTCATCCTCCCGCGCGCGCTCCGCCTCCTCCTTTTGCGAGATTACGTCCTCGCAAAAGGAGGCAACCGCTGACCAGGCCCCCTCGCTCTCCAGCATGGCGTTGACCACGCAGGGAAGCGAGAGGTCCTGTCCGACCACCGCGGTCAGACCGCGGCGCAGCTCGGACCAAGCCGGGCACACTTCGAGCGTGTGCTGCGCCGTGTCCTCCGCCGCGCCGCAGTCGTGGCACGCCGGGGTCTCCTCCCTCCCGATCCGGTGCAGGTACGTTCCGAAGCAGCCATGGCCGGATAGCACCTGCACCAGACGGAACGAGAGGAAACCGTGGGACCGCTCGAGCCAGCTCCGCAGGACCGGACCGAGCGCGTCCAACGTCCGGCGGCCAAAGGCGGCGGTGGTGAGGTCCTCCGTCCAGTGGAGGACGATTGCGTCCCTCGCCTCCCGCCGCACGGCCTCCCGCTCTTCGGCGACGGGGCGCTCCCCGAGCGCCCTCCGGTGCGCGGTCCACTCGTACACTCTGGCGAGCACCCAAGCCTCCAACTCCCAAGGAGGGGTGCCGGCCAGAGCGCACGCCGCCGAGAAGCCCACCGAGCGGTAGGCCCTCGCCACCCGCAGTGCAATGGCCCTTTGGGGCTTGCGCAAGGCGGTCGCGTTCTCCCTTCTGTGGAGGGAATCCGCCCAGATGGGGGCCCCGTATAGGGCCATGCTCTTAAGGATGCCGGCATACAGGCGCCGGCATTTCGCCTTGGGCCCCCCCAGGTTCGGGAGGAGCCAGGAGAGGGCGTCCGCAGCTTTCAAGAGGCGCGTCGACAGCCCGCTGAAATGCGGGCCGAAGCGCCACCTGTCGTCCAGCACCAGGCCCAGATACTTCATCTGGGGCTGGACCCCTATCCGGACGCCCTCTACGACAATGTGGGCGTCGGGAGGGCAGCGCTGCCGAGGCCCGTGAAAGAACACGGCCTCGGTCTTGTGCAGCGCCACCTTCAATCCCAGGCGGCGGATCCTCTCTGCGACCAAGGATCCGCCAGCTGAGGCCAGACAGGCCGCGTCCCCGAAGTTCCTCCCCCGGGCAGTGAGGAGAGTGTCATCCGCGTAGCATATGACACTCGTGCCCTGGAGGAGGACTCCCCGCAGGAGCCAGTCGAACCCGATGTTCCACAGGGGGGGCCCCAGCACTGACCCCTGCGGAACACCGGACTCTGCGCCGTACCGCCTCACCGTGGCCGTCTTGTCCACGAGGAGGACCTCTCGGCCCTCCAAGTAGCTGGCCAGGAGGTTCTGCAGGTACTGGGGCGCTCCGTGATACCGGAGCGCCTCCAATATCGTCGAGTGGGGGACGGAGTTGAAGGCGTTCGCGATGTCGAACGACACCGCCAGCACCCCGTCCCCCGCCTCCACCGCCTCCCTCACCTGGCCCTTGAGTAGGGCCAGCGCATCGATCGTCGAACGCCCTCGACGGAAACCGAATTGGGCGTCCGACAGGTCCGGCCCTACCCCCCGCAAAAGGCTATCAAGCCGGGACGCGACGATCCCCTCGAACATCTTACCGACCTCATCGAGCAGCACGATGGGCCGGTATGCCGAGGGGGAGTCCACCGGGCGTCCCTCCTTTCGGAGGAGGCATAGCTGCCCCTCCTTCCACAGTCTCGGGAACCTCCCGGCCGCAAAGCATGCGCTAAAGAGGTCCCGAAACCTGTCCTCCATTTGGGAGGCGGCGATCGCCACCACCCGTGCGGGGACGCCGTCTGGTCCGGGGGCCGTCTTCTTCGCGCGGAGGCTGAGAACCCCCGCGCGGACTTCCGCCGCCGTCACCGGGGGGACGTCCTCCTCCGGCGAAGCCGCCCCCTGCGGGGGATCCATGGTTGGTGGGGTGAAGTCGTCGGTCCTGCGCGGAAACAGGGACCGGACCACCCCATCCAGCAACGCCGGCTCGAGGGTCTCCGTCAGTGGGGGACCATAGGGGCGCAGCTGGTTCCGAGCCGCCTTGTATGGTCTCCCATAAGGATCTCTGTCGAGACCCTCCAGCATCTCGGCCCTCGCCGAGTCTTCTGCAGCGCCCATTGCAGACTTGAGGACCTTCTTCGCCTCTACGTAAGAGGCGTATAGGCGGTCCTCTTCTGCCCGGTCTCGGTTTTGGGCGCTGCGCCGTCGGCTCCGCGCGTAGGCCCTTCTGGCCGCCACGCAGGCGGCCCGGAGACCCGTCAGCTCCTCCGTCCACCAATAGACGGCGCGACGGGGAGGCGGACGGCGAGACCGAGGCATGCTGGAGTTGCACACCTCGGTCAGGGACCCCCTGAGCCGGACCGCTGCGGCGTCCACGTCCAGGACATCGACAGGGGGCGACAGCCAGTCCTGGAGGAAGGCCGCCTCCTCAGCTGCCTCCCGGTCCAGGCGGGTGAGTGCCCACCGCGGGAAGGGAGATTGCCCGGCGCGGGCCGTCCCCCCCCCCTGGGTGGAGATGTCGAACCGCACATATCGGTGGTCCGACAAGGTCTCCACCATCTCCACCCGCCAGTTGACGACGCGGGCGGCTAGGGCGGGGGTGGCAAACGAGACGTCCACCACCGACCCTCCCTGTTGCCGCACACACGTGTGGACCGCCCCCCTGTTGAGGAGGGACACACCGCATGAGGCCGACCAATACTCGACGGCGCGTCCCCGGACGTTGCAACTGGCAGCCGGGTTGCCCCAGGCCACCGACTTGGCGTTCAGGTCGCCCAGCACCACGACCTGGCGCGGCGCCGCCCTCCCTACGACTACGGTGAGGATCTCGAGGAAATCCTCAAAGTCCGTGAGAGGGCGGTTCGGGGAGAAGTAGACCCCAACCAGGGCCATGTCTCCCCACGCGGCGGCCACGTATCCCGGTCCCCTCTCTAAGAGCGAGAGGGGAGGGGAGTCCGTGGAAGACCGCGACACCAGCGCCACCAAGCCGTCCCGGTCGCCCAGCCAACGGCCAGGGACCGAGTAAGGCTCGGCGACCACCGCCAAGTCCACCAACCACTCAGCCATGGTCTGCATCAGCAGATCCTGGGCTGCCCGGCAGTGGTTGGCGTTCGCCTGGAGTATGCGATGTTCGACCCTATCCATCAGTCGGACATCGCACCCCCCTCCGCCGCCACCGCAGCCGCCGCAGTGCTTTTGGCAGCAGCAGCAGGCCCGGTCGGCGCCTGCGCTTTGCCCCGCTTAGGGGGAGGATTGCAATTCCTCCCCCTCGTGACGTGGTCGGCGGGGCAGCCACTGGCTGCACACACCGCGCAGTGCGGCGTGGCGGCCTCGCAGGAGGCGGCTTTGTGGCCCTCCTTGCCGCAGCGGAAGCATGTGTCCGTCCTGTCGACCGTGGACGGACACACGGCCCGGGTGTGTCCGATGCCGAAGCACCGGAAACACCGCAGAGGCTGGTCCTCGAGTGCCCGGACTGCACCCGAGCTGAACCCGACTATCAGCCGTCCCTTGGCAAGGACGGCTTTGGCAGCGGCGACTGGGCACTCGAGGCGAATGGTGCCCATGCCGCCGCGGCCGGGTCTTATGTCCCGGCCTTGGACCGCTGCGACGCCACAGCCCCCTATCGCCGCGACCGCCGCCACCACCTCCTCCTTGGTGACGGAGTCGTCCAAGTCAGCCACCTCTATGGCCGCTGACTTGACCGGCCGGGCCACCTTGGCGGAATCCGCGATGACCTCCTGCAGCTTGGCTGCGAAGAGGTCCGCGTGGGTACTCCCGTCTGCCCCCGGGAACTCGAAAATTCGAGCCCCGGCTTGGGTCCGCCGGCAAGAGACGCTGCCGATCCCCAGTTGGGTGGGATCCGCATTGGCACGCGCCCGCAACAGAACGGACGCGTACGTCTCCCCCCGGTCAGCAGCCTCCGCGGTGAGGGTCACCACGACGGCCGCGGTTTTTGGGGGGACTAGTCGCCCCTTTCCCCTCCCCTTCCCTTTCCCCGTCCCCTTTCCACTGCCGGCCTTCTGCGCTTGGCTGGGAGCGGTGGTGGCGGGGACGGCAGGGACGGCCGTCGTCGTCTTCTTGCCCCTGCCCTTCCCCTTACGGACCACCTCCGTCCACTCGTTGGACGGGGTCGTGGAAGGGAGAAGGGCGTCTTCCGCCTGGGAGGAGGACGGCCCCGGCTCGCTCTGCCTCGTATCCGCCGCAAGCGGCGGTCGGAGGCGTTTCTCGGGCAAGAGCCGGTCCTCAATCCCTGCTAAGCAGGCTCTAGTGAAGGCCCTCTCCTCCATTACGACCTTGCGGATGATATCCTCAAGGTTGGAGGCGGGGCCCTCTGCCGCAGGGCTCGACTTGGCCTGTTGTGGCCGGGCCGTGGCTTCGGCCAGCTTCTGATGAAGCTGGCTGACCTCCGACTGCAGGCGATCCACCTTCGCCTGCAGTTGCCGCGTCTCGTCGGTGGTCTTGCGCTGGACCAGCTCCGCGACGACACCGCGCATACTTGCGGCCCTGCATTTCAGGGCCTTCTGTAGGGTGCCCTTTAGGTTGGAGGACTTCGAGGCGACCTCCACGATCTCCCTCTCGTCCTCCTCCGCCATTTTCTCCAGCTCGGCCAGAGAGTGGTCCGCGTAGAGAACGCGGGACGCACCGTACCCGGACTTGGCCCGGGCGGCGTGCGCCCGCTTCTCTGTGGCGGCAACCCGCTCCTCCAGCTCTTGCTGGAGCTGAGCTCGCCGAGCCAGGTCCAGCTGGCGTTGGGCGTTCGCCAGCCCAACGACATGGGTCTCCGCGGCCACCGTCGGCTTTTTAGCCTTCGACAACCGCGTCGACCCCGAAGCCGAGGAGCCCTCGGACCCACCGCTCCGGTGGACTCGCTTCCGCGGACGAGAGTCGTCCGCGTCCGACACACTGATCAGTGAGTCGTTGTCGGACGACTCGTCCGCCCCTCCGAAGAAACTAGCCGCAGACGGCGCGCGGCTAGTCTCTGACGCTGGAGCGTCGGAGTGGCCCTGAGAAGGGCCTTTTGGTTGGCCCTGAGAAGGGCCTTTGGGTTGGCCCTGAGAAGGGCCTTTGGGTTGGCCCTGAGAAGGGCCTTTGGGTTGGCCCTGAGAAGGGCCTTTTTGTTTTAAAAAACGCCCGCAGGCGTCCCGCGCAGGACTCGACATGTTTCCCGCGGGTTCGCAAACAAACAAGACAATAGGGTTAAAAACAAGTTGCGAATGCACAGTGCACTTTGGCCGTACCCAGTCTGCCACTCCGTTACGGTGGTCAGAACTGGGCCGTTTCCAGGGGACGCGACGTGGACGCAAGCACTGTGGGGTGGTCCCCCAACCTAACCTAACCTTTTTTTTTTTTTTTTTTTTTTTTTTTTTGCGCTGGGAAAAAATGCGTTACGCATACCCTCCCATCGGGGGATGGGGGGCTATGTGGGACTCCCCGGTCTGACCCGGTATACCCACTAAAATAACCCAGCGGCACTCCCGCTTCGTCCGAGTGGCGGGGGACTGGGAAACCGGCACAGCCTTAACGTCCAGTCCTCCGCCGACGATTGCTCCTCAGAACGGACCCCTCACACCCCCCCCGTGGGGAGGGGGACGGGCCCGGGAGTGACCGACGAAGAAGAAGGTGGTGATGGGTGCAATGCGGGAGAAGGCGCCCCCGCGCCTGTCGCCCGCCCATCGCCACCATGAGGAGGGGGAGGATGTCGCCCTCTCCGACCCCTTCTTCGTCTGCGGAGCGGCGCAGCGAGAGGGTCATCCTCCCGCGCGCGCTCCGCCTCCTCCTTTTGCGAGATTACGTCCTCGCAAAAGGAGGCAACCGCTGACCAGGACCCCTCGCTCTCCAGCATGGCGCTGACCACGCAGGGAAGCGAGAGGTCCCGTCCGACCACCGCGGTCAGACCGCGGCGCAGCTCGGACCAAGCCGGGCACACTTCGAGAGTATGCTGTGCCGTGTCCTCCGCCGCGCCGCAGTCGTGGCACGCCGGGGTCTCCTCCCTCCCGATCCGGTGCAGGTACGATCCGAAACAGCCATGCCCGGACAACACCTGCACCAGACGGAACGAGAGGAAACCGTGGGACCGCTCGAGCCAGCTCCGCAGGACCGGACCGAGCGCTTCCAACGTCCGGCGGCCAAAGGCGGCGGTGGCGAGGTCCTCCGTCCAGTGGAGGACGATTGCGTCCCTCGCCTCCCGCCGCACGGCCTCCCGCTCTTCGGCGACGGGGCGCTCCCCGAGCGCCCTCCGGTGCGCGGTCCACTCGTAGACTCTGGCGAGCACCCAAGCCTCCAACTCCCAAGGAGGGGTGCCGGCCAGAGCGCACGCCGCCGAGAAGCCCACCGAGCGGTAGGCCCTCGCCACCCGCAGTGCAATGGCCCTTTGGGGCTTGCGCAAGGCGGTCGCGTTCTCCCTCCTGTGGAGGGAGTCCGCCCAGATGGGGGCCCCGTATAGGGCCATGCTTTTCAGAATACCGGCATACAGGTGCCGGCATTTCGCCTTGGGCCCCCCCAGGTTCGGGAGGAGCCAGGAGAGGGCGTCCGCGGCCTTCAATAGGCGTGTCGACAGCCCGCTGAAATGCGGGCCGAAGCGCCACCTGTCGTCCAGCACCAGGCCCAGATACTTCATCTGGGGCTGGACCCCTATCCGGACGCCCTCCACGACAATGTGGGCGTCAGGAGGGCAGCGCTGCCGAGGCCCGTGAAAGAACACGGCCTCGGTCTTGTGCAGCGCCACCTTCAATCCCAGGCGGCGGATCCTCTCTGCGACCAAGGATCCGCCAGCCGAGGCCAGACAGGCCGCGTCCCCAAAGTTCCTCCCCCGGGCAGTGAGAAGAGTGTCATCCGCGTAGCAGATGACACTCGTGCCCTGGAGGAGGACTCCCCGTAGGAGCCAGTCGAACCCGATGTTCCACAGGGGGGGCCCCAGCACTGACCCCTGCGGAACACCGGACTCTGCGCCGTACCGCCTCACCGTGGCCGTCTTGTCCACGAGGAGGACCTCTCGGCCCTCCAAGTAGCTGGCCAGGAGGTTCCGCAGGTATTGGGGCACTCCGTGATACCGGAGCGCCTCCAATATCGTCGAGTGGGGGACGGAGTTGAAGGCGTTTGCGATGTCGAACGACACCGCCAGCACTCCGTCCCCCGCCTCCACCGCCTCCCTCACCTGGCCCTTGAGTAGGGCCAGCGCATCGATCGTCGAACGCCCTCGACGGAAACCGAATTGGGCGTCCGACAGGTCCGGCCCTACCCCCCGCAAAAGGCTATCAAGCCGGGACGCGACGATCCCCTCGAACATCTTACCGACCTCATCGAGCAGGACGATGGGCCGGTATGCCGAGGGGGAGTCCACCGGGCGTCCCTCCTTTCGGAGGAGGCACAGCTGCCCCTCCTTCCAAAGTTTCGGGAACCTCCCAGCCGTAAGGCACGCGCTGAAGAGGTCCCGAAACCTGTCCTCCATTTGGGAGGCGGCGATCGCCACCACCCGTGCGGGAACGCCGTCTGGTCCGGGGGCCGTCTTCTTCGCGCGGAGGCTGAGAACCCCCGCGCGGACCTCCTCCGCCGTCACCGGGGGGACGTCTTCTTCCGGCGAAGTCGCCCCTTGCGGGGGATTCATCGTTGGTGGGGTGAAGTCGTCGGTCCTGCGCGGAAACAGGGACCGGACCACCCCATCCAGCAACGCTGGCTCGAGGGTCTCCGTCAGTGGGGGACCATAGGGGCGCAGCTGGTTCCGCGCCGCCTTGTATGGTCTCCCATAAGGATCCCTGTCGAGACCCTCCAGCATCTCGGCCCTCGCCGAGTCTTCTGCAGCGCCCATTGCAGACTTTAGGACCGTCTTCGCCTCCCGGTAAGAGGCGTATAGGCGGTCCTCTTCTGCCCGGTCTCGGTTTTGGGCGCTGCGCCGTCGGCTCCGCGCGTAGGCCCTTCTGGCCGCCACGCAGGCGGCCCGGAGACCCGTCAGCTCCTCCGTCCACCAATAGACGGCGCGACGGGGAGGCGGACGGCGAGACCGAGGCATGCTGGAGTTGCACACCTCGGTCAGGGACCCCCTGAGCCGGACCGCTGCGGCGTCCACGTCCAGGACATCGACAGGGGGCGACAGCCAGTCCTGGAGGAAGGCCGCCTCCTCAGCTGCCTCCCGGTCCAGGCGGGTGAGTGCCCACCGCGGGAAGGGAGATTGCCCGGCGCGGGCCATCCCCCCCCCCTGGGTGGAGATGTCGAACCGCACATATCGGTGGTCCGACAAGGTCTCCACCATCTCCACCCGCCAGTTGACGACGCGGGCGGCTAGGGCGGGGGTGGCAAACGAGACGTCCACCACCGACCCTCCCTGTTGCCGCACACACGTGTGGACCACCCCCCTGTTGAGGAGGGACACACCGCATGAGGCCGACCAATACTCGACGGCGCGTCCCCGGACGTTGCAACTGGCAGCCGGGTTGCCCCAGGCCACCGACTTGGCGTTCAGGTCGCCCAGCATCACGACCTGGCGCGGCGCCGCCCTCCCTACGACTGCGGTGAGGATCTCGAGGAAATCCTCAAAGTCCGAGAGAGGGCGGTTCGGGGAGAAGTAGACCCCAACCAGGGCCATGTCTCCCCACGCGGCGGCCACGTATCCCGGTCCCCTCTCTAAGAGCGAGAGGGGAGGGGAGTCCGTGGAAGACCGCGACACCAGCGCCACCAAGCCGTCCCGGTCGCCCAGCAAACGGCCAGGGACCGAGTAAGGCTCGGCGACCACCGCCAAGTCCACCAACCACTCAGCCATGGTCTGCATCAGCAGATCCTGGGCTGCCCGGCAGTGGTTGGCGTTCGCCTGGAGTATGCGATGTTCGACCCTATCCATCAGTCGGACATCGCACCCCCCTCCGCCGCCACCGCAGCCGCCGCAGTGCTTTTGGCAGCAGCAGCAGGCCCGGTCGGCGCCTGCGCTTTGCCCCGCTTAGGGGGAGGATTGCAATTCCTCCCCCTCGTGACGTGGTCGGCGGGGCAGCCACTGGCGGCACACACCGCGCAGTGCGGCGTGGCGGCCTCGCAGGAGGCGGCTTTGTGGCCCTCCTTGCCGCAGCGGAAGCATGTGTCCGTCCTGTCGACCGTGGACGGACACAGGGCCCGGGTGTGTCCGATGCCGAAGCACCGGAAACACCGCAGAGGCTGGTCCTCGAGTGCCCGGACTGCACCCGAGCTGAACCCGACTGTCAGCCGTCCCTTGGCAAGGACGGCTTTGGCAGCGGCGACTGGGCACTCGAGGCGAATGGTGCCCATGCCGCCGCGGCCGGGTCTTATGTCCCGGGCTGGGACCGCTGCAACGCCACAGCCCCCTATCGCCGCGACCGCCGCCACCACCTCCTCCTTGGTGACGGAGTCGTCCAAGTCAGCCACCTCTATGAACGCTGACTTGACCGGCCGGGCCACCTTGGCGGAATCCGCGATGACCTCCTGCAGCTTGGCTGCGAAGAGGTCCGCGTGGGTACTCCCGTCTGCCCCCGGGAACTCGAAAATTCGAGCCCCGGCTTGGGTCCGCCGGCAAGAGACGCTGCCGATCCCCAGTTGGGTGGGATCCGCATTGGCACGCGCCCGCACCAAAATAGACGCGTACGTCTCCCCCCGGTCAGCAGCCTCCGCAGTGAGCGTCACCACGACGGCCGCGGTTTTTGGGGGGACTAGTCGCCCCTTTCCCCTCCCCTTCCCTTTCCCCGTCCCCTTTCCACTGCCGGCCTTCTGCGCTTGGCTGGGAGCGGTGGTGGCGGGGACAACAGGGACGGCCGTCGTCGACTTCTTGCCCCTGCCCTTCCCCTTACGGACCACCTCCGTCCACTCATTGGACGGGGTCGTTGAGGGGAGAAGGGCGTCTTCCGCCTGGGAGGAGGATGAAGGTCCCGGCTCGTTCTGCCTCGTATCTGCCGCAAGCGGCGGTCGGAGGCGTTTCTCCGGCAGGAGTCGGTCCTCAATCCCTGCTAAGCAGGCTCTAGTGAAGGCCCTCTCCTCCATTACGACCTTGCGGATGATATCCTCAAGGTTGTTGGAGGCGGGGCCCTCTGCCGCAGGGCTCGTCTTGGCCTGTTGTGGCCGGGCCGTGGCTTCGGCCAGCTTCTGATGAAGCTGGCTGACCTCCGACTGCAGGCGATCTACCTTCGCCTGCAGTTGCCGCGTCTCGTCGGTGGTCTTTCGCTGGACCAGCTCCGCGACGACACCGCGCATGCTGGCGGCTCTGCACTTCAGGGCCTTCTGCAAGGTGCCCTTTAGGTTGGAGGACTTCGAGGCGACCTCCACGATCTCCCTCTCGTCCTCCTCCGCCATTTTTTCTAGCTCAGCCAGAGAGTGGTCCGCGTATAGAACCCGGGACATACCGTACCCGGACTTGGCCCGGGCGGCGTGCGCCCGTTTCTCAGTAGCGGCCACCCGCTCCTCCAGCTCTTGCTGGAGCTGAGCCCGCCGAGCCAGGTCTAGCTGGCGTTGGGCGTTCGCGAGCCCAACGACATGGGTCTCCGCGGCCACCGTCGGCTTTTTAGCCTTCGACAACCGCGTCGACCCCGAGGCCGAGGAGCCCTCGGACCCACCGCTCCGGTGGACTCGCTTACGCGATCGGCAGTCGTCCACGTCCGACACACTAATTAGTGAGTCGTCGTCTGACGACTCGTCCGCCCCTCCGAGGAAACTAGCCGCAGACGGCGCGCGGCTAGTTTCTGACGCTGAAGCGTCGGAGTGGCCCTGAGAAGGGCCTTTTGGTTGGCCCTGAGAAGGGCCTTTTGGTTGGCCCTGAGAAGGGCCTTTGGGTTGGCCCTGAGAAGGGCCTTTGGGTTGGCCCTGAGAAGGGCCTTTTTGTTTTAAAAATCGCCCGCAGGCGTCCCGCGCAGGACTCGGCATTTCCCCGCAGGTTCGCAAACAAACAAGACAATAAGATTAAAAACAGTTGCGAAAGCACAGTGCACTTTGGCCGTACCCAGTCTGCCACTCCGTTACGGTGGTCAGAACTGGGCCGTTTCCAGGGGACGCGACGTGGACGCAAGCACTGTGGGGTGGTCCCCCAACCTAACCTAACCTAACCTAACCTAACCTAACCTTTTTTTTTTTTTTTTTTTTTTTTTTGCGCTGGGAAAAAATGCATTACGCATACCCTCCCATCGGGGGATGGGGGGCTATGTGGGACTCCCCGGTCTGACCCGGTATACCCACTAAAACAACCCAGCGGCACTCCCGCTTCGTCTGAGTGGCGGGGGACTGGGAAACCGGCACAGCCTTAACGTCCAGTCCTCCGCCGACGATTGCCCCTCAGGGCGGACCCCTCACCCCCCCCCCGTGGGGAGGGGGACGGGCCCGGGAGTGACCGACGAAGAAGGTGGTGATTGGTGCAATGCGGGAGATAGCGCCCCCGCGCCTGTCACCCGCCCATCGCCACCATGAGGAGGGGGAGGATGTCGCCCTCTCCGACCCCTTCTTCGTCTGCGGAGCGGCGCAGCGAGAGGGTCATCCTCCCGCGCGCGCTCCGCCTCCTCCTTTTGCGAGATTACGTCCTCGCAAAAGGAGGCAACCGCTGACCAGGCCCCCTCGCTCTCCAACATGGCGTTGACCACGCAGGGAAGCGAGAGGTCCTGTCCGACCACCGCGGTCAGACCGCGGCGCAGCTCGGACCAAGCCGGGCACACTTCGAGCGTGTGCTGCGCCGTGTCCTCCGCCGCGCCGCAGTCGTGGCACGCCGGGGTCTCCTCCCTCCCGATCCGGTGCAGATACGTTCCGAAGCAGCCATGCCCGGATAGCACCTGCACCAGACGGAACGAGAGGAAACCGTGGGACCGCTCGAGCCAGCTCCGCAGGACCGGACCGAGCGCGTCCAACGTCCGGCGGCCAAAGGCGGCGGTGGCGAGGTCCTCCGTCCAGTGGAGGACGATTGCGTCCCTCGCCTCCCGCCGCACGGCCTCCCGCTCTTCGGCGACGGGGCGCTCCCCGAGCGCCCTCCGGTGCGCGGTCCACTCATACACTCTGGCGAGCACCCAAGCCTCCAACTCCCAAGGAGGGGTGCCGGCCAGAGCGCACGCCGCCGAGAAGCCCACCGAGCGGTAGGCCCTCGCCACCCGCAGTGCAATGGCCCTTTGGGGCTTGCGCAAGGCGGTCGCGTTCTCCCTTCTGTGGAGGGAATCCGCCCAGATGGGGGCCCCGTATAGGGCCATGCTCTTAAGGATGCCGGCATACAGCTGCCGGCATTTCGCCTTGGGCCCCCCCAGGTTCGGGAGGAGCCAGGAGAGGGCGTCCGCAGCTTTCAAGAGGCGCGTCGACAGCCCGCTGAAATGCGGACCGAAGCGCCACCTGTCGTCCAGCACCAGGCCCAGATACTTCATCTGGGGCTGGACCCCTATCCGGACGCCCTCTACGACAATGTGGGCGTCGGGAGGGCAGCGCTGCCGAGGCCCGTGAAAGAACACGGCCTCGGTCTTGTGCAGCGCCACCTTCAATCCCAGGCGGCGGATCCTCTCTGCGACCAAGGATCCGCCAGCCGAGGCCAGACAGGCCGCGTCCCCGAAGTTCCTCCCCCGGGCAGTGAGGAGAGTGTCATCCGCGTAGCAGATGACACTCGTGCCCTGGAGGAGGACTCCCCGCAGTAGCCAGTCGAACCCGATGTTCCACAGGGGGGGCCCCAGCACTGACCCCTGCGGAACACCGGACTCTGCGCCGTACCGCCTCACCGTGGCCGTCTTGTCCACGAGGAGGACCTCTCGGCCCTCCAAGTAGCTGGCCAGGAGGTTATGCAGGTACTGGGGCGCTCCGTGATACCGGAGCGCCTCCAATATCGTCGAGTGGGGGACGGAGTTGAAGGCGTTTGCGATGTCGAACGACACCGCCAGCACTCCGTCCCCCGCCTCCACCGCCTCCCTCACCTGGCCCTTGAGCAGGGCCAGCGCATCGATCGTCGAACGCCCTCGACGGAAACCGAATTGGGCGTCCGACAGGTCCGGCCCTACCCCCCGCAAAAGGCTATCAAGCCGGGACGCGACGATCCCCTCGAACATCTTACCGACCTCATCGAGCAGGACGATGGGCCGGTATGCCGAGGGGGAGTCCACCGGGCGTCCCTCCTTTCGGAGGAGGCACAGCTGCCCCTCCTTCCAAAGTTTCGGGAACCTCCCAGCCGTAAAGCACGCGCTGAAGAGGTCCCGAAACCTGTCCTCCATTTGGGAGGCGGCGATCGCCACCACCCGTGCGGGGACGCCGTCTGGTCCGGGGGCCGTCTTCTTCGCGCGGAGGCTGAGAACCCCCGCGCGGACCTCCTCCGCCGTCACCGGGGGGACGTCTTCCTCCGGCGAAGCCGCCCCTTGCGGGGGATTCATCGTTGGTGGGGTGAAGTCGTCGGTCCTGCGCGGAAACAGGGACCGGACCACCCCATCCAGCAACGCTGGCTCGAGGGTCTCCGTCAGTGGGGGACCATAGGGGCGCAGCTGGTTCCGCGCCGCCTTGTATGGTCTCCCATAAGGATCCCTGTCGAGACCCTCCAGCATCTCGGCCCTCGCCGAGTCTTCTGCAGCGCCCATTGCAGACTTGAGGACCGTCTTCGCCTCTACGTAAGAGGCGTATAGGCGGTCCTCCTCTGCCCGGACTCGGTTTTGGGCGCTGCGCCGTCGGCTCCGGGCGTAGGCCCTTCTGGCCGCCACGCAGGCGGCCCGGAGACCCGTCAGCTCCTCCGTCCACCAATAGACGGCGCGACGGGGAGGCGGACGGCGAGACCGAGGCATGCTGGAGTTGCACACCTCGGTCAGGGACCCCCTGAGCCGGACCGCTGCGGCGTCCACGTCCAGGACATTGACAGGGGGCGACAGCCAGTCCTGGAGGAAGGCCGCCTCCTCAGCTGCCTCCCGGTCCAGGCGGGTGAGTGCCCACCGCGGGAAGGGAGATTGCCCGGCGCGGGCCATCCCCCCCCCCTGGGTGGAGATGTCGAACCGCACATATCGGTGGTCCGACAAGGTCTCCACCATCTCCACCCGCCAGTTGACGACGCGGGCGGCTAGCGCGGGGGTGGCAAACGAGACGTCCACCACCGACCCACCCTGTTGCCGCACACACGTGTGGACCGCCCCCCTGTTGAGGAGGGACACACCGCATGAGGCCGCCCAAAACTCGACGGCGCGTCCCCGGACGTTGCAACTGGCAGCCGGGTTGCCCCAGGCCACCGACTTGGCGTTCAGGTCGCCCAGCACCACGACCTGGCGCGGCGCCGCCCTCCCTACGACTGCGGTGAGGATCTCGAGGAAATCCTCAAAGTCCGAGAGAGGGCGGTTCGGGGAGAAGTAGACCCCAACCAGGGCCATGTCTCCCCACGCGGCGGCCACGTATCCCGGTCCCCTCTCTAAGAGCGAGAGGGGAGGGGAGTCTGTGGAAGACCGCGTCACCAGCGCCACCAAGCCGTCCCGGTCGCCCAGCCAACGGCCAGGGACCGAGTAAGGCTCGGCGACCACCGCCAAGTCCACCAACCACTCAGCCATGGTCTGCATCAGCAGATCCTGGGCTGCCCGGCAGTGGTTGGCGTTCGCCTGGAGTATGCGATGTTCGACCCTATCCATTAGTCGGACATCGCACCCCCCTCCGCCGCCACCGCAGCCGCCGCAGTGCCTTTGGCAGCAGCAGCAGGCCGGGTCGGCGCCTGCGCTTTGCCCCGCTTAGGGGGAGGATTGCAATTCCTCCCCCTCGTGACGTGGTCGGCGGGGCAGCCACTGGCGGCACACACCGCGCAGTGCGGCGCGGCGGCCTCGCAGGAGGCGGCTTTGTGGCCCTCCTTGCCGCAGCGGAAGCACGTGTCCGTCCTGTCGACCGTGGACGGACACAGGGCCCGGGTGTGTCCGATGCCGAAGCACCGGAAACACCGCAGAGGCTGGTCCTCGAGTGCCCGGACTGCACCCGAGCTGAAGCCGACTGTGAGCCGTCCCTTGGCAAGGACGGCTTTGGCAGCGGCGACTGGGCACTCGAGGCGAATGGTGCCCATGCCGCCGCGGCCGGGCCTTATGTCCCGGCCTTGGACCGCCGCGACGCCACAGCCCCCTATCGCCGCGACCGCCGCCACCACCTCCTCCTTGGTGACGGAGTCGTCCAAGTCAGCCACCTCTATGGCCGCTGACTTGACCGGCCGGGCCACCTTGGCGGAATCCGCGATGACCTCCTGCAGCTTGGCTGCGAAGAGGTCCGCGTGGGTACTCCCCTCTGCCCCCGGGAACTCGAAAATTCGAGCCCCGGCTTGGGTCCGCCGGCAAGAGACGCTGCCGATCCCTAGTTGGGCAGGATCGGCATTTGCACGCGCCCGCACCAAAATAGACGCGTACGTCTCCCCCCGGTCCGCAGCCTCCGCGGTGAGCGTCACCACGACGGCCGCGGTTTTTGGGGGGACTAGTCGCCCCTTTTCCCCCTTCCCTTTCCCTTTCCCCGTCCCCTTTCCCTTGCCAGTCGTCTGGGCTTTGCTGGGAGCGGTGGTGGCGGGGACGACAGGGACGGCCGTCGTCGACTTCTTGCCCCTGCCCTTCCCCTTACGGACCACCTCCGTCCACTCGTTGGACGGGGTCGTTGAGGGGAGAAGGGCGTCTTCCGCCTGGGAGGAGGATGACGGTCCCGGCTCGCTCTGCCTCGTATCTGCCGCAAGCGGCGGTCGGAGGCGTTTCTCCGGCAGGAGGCGGTCCTCAATTCCTGCTAAGCAGGCTCTAGTGAAGGCCCTCTCCTCCATGACGACCTTGCGGATGATATCCTCAAGGTTGTTGGAGGCAGGGCCCTCTGCCGCAGGGCTCGTCTTGGCCTGTTGTGGCCGGGCCGTGGCTTCAGCCAGCTTCTGATGAAGCTGGCTGACCTCCGACTGCAGGCGATCCACCTTCGCCTGCAGTTGCCGCGTCTCGTCGTTGGCCTTACGCAGGACCAGCTCCGCGACGACACCGCGCATGCTCGCGGCCCTGCATTTCAGGGCCTTCTGTAGGGTGCCCTTTAGGTTGGAGGACTTCGAGGCGACCTCCACGATCTCCCTCTCGTCCTCCTCCGCCATTCTCTCTAGCTCCGCCAGAGAATGGTCCGCGTAGAGAACGCGGGACGCACCGTACCCGGACTTGGCCCGGGCGGCGTGCGCCCGCTTCTCTGTGGCGGCGACCCGCTCCTCCAGCTCTTGCTGGAGCTGAGCTCGCCGAGCCAGGTCCAGCTGGCGTTGGGCGTTCGCCAGCCCAACGACATGGGTCTCCGCGGCCACCGTCGGCTTTTTAGCCTTCGACAACCGCGTCGACCCCGAAGCCGAGGAGCCCTCGGACCCACCGCTCCGGTGGACTCGCTTCCGCGGACGAGAGTCGTCCGCGTCCGACACACTGATCAGTGAGTCGTTGTCGGACGACTCGTCCGCCCCTCCGAAGAAACTAGCCGCAGACGGCGCGCGGCTAGTCTCTGACGCTGAAGCGTCGGAGTGGCCCTGAGAAGGGCCTTTTGGTTGGCCCTGAGAAGGGCCTTTTGGTTGGCCCTGAGAAGGGCCTTTGGGTTGGCCCTGAGAAGGGCCTTTGCGTTGGCCCTGAGAAGGGCCTTTGGGTTGGCCCTGAGAAGGGCCTTTTTGTTTTAAAAAACGCCCGCAGGCGTCCCGCGCAGGACTCGACATGTTTCCCGCGGGTTCGCAAACAAACAAGACAATAGGGTTGTACAGTCTTCAACTGTTCATAACATTTTGCTGACGCTGCGGAATGAACGCGCGTCAGTTTGCTTAGGTATTTAAGTCATATTTCACCTAATTAACAGGCATTGTGATTTAGCTAATAACTGAGTAAACAACCTAGAGAAAGGAATCGCCAACTGTGCATTATTGTACATAACTTGGGTTCATTAAACTTATTTAAGTGCTATCAACCTCGTGATCTTTCCTCTACATACTCCAACAATAACATCAACAACTCTGCAAGTGTACGAACCGTACATTTAATGGTCCTTCGAGCCGGATTCTTGGTGCTTGTGTCTCTTTACGGTAGCGAATCGGTCTAGCTGGTCTCCCAGAAGAGGGTCGCCCCAGTTAGATTGAGAAGGCGCACAATACTGTAATCGAGGTGCAGGGGTACCGAGTTCCATTGACCATTTCGAATCGAGGATTCAAGATTTGAAGTGAGAAGACTATCAGCAACTAAGAAGTCTTCGTGTCAACGAACCAAGCAACGCTCTTCTGGCGTCGTAAACTACGCGACTAAGAGCTATCATAACAAACGACTACTGGAAGAAAACTGCAAACTGCTGTCTTCTAGTAGCTGCAACTAAGGAACGCTCAACGGTCGCCGTCAACTACGTGACTACGGGCTTTACAAACAAACAACTACTAGAGGAAAACTGCACACTGCTGTCTTCTAGTAGCTGCAACTAACAACGCTCAGCGGTCGCCATCAACTAAGAGACTACGAGCTAAATATCATCATCGACATGGACAAACTGGAACTGCAGTCAACATGTTTCGAAAACATCAAGACCTTGTGTGTCAACTATCGCAAGGACTCATCAGCCCGCAAAACTGCGGACTACCTGAACAAGCGCTTGTCATCGCTAGAAAACCAATGGCAGGATTTCGACAGCAGACATGCCCTTTTAGTTCAAGAACTAGAAGATAAAACGATAGACTATTTTGTGAGTAACATCCACGGAAAAACGGAAGAGATGTGCCTCAAAATAAAAACAGACATTATCAACAAACTGTCAGAGTTGAAAGAACAACAACAGAAGCTGAAGTTCGATTTAACCGGGACGTCAGCAGATGCCAACCAACATAGTGACGGTGATGACGGAATCCAGCTTTTACTCAACAAACAAGAATGTAATTTTAATGCGATTCATCGTGTTATGACAAAGATAAACAGCGCATCGAGCGCTGAAAAATGGGAACTGGAGGATCACCTTCACACTCTAAATTCAAAATGGGAGCCTATCGACAAACTGCATTGGGAAATCGATTTCCAATTAAAAGGATCGAATGAAAAATACTACAATGTGTTTGCGGACGTCGAACAAAAATATGATGAGATAAAAAAGCGTCTCAACTCTAAAATTTGGACCACCGCCCACTACTCGAATTCGGCTCCTAAGATCGAAGTTCCCGAATTTTCCGGCAACTACAGTCAGTGGATCTCGTTCAAAGATCTGTTTTTGGAGACTATTCACAAGAACCCCATGATAAATAACGCGCAAAAAATGCAACACCTGAAAACCAAACTGCGAGGTGAAGATGAGCGCTTGGTACAACACTTAAGCGTTAGAGCCGATAACTACAACTCCTGTTGGGATATCCTCAATCAGCGTTACGACAATCGTCGTTTGCAGTTTACATCATTCATGAACAGCATGCTGAATCTTCCGGTCATACAGAACCCGGACTCATACAACTTAAAGAAAATGCATGATGTCATCACGGAATGCTTAAACGGGATATCGAATATCGGTATTGAAACAACATCGTGGGGTCGGATTATCGTGCACATTATGTCACAGAAACTAGACTCCAAAACATTGAGCGAGTATATGAAAGAAATACAAGATCACCGGGAACTTCAGAATTTACAGGATTTTCTGTATTTTCTTGAAACTCAATTCATGGCCTATGAAACAATGAAGTCTGCAAAAAAGGGAGTCTCAACCACTTCGACAGAAAAGCCAACAAACTCGAAAGTTAACAATCAAAAACGGACGAAGAAGTCAAATTTCAAAACCTACAACTTTTATGCAACACAACGAAAATGCCCACATTGCAACGGAAGTCATGTGTTAATGAACTGTAACCAATTCCGAGACATGGACATTGGCCAAAGACATAACACAGTTTTAAAACTGCAGCTATGCAAAAATTGCTTATTCAGTCACGGTAACGAAGAATGCAAATCAACAAAAACTTGCCAAGAGTGTAATTTAAAACACCACACATTATTGCATAATCCAGAAAAGAAAAACATAACATCTAACCGAAAAAACAACCATGACCAAGCTTCTCCGTCGACATCTCAACAAAACTCGTCTAACCACGTAAATACAAGAAACATGGAAGTCTTGCTAACTACAGTCCAACTTAGAGTCAAAACAATTGATGGGACGTATGTAAAACTACGGGCACTTCTCGATCAAGGTTCGCAGGTGAACTTAATCACAGAAAACGCTGCTCAAATGCTACGACTTCCTCGGTTAAACGTCAACGCATGCGTAACCGGAATTGGAACGGTGTCGGGAGATTGCAGGGGAAAACTGAACCTCACCTGTACATCAATTCACTCTGATTACTGTTTCACAACACAGGCGCTTATTATGAAGAAACTAACAAATAACCTTCCAACTACAACGATTGAGAAAATTGAATGGCCACATTTGAAGAACCTAAAACTCGCGGACCCAGAATACAATATTTCTAACAAAGTTGATCTCCTGCTAGGGGCTGACGTATATTCAGAGATAATTCTGGATGGCGTACTGAAAGGCAGCAACCAATCCCCCGTGGCACAACAAACGCAAATAGGATGGATTTTATGCGGAAAAATGAACACATTCAACTGCAACGTAGCGTTGATCAACTTGGAGGAAGTAACCAAATTTTGGGAAACGGAAGATATTCAACTCGCAAAGTACATGTCTAAGGACGAAAAATGCGAAGAGTTCTACACGGAAACCGTAAAACGCTTGCAAGACGGAACATACGTCGTCAAAATGCCACTTTCTCCTAATTTTGAAGAAAGGCTGGGAAAATCAAAATCAGTGGCCGTATCACAGTTTCTACAAATGGAAAAACGACTGCAAAAGAATAAGAAACTTTCGGCCATGTACAAGCAATTCATTGGTGAATACATTGAACTCGGCCATATGAAACCGTCGTCTCATATTCCATCTAAGTGTTGCTATCTCCCGCATCACGGAGTTTTAAGGGAAAACTCCACCACCACAAAATTGAGAGTTGTATTTAACGCATCGCAAAAAACTTCAACTGGCTACAGCCTAAACAGCCTTATGGAAAAAGGTGCTAATTTACAACAAGATATACAGGGTCTTATCCTAAAGTGGCGGACGTATAAATACGTCTTCACTGCTGACATCGAGAAGATGTATCGCTGTATATGGATGTCAGAAGAACAACAAGATCTTCAGAGAATCGTCTGGCGAGATTCGCCAGATGAGCCCCTACGCGACTTTCAGCTTTGCACAGTCACATACGGAACAAAATGTGCTCCTTGGCTTGCCATGCGCACTTTAAAACAGCTTGCTACTGACGATGCACACAAGTATCCAGTAGCGGCCAAAATACTGCAGACAGAGTGTTATGTCGATGACGTCATAAGTGGCCACAACTGCGTTAAGGAAGCCCAACATCTACAAGAATCTCTCATACACCTTTTGAGAGGAGGGGGAATGAACTTGCGGAAATGGTCAAGTAATCATCGCGCTTTACTTGAAAACCTAAGCGAAGAACAGATTTCCAGACAAAACACCTTTGACTTTAAATCTGAAGAAACTTCTAAAACATTGGGACTAGGTTGGAACCATACAAGCGATACCTTCTACTTTAACTGGCCTGTGAAACAAACAATACGGCTAACGAAGAGATCGTTACTCTCAGAGATTTCCAAATTCTATGACCCACTAGGCTGGCTGTCTCCAGTGACAGTCAAAGCCAAACTGCTGTTCCAGAAACTCTGGGTCGGTAAACTTAGCTGGGATGACGAAGTGCCTAGCGACATAAAAACAGAATGGATAAAGCTTAATACAGATATGACCTACATTAAAAACATGAAGATAAATCGATGGATAGGTGATACGCAGCAACGCGTAGAATTACTCGGTTTCTGTGACGCAAGCGAAAAAGCTTACGCTTGTGTGATATACAGTCGGGTATGGAATGAACATGGACTGCCCATAACAACATTACTCGTTGCAAAAACAAAGGTGGCACCAGTGAAGCAGAAAACTACATTGCCCAGACTGGAACTCTGCGGCGCCGTACTATTGGCAGATCTAATGGAAAAAACAAAGGAAGTTCTATCTGATTTCACCATTTCTGTGCAGGCTTGGTCTGATTCTCAAGTTGTTTTAGCATGGATTCAGGGTGACTCAACAAGATGGGAACCATACGTCGCCAACAGAGTTACGAAAATCAAACGCATCATCTCTGCAACTCAATGGGAGTACGTGAAGTCCGAAGAAAATCCCGCCGATTGCGCGTCAAGAGGACTACTGCCAAGCAAACTTATGGGTTTCAACTTATGGTGGCAAGGGCCAGAAATTCTAACGAAATTAGAAACATCTAAAAATATACCAGGCTCATTCCGAACAAACATCGGTTGCGCAAATCATGTTGAAACAAAAATAGCAAAACAAGAAGATCAGCAAAATTTTATGAGTGACTTGTTGAACAATTACAGTTCAATGACACGAATAATACGCGTCGTCGCATGGATACAACGCTTTATAGCAAACATGCGATATAAAACGAAATGCGAAACCGCGTACCTAACAACAAGCGAACTAAGTGCAGCGGATAGAAGTATCGTCAGCTATGTGCAACGGCTACAGTTCAGTTCCGAATATAATCAACTCAACCGAAACGAAGACATATCAAGAAAAAGCCCAATCTTTAAACTAAATCCCTATTTGGATGACAAGGGTATTATTCGGGTCGGAGGTCGTCTCAAGAATTCTAACCTGCCTCTTGCGATGAAAAATCCGGTTATCATAGCACATGGGGGACGACATACTCAACTTTTGATAGAACAAGCACATTCAAGCACGTTACACGGAGGAGCTAGACTTACGTTGATGTACTTAAGACAGAAGTACTGGATTGTTGGAGGGAACAGAGCAGTCAAAACTGTACTCCAGAAATGTGTTCGCTGTCATCGCTTTAGTAGAACAGATAGTCATCAACTGATGGGAGATTTACCCCGACAGAGAATTACACCGTGCCGGCCATTCACACATACCGGTGTTGACTTCTCGGGGCACGTAGACGTCAAACATAATAAGGGTAGAGGCGTCAAAACATCAAAGGGCTATATAGCAATATTCATATGCATGGCCACAAAAGCCGTCCATATTGAGTTGGTGTCGGACCTGAGCACTGAGACCTTTATAGCAGCATTCCAAAGGCTGTGCGCGAGGCGCGGTACACCGAAGCACATGTACTCAGACTGCGGCACTAACTTTGTTGGCGCTGCAAGGGTACTTCGTGAAGAATTTGAACTATTCAAACAAGTACTAAAACCAGAAGTCTTCAGCGAGTTGGCGAAACTAGAGGTCGAGTGGCATTTTAATGCTCCAGCTTGGCCTAGTGCAGGTGGCCTTTGGGAAGCTGCCGTGAAATCAATGAAGCACCATCTGCGACGAGTATTGGGTGACCAGAAACTAACCTATGAGGAGTTTGCTACACTCTTGGCCAAGATAGAAGCGTGCTTAAACTCAAGGCCGCTGTGTCCTCTTACAGAGGATCCGGAAGAGTTTTACAACTGCCTGACTCCTGGACATTTCCTCACAGGGAGCCCCATACTATCATTGCCGCTCTCAGATTACAGCGATGCAAATAACATTGACTTACGTCGCAGGTGGCAACTTTGCGAACATATGTTTCATCAGTACTGGAGAAATTGGTCCAACGAATATTTAACTACACTGCAAACTCGCAGTAAGTGGAATAGGCCGAAAAAGAATATCAAGGAGGGCGACATAGTACTGATAAAGGAAGATAATTTGCCCCCGGGAAAATGGGCTATGGGACGTGTTATGGAAACCCACCCTGGATCTGATGGCTACGTTCGGGTCACAACTATCAAAACACAAACGGGAACCATCAAGCGCCCCGTAGTCAAACTGTCACCATTGCCTTTGGACACTGAAATTCAAGGGCAAACAGATAACGATAAAAGCAAAACATCAAAACAACGAGTAAATGGAAATAAACTTCTTTCCACCTTACTCATAACAACATTAGCATTGTTTGCATGTATATCGGGAGCCTATGGGGCCATTGACACTGATCGCATCGCGCCAGGCACTCAAATTACAAGTTTGAATCCAGAACGGCCTGTTTACTATGACACGGTCGGTAAAATGCAAGTTGTACATGATGAATGGACATTAATTATGTACTATAATTTAACTAACTACTGGGAAGGAATACATAGAACTGAAGCTTTCTTCGAGAATGTGAAGAAAGCATGCTACCAGACAAAGATACAACATTGCCGAACTACTATGGAACAACTGAGCCATGAAATGGAGCTGCTTAGCTACTACAACTTTGTGCTGATCAATCCGCATAAACATCTTAGCAAACGAAAGAAACGCGGCTTAGTGGACGGAGTCGGTTACCTAGCTAACAGTTTGTTCGGAATACTGGATCAACGGTTTGCTGAAAAATATCAAAATGACATCAAATCACTTAAAAGCAACGAAAATTACCTTCTGAGTCTAATAAAAAACCAAACATCTATTGTGGAACTGGAGAACCAAGTTTTGAAGAAAAGTGAAACAAATATTAAGCGTCAATTTGACATCATTGACAGCTTCGTCAACCAAACTAATATGAACTTGGCGTCCATCGAATCAGAAATAGAAATAATTTCAGCGACAACATACATTAACTCAGCTTCCTTGACTGTATACCTGCTGATTAACAGCCTAAGGACATTCCAAGAAATGCTGTTTAACACCCTCACCAACGTGTACCAAGGACACACAGATGTGCATCTAATAACTCCGGTACATTTGATACAGCAACTAGGCGAAATATCTGGAAATCTCCCGAAGACGGTATCATTGCCGATTGAAAATTATAAGGAAAACATAAAAGACGTCTACAAGCTAATTAATGTAAAAGCACGTGTCACGGAAACTTATTTTCTTTTCGAGGTGCACATACCTCTAGTGGCTAACGAAGACTACACTATCTATCAAACCATACCGTTACCACTTATGAGAGCCAAAAAACCTATGCAGGTCCAAACATCGTCCAAGTACATCGCTGTCAACCTTAACAAGGGCATGTACATCCTACTGACTGAAAACGATTTCAAACAATGCGTACAACAAAGGTCAAACAACTTTCTATGCAAAAACAACTTACCGTCTTACGACTTGCATAGCAACAAAGCATCGTGTGAAGCAAAACTGCTGTCGCATCAAAACACTTCGCCTTGTGACCTAGAGCGTACCGTATGCAAGGACGTATGGATTGAGTTACACCCATCGAACAGCTGGCTAGCAGTATGCTGCGATACGTGTTTATTACGGACAATTTGTAGTAATTAAACTTAAACATAGGTAAGCTAATGTTGTGTGCTTTACCTTACTCTAATAGTCTATCAGAATATGAAAATAAATATATATATAAATTGAACAACACTATTCACATGCTGACATGTCGTCATAGTGACAAATTATTGTTTTTTGACACTAATAAGTTTGTTAGTGGTTTTAAGTTAACTCAGAGAACTTTATCTCTGTCTTGGGAATGTAGACATATGATTGCTATGTTGATAGCATATAATATTAATGGGGTTATAGCTAATATAACAAATTGTAGTATTAGGGACGAATCTGTGTTGTCTAGTTATACTAACAACATAGTGATGAATAATTATGAATCATCATGTTGTACGAAGGAGGGTCCACCTATAATACCAACATCATTGGAGGCCACTACCAGTCAGATAGGGTATTCTCTTCCTGCTGGAACTCATACAGGCTCACTAGACACTTCAGTCGTAGTTGTGGTCACGGAGGTCACTCCGGATAACTCTTTAAACTAGTTAGTAAGACAACAGAAGTTACCCCTGCAAATAACCAATTACTATTAGAGAATAATAAAAAGGTATCTTCTGGCAATATTACTCAGAATAATAAAAAACTAAAGGGAAGGCAACATATTTTAAAATTATTTCATCAAAATATCCAAGGTTGTTCTTCTAAATTACTGGAAATAGAATTGTTTTTAGAAAATACCAAGTTTGATATCATTTGCTTAACAGAACATTGGTTAAAAGCCCATCAAGTAATGTCAATTAACTATGAAAATTATTGTGTAGTTAGCCATTTCAGCCGAACATGTATGATACATGGCGGATCATTAATATTAGTTAAAAATTCTATTAAATCAAAGGAACGAAAAGACATCATCGGGCTGTCTGTTGAACACACCATTGAATTGTCCTGTGTTGAGCTCGATAAGCATGTGGTAGTATGCGTATACAGACCTCCAAGTTACCAGAATCTAGCTGTGTTTGATTCTGTAATGGAAGATGTGCTAAAGAAACTTTCTGCCAGTAGTAAATCAATAATAATATGTGGCGATTTTAATATTAATTTGTTAGAAAATAACTCTAATACTATCAGATTATTAAGTCTTTTTAGGTCATTTGATTTGTCAAATGTTTTTATTGAACCCACCCGAGTGACAGCTTCCTCTGCCACTTGTATAGATAATATTTTCTGTAACTGTGATTATTTACACAAACAAATTGTAAATAAGTTGCCTTCTGATCACAGTGGACAAACAATAACATTTTGCTCCTATATGCCTTTACAAAAAAAAATAATAAGGTTTAGGCCAATCACATGTAAAAATTTAGAGAAATTAAATAATTCTTTGGTTAGTAAATTATGCGTTCAGAGTTTTAATAATCAATGTGACCCAAATGAGTTATACGCCGAGTTCTTTTCACTATTAAAAACTCAATTTAATGACACTTTCCCACTACAGACTAAAAGTATTTACACAAAGTTCTTATTTAGTGACTGGGCGACTCCAGGTATTCGTAAAAGCAGGGAAACCCTTTTTGAACTTTATGGCCTGAAGCATCATATGAATAACACAAGCTTTCATCAGTATGTTGCAACATATTCTAAGACTTTCAAAAGTGTATGCAAAACAGCTAAAGCTCTTTATATTAGCAATAAAATAAAATCAGCCGATGATAAAATAAAAACTACCTGGCAAATAATAAATAGTGAAACAGGTAGGAAAAAACAATGTAATACTGAATTTAATTTAGAGACTGCACATGGCCCCATCAATTCAGATGTAGAAATTGCTCAGGAATTCGAAAACTTTTTTGCTAATATTCCCATTAAAACTACTGAAACTTTAAATTCCTCACCCGCGCTTTCTGCTAACTTACTTAGAAAGAATGTTAAGGCATGCCCTTCGGAGTTTAGGTTTCAGCATACAAACCCCCAGGCTGTTATAAAAGCTTTAAAAGATCTTAAAATTAAATCAACAGAAGATCTCTGGGGAATGTCTGTAAAAGTTTGTAGATCTATCATCGAAACGATTGCGCCCTATTTAGCTTTCATATTTAACATCAGTGTAGACCAAGGAGTCTTTCCGGATCTCATGAAACACAGTAAAGTTGTTCCTTTATTCAAATCCGGTGATAGTAAAGAACCCAACAATTATAGGCCTGTGTCGATTCTGCCAGTTCTCAGTAAGGTGTTTGAAAAGTTGATGCTCAATCAAATGTTACGACACTTTAATAAAAATTCCATCTTTCATGAACAACAGTACGGTTTCACCAAAGGGCGTTGTACCACTGACGCCGGTGTCACCCTAATAAAGAACATTTTCAACGCCTGGGAGGAAGCACATGATGCCATTGGAATCTTTTGCGACCTCTCTAAGGCGTTCGATTGCGTAAACCATGAGACACTTTTGCTGAAACTTGAGCACTATGGGATTAGGAATTTAGCTCTTGATTTACTAAGGTCATACCTAAAAGACAGAAAGCTTAAAGTTCAAGTAAACGGCGTAAACTCATTAGGGTCTGAAATGGCAATGGGCGTTCCTCAAGGTTCGATATTGGGTCCATTCCTCTTCTTAGTTTACATTAATGATTTACCCCAATTACTTCAAAATCAACCGAAGATGGTGTTATTTGCAGATGACACCTCATTGATCTTTAAGATAGACAGACGTGCACAAAGTCTTGACGACGTGAATAACTCTATTCTTCAGGTCCATGATTGGTTTACGGTAAATAATCTGGTACTAAATGAAAAGAAAACCAAATGCATTAGATTTAAATTACCTAATGTTAGAAGTAGCGAATGTGACATCATACTGAATGGAGAAAAACTGGATTTTGTTGATCAAACGGTTTTTCTGGGAATCACGCTAGACGAGAAATTACAATGGGGACCTCACATAACATCTCTTGCGGGGCGGCTTAGCTCGGCCGCTTATGCTGTTAGAAAGATAAGACAGTTAACTGACGTAGAAACCGCGCGTTTAGTCTATTTTAGCTACTTTCACAGCATTATGTCGTACGGCATTTTACTATGGGGTCGAGCTGCTGACATTGAATCCATCTTTATTTTGCAAAAGAGAGCTGTCAGAGCCATTTATAATCTACGTCGCCGCGAATCTCTCAGGGAACTTTTTAAAAGGATTAATATTATGACGGTACCTTGCCAATTCATTTATGAAAATATTATGTATGTAAGAAAAAATCTACATCTTTTTAATAAAATAAGCGATAGACATAATTTTAACACTAGAAATAAAGATAAAATACATCAACCATTTTTCAGATTAGCCAAAGTACATACATCTTTTATGGGGTACTGTGTTAAATGTTACAATAAAATACCTAATGATATATTGCAATTAAATGAAAGAAAATTTAAAACTCACATTAAACGTACACTTTGTAAACAGGCGTACTATAAGTTAGAAGATTATATCCAAGATAAGAACGCTTGGAAACATGCTGGTCCTGCTCCATAGGACAATCTAGAGTCAAGACAAAATCAAACTGGTTGCTAATTTCATTGCAAAATGTATTCTTTGTTCTTCTTTTTTTTTTTTTTTTTTTACATTGATTTACATTCTGTAATTACTTTAACTCACACCCTGACTTATTACTATTATTATTATTTTTTTTTTTTAATGACAATCGTTTATTTTTACCATGCTTGTAAATATGTGAGCACCATGTATCTATCAGATAATTAATTTATATGTTATGGTTTCATTTTTAATTCTTTTACCTATTGTGGTACAGTAATTTTATTTTAGGTGCATCGTCTTCACATATATATTATATAATTAATGTACATGCAAAATATTGTAAAACATTTTAAAAGAGTAACGGTGGAGTTTCTTGCCCATTCTTCTCCATACGAAATCTACCTTTTGGAATGGGCGACTAGAATCAATTCTATATTAGTAATTTTTGACGTTCAAAAGTGCCTGTTAAGTGCCTATTTGAAATAAATGCTTTGACTTTGACTTTGACTTTGATCACAACTTACACCATAACGTCACCAAGCTTAGTGACGTTATCGCAAGGATGCGTACTGCAGTCTAAAGACTTAACAATCTACGCCCATCGTCAGTATAACAGCCGCATAAAAATGGACTATGAGTTGACAGCTCCTACTTTAGACACATCCATAAACAAAATCGTAAACTTAACGTATCACTACGCGCCAAACGTGCTTCAATCATCTTCTACAAGCCTTGAAATAGCTAAGATTGAAGACAAGATTAAAACACAAAGAGAAAATGAAGCTCAACAGACAACAGTTACAATACACGACATTCATCAATATGTCGTCTGCTATCTTCTGTTGACATCGGCAATCATTGCTGTGCTTGTGGCGGTTGGGAGGAAGCGTTGTCTCCACTGTTTCAAAAACATATCAAGAAACTCAACCACTAGACAACGGAATGAGGATATCGAGCTTCAAACCATCTGTCAAGGGAACCACAGTCAGAAGGAAACTGCTGAAACATCATCGCGGAGCAAGGACGGCAGCGTGGAGCCTCATCCTGAGACATCTCGCCGAAGCAACACCGGAACTAGGAACATTGCGTTCAACTTTGATAACTAATTGTTTTAATTTTATTGCTTTGTGATGGTTTTTCCTTATCTTTGTTGTTTTCCTTTTGGGGTTGCCAAGATGTACAGTCTTCAACTGTTCATAACATTTTGCTGACGCTGCGGAATGAACGCGCGTCAGTTTGCTTAGGTATTTAAGTCATATTTCACCTAATTAACAGGCATTGTGATTTAGCTAATAACTGAGTAAACAACCTAGAGAAAGGAATCGCCAACTGTGCATTATTGTACATAACTTGGGTTCATTAAACTTATTTAAGTGCTATCAACCTCGTGATCTTTCCTCTACATACTCCAACAATAACATCAACAACTCTGCAAGTGTACGAACCGTACAAGGGTTAAAAACAAGTTGCGAATGCACAGTGCACTTTGGCCGTACCCAGTCTGCCACTCCGTTACGGTGGTCAGAACTGGGCCGTTTCCAGGGGACGCGACGTGGACGCAAGCACTGTGGGGTGGTCCCCCAACCTAACCTAACCTAACCTAACCTTTTTTTTTTTTTTTTTTTTTTTTTTTTTTTTTTTTTTTTTTTTTTTTTTTTGCGCTGGGAAAAAATGCATTACGCATACCCTCCCATCGGGGGATGGGGGGCTATGTGGGACTCTCCGGTCTGACCCGGTATACCCACTAAAACAACCCAGCGGCACTCCCGCTTCGTCCGAGTGGCGAAGGACTGGGAAACCGGCACAGCCTTAACGTCCAGTCCTCCGCCGACGATTGCCCCTCAGGGCGGGCCACTCACGCCCCCCCCGTGGGGAGGGGGAAGGGCCCGGGAATGACCGACGAAGGTGGTGATGGGTGCAATGCGGGAGAAGGCGCCCCCGCGCCTGTCGCCCGCCCATCGCTACCATGAGGTGGGAGAGGATTGCGCCTTCTCCGACCCCTTCTTCGTCTGCGGAGCGGCACAGCGAGAGGGTCATTCTCCCGCGCGCGCTCCGCCTCCTCCTTTTGCGAGATTACGTCCTCGCAAAAGGAGGCAACTGCTGCACAGGCCCCCTCGCTCTCCAGCATAGCGTTGACCATGCAGGGAAGCGAGAGGTCGCCCAGCACCACGACCTGGCGTGGCGCCGCCCTCCCTATGACTACGGTGAGGATCTCGAGGAAATCCTCAAAGTCCGTGAGAGGGCGGTTCGGGGAGAAGTAGACCCCAACCAGGGCCATGTCTCCCCACGCGGCGGCCACGTATCCCGGTCCCCAACCTAACCTAACCTAACCTAACCTAACCTTGGTTTCGAACGCAGACAACGATAAATATCGTTAAAACGAGGACTGGATTGCAGTGCTGTGCAGTGTAATAACTGAAAAACCCTCTTTTTAGAGGTTGAGTTTTTGAAAATAATACTATTTGACGAATTTACCACGGAACCAGATCGACGACCCTATGTTTTTCTTTTGAAAAACATAGCGGAGCAGTTCCATTTCCATTCCGGACTACTCAGAAGACTTCTCCGATCAGCATTTGAAGCGTAATTCAGGAAAAAGCAAAAAGCACGTGGTCTGAAAAACCTGAACGAGACACGTCAGCTGCTGGAAATTTTGCAGTATCCAAGAAACCCCTGAAAAAGGATGATTTCTGCAAGTACATGAATTTTATGTTTTGTACTTTCGGTATTATTATTATTTAAAAACTCAAACTTTGGACATCTATAACTCCAGAAGCAATAAAAATTTTAAAATTCCTCAACTGCTATCATTTGCGCGCTCATCAGAAGAGGACATACTGAAAAAACCAGATTTTTGGCTTTATTAGATTTAACGTAGAAATTAAAAAACTAATAATTTTGTATAAATATTAATTTCGACAAGAATATTTAAAATTTTATAAATGTCATGTTACTGTCTTGTAGCGTATGATTTTTAGATTATTTAGGTACTTTTTTCAAAATTTTCCGATAAAAGGTTCCAAAGTTATTAAATTTTTAGTCATTTTTTCATATTAAATAGAATTAAATAGAAATATATAAATTTTGACAATGGAATTGACTTCTGTACGTGTATTGTGTTTAGTTTAAGCCCAAAGTTGCCCCCAATAACTTTAAAAGCGGCGGAAATAGCTTTTTCAGCCATCTTGGTTTCATTGGTTAAAATTTTCAACTGCGAATATCTTTAAAGTTATTGGGCGTAGAAGACCCGGATTTGCACATCTCGGGGCGGGAAAATTGTGGGAACATAAGAAAATTGCTTTCAGGCGTTTTTCAGGCTTGAAAATTTTCAGCGCTGAAAGCCGTCTTGACATACGCGGGAGGTCAGGGCAAGTCCCACATTTGAAACCGCAACTCTCTCCGATAAGCGGTTGCGGAGCTGCAGCCACTTGAAGTTGGCATCTGACAGTTGGGCGGCCATATTGGAAAACTTTGACCCTACGTAGCTCCGGACTCAGTGGTCGCAGAGAGTTGCCGTTTTAACATTTATGCTTGTGGTGACAAATCCTATCGTGCAAAATAGTTTTCAGGCGTTTCAGGGCTGAAAACTTTCAGGATTCTGGAGGCCATCTAGCGCGCGGGAGGGAGTCGGGGCAAGCCAGAAAAGTCCAAACTCGGGTGTTCTGCGATCAGTCAAAGCGGAGATATCACCTGTCAAAGATTGACTTTGACAGCTGCACCGCCATCTTTGAAAAAGTTTAAACATCTATATCTCCGCAACGGAGGGTCGTAGAGCGACAGGACTTGTTTTGCGAGGATACTCTGACTTTCGTCGTGCGGGTGGACTGGCTTTCAGTCGTTTTCAGGAGGAAAAATTTTTTCAGCCTGAAAACCGTCTCGGTGGATAGGTCTCATTGAGCCAAGTACGGAAAGCCCAAGCACGGCGGTTTTTGGGCCAGCGGTTCCGGAGATAACCTCCTGTAACCACTTTTCGGCCGCCATCTTGGCAAAAAACCAAAATTTTTAGATTGGAATATCTCCGGAACCCCTTGGCGGAGTTGTACCGAGTTTGGGGTCATTAGAAAGGGCTTGGCGAGCTCTATCTGTCTCTATCATCGGACCGACTCTACATAGAGCCATTTTTGCAAAAAAGTTGAAAATAGCTTTTTGACGAATTAAAACTAACCTGGGGCCTATATACAGCTCTTGACCACTGCTTTAACAAATCTTGAGTCAGGCTAGGGTATTTGTAGAGACAGTATACAACTTGTTGCAAATGTTCTCCAGACCAAAATTTATGTAAATTATTGTTTCCTTTTGTTGTTTTTGTGTATTTTCTTTTCTTGCTTTCTTTTCCCGTCTATACCATCGTCTGCATTGCGTTGAACTGCCAAAGCACGCCGTTGACCTCCAAGTCGCGTACACCAACTGAAGAGGAAAGCAGGAAATCAGCATATAGACCGACAAGACTCAATTGAATCCAATTGACATTGCTATTGTTATTTTTGTTTTTATACTTTTATTTACATATACACGTTATTTCAATTGACCTGGGTATCCCTTTACAATACCCGGCAGGTTTTGACGTTTAACTAGCTCCTGAGTAGAGTTCCTTGACAAAAGATGATGGGGTTACGCACACCAGCTAAAAAGGTAAATCCCACGAAGAGTCCGGACCTGGGAAGGAACCAAGAAGATCGGGCTGGCCCGTCGGTGAGGCGCAGCATTGATAAGTTGGAGGCCGAGAGACCGAAAGTGGTCCCACCCCCCAAAACACCATCGCCCCCGAATAAGTCTATCCGTCTGACATATCCTCCTAAACTAAAGTCAGTGACGACGCTCTCGCAAGAGGCAAAGCCCGAAGGAACGAAACGACACGAAAGCGTTGATGTGGCTAAAAAGGACACCTTCATACAGATCTCCAAAAGTCCTCCGCGATCTGCAGAGAAAGAACCACTAGAGTTGCAGGAGAATAAAACGCTACCAAAGCACACGAAATCGGTAGAGGTCCATATGCCGCCAATGTTACAGTACGCGGATCGGTCAGCGGAAGCTAGGGCCTGCTTGAACAAAGCTAAACTACACCTGAGCAGTTCAAGAAATACAAAAAATGAAATAAAAAATGTCATCAATGAAGTGCTGGATCGCCTGTTTCAGCTGGTCAAAGAAGCTGAAAGGGAAGCCAAAACGAAAACCGTAGGAAGGATTAAGGAAAACTTAGAGCCTAAAGCCGCCGCTATTGACGCTACCTTCTCAGTTAATACAGAGAAAAACTCACACACAACTAACCAAGAGACGAGCCGATTAATGGAGAAGATTGAGGAGCACTCCAAGCTGTTGCTGGAAAGCAACAAACAGATGGAGGAGCTTAAGGGTGTAATAGAGGCGCAGAAGGAAAGAGTGGATAGTGTGGAGACTCCTACATATGCGGGAGTGACCGCGGGTGGGAGCGGCGGCGCGCTGGGAAAGCGAACGCTGCACTCAATCGTGGTCACCTCCAACAATGAGGAGCACTCGGGAGAAGAGGTTCTTGATAGGGTGAGAAAGGCAATAGATGCGAAAGAGGGATGGATAAAGGTGGAGAAGGTAAGAAAGGCGAAGGATAGAAAGGTGATTATGGGCTTTGAGACGACGGAAGAAAGAGACAAGGTGAAGGAAAGATTGAGGAAGAATGGAGCCAGTCTCACCGTTGAGGAGATGAAAAACAGGGATCCGTTGCTGATCCTCAGGGGCGTCCTATTGGTTAATACCGATGAGGACGTCCTTAAGGCATTCAGGAACCAGAACCAGGATGTTTTCCACGGCCTCAGCGGTGAGACGGGCAAGGTAGAGATAAAATATAGGAAAAGGGCTAGAAATCCGCTTACCGGCCACATTGTGCTTAGCGTTTCGCCAATTATTTGGAAAAGGGTTACGGCAAAGGGTTATGTGCACATCGACCTCCAGCGCATCAGGGCCGAAGACCAGACCCCACTGATGCAGTGTACGCGCTGTCTGGGTTTTGGGCACAGCAAAAAATATTGCGTAGAGTCAGTGGACATGTGTAGCCACTGTGGTGGCCCCCACCTGAGAGCTGAATGCACGGACTGCATGGCAGGAATACCAGCAGCTTGCAGGAACTGCAAGAAAGCAAACAGCACCCAGACAGAACACAATGCCTTTAGCGCCGGTTGTCCGCAGCGTCAGAAATGGGATGACTTAGCGCGAGCGACAGTAGCGTACTGCTAAGGGCACCCAGGGGGAACATCACGCTTACAAATTCGCACAGGCTAACCTCCAGCGAAAGAAGCTCGCGACAAATGAGATGTTCTTAGAAGCAGGAAAACGTGGAATAGCGGCTGCGCTTATTCAAGAGCCTTACGTTGGCAGCCTCAAGACTGTGAAGAGCCAAAGAGGAGTGAGGATCTTCCAAAGCACTGATGTAAGAGAAGGGATTGTTAAGGCGGCAATTGCCGTCTTTGATAATGACATCAACGTAATACAATACCCGAAACTCACCACAAACAACATCTCTGTGGTGGGAATCCAAACCAGTGCTTGGGAGATCACACTCGTTTCGCTCTATTTTGAACCAGACAAGCCGATAGAGGCATATTTAGAACATCTCAAGAAAATTGAAGTTGTCAATGGTTCCAAGCCACTGATCATTGGAGGAGACGTCAACGCGAAGAGCACGTGGTGGGGAAGCCCAGTCATCGACAATAGAGGCGAAGGCGTGTGTGGAACTCTCGGGGAGCTAGGGCTCCACGTACTCAACACAGGGGAAATCCCGACTTTCGATACTATCAGAGGAGGACAGAGATACATGAGCTATGTCGACATCACAGCCTGCTCGACGAACATTCTTGGGTTGGTGGATGACTGGAGAGTAGATGAAGGTCTAACGAGTTCCGACCACAACGGCATAACTTTTAATATTAGATTACGGAAATCCAAAGGCATTAGAATAGAAAGAACGACAAGAATTTATAATACCAAAAAAGCCAATTGGGACGACTTTCATGAGAAACTCAACCAATTGGCAACAGAGTACAACGTCACAAAATTGGAAATAGATAAGGTTAACAACATTGAACAAATAGACATAATTACAAATAACTTAACCAAAGCAATTAAAGAAGCATGCAACTTGTCAATGCCAATTAAAACCACAAAAGAAAATTTTACCTTGCCGTGGTGGTCGGAAAAGCTCGAGAGGCTAAAGAAACAGGTCGCCACCAAGAAGCGAAGAATCCAGTGCGCTGCTCCTGTCCGAAGGTCGAAAGTCGTTGGAGAGTACCTGAAACAGAAAGAAGAGTATGAATTAGAGGAGGCAAAAGCTGCAACCGAGAGTTGGAAAGAGTTTTGCTGCAAGCAGGATAGGGAAGGTGTCTGGGAGGGGATCTATAGAGTAATAGGAAGGACTACACGTAGGGAAGAGGATTTGCCGATGGTGAAGGACGGAGAAGTATTAGACGCAAAGGGCTCCGTGAAATATATCGCGGAAACCTTTTACCCGGATGACTTGGTCGGTGCTGACGATGATTACCACAGCCACATCCGACTGAAAGCAGACCAAGTCAACGTAGAGGAGAACAGTGATGGTCACGACCCGCCCTTCACCATGGCAGAATTACAAACAGCCAAAGATTCCTTCAACCCCAAGAAAGCGCCGGGAATGGATGGCCTCACAGCCGACATTTGTAGCCGCGCCATTGGCAGTGCACCAGAGACATTCCTGGCCCTGCTGAACCAATGCCTGGAACATGGATACTTCCCACAACCTTGGAAGGAGGCTACGGTTGTGGTACTAAGGAAACCGGGAAAAGGGGATTATACTAACCCGAAAGCATATAGACCAATCGGCTTGTTACCCGTTCTAGGGAAAATATTCGAGAAGATGCTGATGGCCCGCCTCAGGTTTCACATTCTACCTAGGATGAGTACTCGCCAGTATGGATTTATGCCCCAGAGGAGCACCGAAGACTCCCTCTATGCCCTTATGCAGCACATCCGCAATAAGATACACGAAAAGAAGATTGTGGTACTTGTATCTCTAGACATAGAGGGAGCATTCGACAGCGCATGGTGGCCGGCTATCAGAGTCCGACTGGCTGAGGAAGAGTGTCCGGTCAACCTGAGGAGGGTCGTCGACAGCTACTTGAGGGACAGAAGGGTCAGAGTCCGGTATGGCGGAGAGGAATATGCAAAAGGCACAAATAAAGGCTGTGTACAGGGCTCCATTGGAGGCCCCTTTTTCTGGAACCTGCTCCTGGACCCACTTTTGAGGACTCTGCAGAGGAGAGGGGACTATTCCCAGGCATTCGCGGACGATGTTGTTCTTGTCTTCGATGGTGACACAGCAATGGAAATCGAGCGGAAAGCCAACGCCACCCTCGACCATGTTCGGGCGTGGGGTGTTAAAAACAAACTTAAATTTGCACCACAAAAAACCAATGCGATGGTCATTACAAAGAAGTTAAAGTATGATACCCCACGCCTGAGCATGGGCGGGATTGACATAAGCGTTTCAAATGAAATCAAGATTCTAGGTGTCACCATCGACGATAGGCTAACATTTAACTTCGCGCGGAGGCTGAGAACCCCCGCGCGGACCTCCGCCGCCGTCACCGGGGGGACGTCCTCCTCCGGCGAAGCCGCCCCTTGCGGGGGATCCATGGTTGGTGGGGTGAAGTCTTCGGTCCTGCGCGGAAACAGGGACCGGACCACCCCATCCAGCAACGCTGGCTCGAGGGTCTCCGTCAGTGGGGGACCATAGGGGCGCAGCTGGTTCCGAGCCGCCTTGTATGGTCTCCCATAAGGATCTCTGTCGAGACCCTCCAGCATCTCGGCCCTCGCCGAGTCTTCTGCAGCGCCCATTGCAGACTTGAGGACCTTCTTCGCCTCTACGTAAGAGGCGTATAGGCGGTCCTCTTCTGCCCGGTCTCGGTTTTGGGCGCTGTGCCGTCGGCTCCGCGCGTAGGCCCTTCTGGCCGCCACGCAGGCGGCCCGGAGACCCGTCAGCTCCTCCGTCCACCAATAGACGGCGCGACGGGGAGGCGGACGGCGAGACCGAGGCATGCTGGAGTTGCACACCTCGGTCAGGGACCCCCTGAGCCGGACCGCTGCGGCGTCCACGTCCAGGACATCGACAGGGGGCGACAGCCAGTCCTGGAGGAAGGCCGCCTCCTCAGCTGCCTCCCGGTCCAGGCGGGTGAGTGCCCACCGCGGGAAGGGAGATTGCCCGGCGCGGGCCATCCCCCCCCCCTGGGTGGAGATGTCGAACCGCACATATCGGTGGTCCGACAAGGTCTCCACCATCTCCACCCGCCAGTTGACGACGCGGGCGGCTAGGGCGGGGGTGGCAAACGAGACGTCCACCACCGACCCTCCCTGTTGCCGCACACACGTGTGGACCGCCCCCCTGTTGAGGAGGGACACACCGCATGAGGCCGACCAATACTCGACGGCGCGTCCCCGGACGTTGCAACTGGCAGCCGGGTTGCCCCAGGCCACCGACTTGGCGTTCAGGTCGCCCAGCACCACGACCTGGCGCGGCGCCGCCCTCCCTACGACTGCGGTGAGGATCTCGAGGAAATCCTCAAAGTCCGTGAGAGGGCGGTTCGGGGAGAAGTAGACCCCAACCAGGGCCATGTCTCCCCACGCGGCGGCCACGTATCCCGGTCCCCTCTCTAAGAGCGAGAGGGGAGGGGAGTCCGTGGAAGACCGCGACACCAGCGCCACCAAGCCGTCCCGGTCGCCCAGCCAACGGCCAGGGACCGAGTAAGGCTCGGCGACCACCGCCAAGTCGTTCGCCTGGAGTATGCGATGTTCGACCGCATCCATCAGTCGGACATCGCACCCCCCTCCGCAGCCACCGACGCAGGAACGACGGTGCTCTTGGCAGCAGCAGCAAATCCGGCCGGCGCCTGTGCTTTTCCCCGCTTAGAGGGAGGATTGCATTTCCTCCCCTTCGTGACGTGGTCTGCCGGGCAGCCACTGGCGGCACACACCGCGCAGTGCGGCGTGGCGGCCTCGCAGGAGGCGGCTTTGTGGCCCTCCTTGCCGCAGCGGAAGCACGTGTCCGTCCTGTCAACAGTGGACGGACACAGGGCCCGGGTGTGTCCGATGCCGAAGCACCGGAAACACCGCAGAGGCTGGTCCTCGAGTGCCCGGACCGCACCCGAGCTGAACCCGACTGTCAGCCGTCCCTTGGCAAGGACGGCTTTGGTAGCGGCGACTGGGCACTCGAGGCGAATAGTGCCCATGCCGCCGCGGCCGGGTCTTATGTCCCGGCCTTGGACCGCCGCGACGCCACAGCCCCCTATCGCCGCGACCGCCGCCACCACCTCCTCCTTGGTGACGGAGTCGTCCAAGTCAGCCACCTCTATGGCCGCTGACTTGACCGGCCGGGCCACCTTGGCGGAATCCGCGATGACCTCCTGCAGCTTGGCTGCAAAGAGGTCAGCATGGGTACTCCCCTCTGCCCCCGGGAACTCGAATATTCGAGCCCCGGCTTGGGTCCGCCGGCAAGTTACGCTGCCGATCCCCAGTTGGGCAGGATCGGCATTCGCACGCGCCCGCACCAAAATGGACGCGTACGTCTCCCCCCGGTCCGCAGCCTCCGCGGTGAGCGTCACCACGACGGCCGCGGTTTTTGGGGGGACTAGTCGCCCCTTTCCCCTCCCCTTCCCTTTCCCCGTCCCCTTTCCCTTGCCAGTCGTCTGCGATTGGCTGGGAGTGGTGGTGGCGGGGACGACAGGGACGGCCGTCGTCGACTTCTTGCCCTTTCCCTTCCCCTTACGTACCACTTCCGTCCACTCGTTGGACGGGGTCGTGGAAGGGAGAAGGGCATCTTCCGCCTGGGAGGAGGACGGCCCCGGCTCGCACTGCCTCGTATCCGCCGCAAGCGGCGGTCGGAGGCGTTTCTCCGGCAAGAGCCGGTCCTCTATTCCTGCTAAGCAGGCTCTTGTGAAGGCCCTCTCCTCCATTACGACCTTGCGGATGATGTCCTCAAGGTTGGAGGCGGGGCCCTCTGCCGCAGGGCTCGTCTTGGCCTGTTGTGGCCGGGCCGTGGCTTCTGCCAGCTTCTGATGAAGCTGGCTGACCTCCGACTGCAGGCGATCAACCTTCGCCTGCAGTTGCCGCGTCTCGTCGGTGGTCTTTCGCTGCACCAGCTCCGCGACGACACCGCGCATACTCGCGGCCCTGCATTTCAGGGCCTTCTGTAGGGTGCCCTTTAGGTTGGAGGACTTCGAGGCGACCTCCACGATCTCCCTCTCGTCCTCCTCCGCCATTCTCTCTAGCTCCGCCAGAGAATGGTCCGCGTAGAGAACGCGGGACGCACCGTATCCGGACTTGGCCCGGGCGGCGTGCGCCCGCTTCTCTGTGGCGGCGACCCGCTCCTCCAGCTCTTGCTGGAGCTGAGCTCGCCGAGCCAGGTCCAGCTGGCGTTGGGCGTTCGCCAGCCCAACGACATGGGCCTCCGCGGCCACCGTTGGCTTTTTAGCCTTCGGCAACCGCGTCGACCCCGAGGCCGAGGAGCCCTCGGACCCACCGCTCCGGTGGACTCGCTTACGCGAACGAGAGTCGTCCGCGTCCGACACACTGATCAGTGAGTCGTTGTCGGACGACTCGTCCGCCCCTCCGAAGAAACTAGCCGCAGACGGCGCGCGGCTAGTCTCTGACGCCGAAGCGTCGGATTGGCCCTGAGAAGGGCCTTTTGGTTGGCCCTGAAAAGGGCCTTTTGGTTGGCCCTGAGAAGGGCCTTTTGGTTGGCCCTGAGAAGGGCCTTTGCGTTGGCCCTGAGAAGGGCCTTTGGGTTGGCCCTGAGAAGGGCCTTTTTGTTTTAAAAACCGCCCGCAGGCGTCCCGCGCAGGACTCGACATGTTTCCCGCGGGTTCGCAAACTCAACACGACAATAAGATTAAAAAACAAGCTGCGAATGCACAGTGCACTTTGGCCGTACCCAGTCTGCCACTCCGTTACGGTGGTCAGAACTGGGCCGTTTCCAGGGGACGCGACGTGGACGCAAGCACTGTGGGGTGGTCCCCCAACCTAACCTTTTTTTTTTTTTTTTTTTTTTATTAACGTGGAGAAATGCTCATGCATTCTGCACTACCACGGGGAGGTAGTGCAGGTATGTGGGACTCTAACCCACTAAAACTCGGGCCTCGTCGGGTCAGGGGGGGGAGTGAGGTGTTTGACTCCCCCCGTGACGTCTAAGAGGGGCGCGCGTGGAACACTACGCGCCGCCACCTCGGGTCCTGATGTGTGGGGGGCGGCGGACGTCCCCGAGTCCGTCGCCCCTGGACCCATTTAGGGGGGCTGGAAGAGGGCGTTGTCCGCCCTCCGCCGACGCCCGGTGCGCCTGCTGCGGGCAGGGTGAGTGGACGAGATCTCCCTCTCCCTTTCCGCAGCCTCCTTCTGCGACATGACTGTTTCGCAAAAGGAAACCACCGCGTCCCAGGACTCTTCGCTGCCGACCATCGACTCGACCACGGCCGGCAGCGACAGGTCACTGCCTACTTCTGTGATGAGGGCACGGCGCGGCTCCTCCCAAGCGACACATTCTGCCAGCGTATGCCACGCCGTGTCCTCCCGGCAGTCGACGCAGTGGTGACACCGGGCGTCCGGTTCCCTGTTTATGCGACACAGGTACTTCCCGAAGCAACCATGCCCCGAAAGTACCTGCGTCACCCGAAACGACAGGGAGCCGTGCCTCCTCCCGAGCCAGGGCTCGAGTACTGGCCGGACCGCCTCGATAGTGCTGAGGCCGGCGGTAGGGCGTGAGAGCCTGTCCCGCCATTCCGCCACCAGGACCTCGCGAAGCTGAGACCGACGCAGCTCCATATGGCGCTGCATCAGCCCCTCGCCTCGCGCCCGCGCTTCCTCGCGCCACCGGTACAGTGACGCGAGCACTTTCGCCTCCAGGTCCCAGGGCGGGGATCCAGCCAGTACGCAAGCCGCCTCGTAGGAGATCGTGCGATATCCGCGGACGACTCTGACGGCCATCGCTCTCTGCGGCTTTCGCAGTACTGCGATGCTACCGGCCGTCAGGTCAGTCGCCCAGATCGGGGCCCCATACAGGGCCATCGATCGCACGATCCCCACGTAGAGCCGCCTACAGGCGGCGCTCGGGCCCCCCAGATTGGGAAGCAGCGTTGACAGCGCCCCAGCCGCGCCCAACAATTTGGGCGCCAGCCGCCGGAAGTGGGGGCCGAAATCCCACCGGCTGTCGAGCACCAATCCCAGGTACTTCATGGTAGACTCGACAGCGATCCGAGCCCCCCCGACCACTATATGCAAGCCGGGCGGCGGCGCCCGCCGGTGGCCATGAAACACCATGGCCTCCGACTTGTTGAGGGCTACCTCCAGGCCCAGGCGACGTATGCGGCTCACCACCTGTGACACCGCAGCCGTCGCCAGCAACGCTGCCTCCCTGTGCGAGCTCCCCCGGGCAGTGACCAGCGTGTCGTCGGCATAACACGTCAGTTCCACGCCCGGCTGGAGCTCACCCCTCAGCACCCAGTCGTACCCGATGTTCCACAGGGGCGGGCCAACGACCGAGCCCTGTGGAACACCGCACGACATGCGGTGCTGGATTTCGCCATCGCGTCCCATGTAGGTGACACTCCTCTCCGACAGATAAGCCCCAATGATGCGGCGGAGGTAGAGAGGCACCCGATGATACCGCAGTGCCTCCCGAATAGTACTCCAGGGCATGGTGTTGAAGGCGTTGGAGATGTCCAAGGACACCGCCAACAACACCTCGCCCCGGGCCACCGCTTCCTCCGCCAGGACCCTCACCCGCGACACAGCGTGAATGGTGGAGCGCCCCTGCCGAAAACCGAACTGGTTACCGTCCAGGTCCGGCCCCTCTCCGCACAAGTGGCCGACGAGGCGGGCTGCGATTATCCGCTCAAACAGCTTACCCACCTCGTCTAGCAACACTATGGGCCGGTACGCGGACGGCGAGTCCGCAGGGCGCCCCGCCTTCCTGAGCAGGACCAGACGACCAGATTTCCACAAAGTGGGAAACTGGCCCTGCTCAAGGCACGCTGTGTAGAGTCCTCTTAGTTGGGGCTCAAGCTCCTTCAGAGCGAGGGCTAATACGCAGCCGTGGATCCCGTCGGGCCCCGGAGCCACGTTCTTGGCCCGGAGCCGCATCACGGCTGCCCCCATCTCTGCCTCTGTCACCTCTGGGACGCTGATGGCGTTCTCTTCAGTGGACTCTGCGGCTGTGGGCAAAGCCATCGGCGGCGGTGTGTGCTCCGCTCTAGCCGGGAAGAGGGCTGCGACCACCTCCTCCAGCAGCTCGGGTTGGAGACTCTCCGTAAGTGGGGGCGCCGCGGCTCGAAGTTTCCCTCGAACCGCGCGATAGGGGCGTCCCCACGGATCCCCGTCTAGAGTCTCCAACATCTCCTCCCTGGCTCGCGTCCTCGCCTCGCCGATGGCCAGCCACAGAGTCCTCTTCGCCGCGCGGTACACCTCATACAGCGCGGCTTCTTCGTCAGGGACCCGACGACGTCTCCTCCGGTATCGGGTGTACTGGCGCCTGACCGCCACGCACGCGACGCGCAGCTGCGCGATCTCGGCGGTCCACCAGTACACCTGGCGCCTTGCCGACTGTGTGTGGACCCGGGGCATGGACGCGTCGCTGATTTGCGTCATCGCCCCGCGGAACCACAGCGCCTCCTGCTCGACGTCGACGGGTCCATCCGTTGCCGACTCCCGGAACCAGGCCTGGACAACAGCGGCCTCCTCGAGAAGCTCCCTGTCGATGCGCTTACGCGCCCAGCGCGGACCGTCCGTACGCGGGGCCGGTAAACCGCGGCCGCCGGCGGTCTGGGCGGAGACGTCGAAACGGATGTATCGGTGATCCGACAACGTCTCCACCTCCGCGGCGACACGCCAGTCGCGGACACGGCTCGCGACAGCGGGGCTAGCGAACGAGACGTCCACTATAGACCCGCCCCGCTGCCGCACGCACGTGTGCACCGATCCCCGATTTAGGACGGTCAAGCCGGTCGTGACCGCCCACTCCTCCAGCACCTCGCCCCTAGCATCGGTCACTGGAGATCCCCACGCCGCAGACTTGGCGTTGAGATCCCCCAGCAACAGCACAGGGCGAGGGTGGAGTCGGCCCACGACGGCACCCAACTCGACAAGGAACCTCTCGAAGTCGGCGAGGCTCTTGTTGGGCGAAAAGTACGCCCCAACCGTGCCAATGCCGTCCACGAGGGCGGCCACCCAGCCGTGACCTCGGGACGGGTTGGCAAGAGCCCCGCCAATGATGGCTACCAAACCGTCCAGGTCTCCCACCCAGTTATCCCTGGGGGGGACAAAGTACGGTTCGGCAACCACCGCCACGTGAATCGACCACTCCGCCATGCTCTGGAGCAATAGATCCTGAGCTCTAGCAGAGTGGTTGATGTTGCCCTGGAGGAAATGGTACAGCGCCATTTATGCGCAAACCATTCCCTCCGCACCATTCCTAGGCCGGGAGTCGGCCGAAGAGGAGCCAGGCTGAGGGGGGGGTAAAGAGCCCCCGGCAGCCTTGGCACCCCTTCTCTTCCCTTTCTTGGCTGGCACGCCACAGGCCTTTCCGCCCGCTCTGTGCCCAGCGGGCCTCCCTGCAGCTGTACAGAGGCTGCAGTTTGGCGCCGCGGAGCACTGGGCCGCCTTGTGACCGACCTGGCCGCAGCGATAGCACTGCTCGCTGCGGTCTACGGAGGTGCACCGTGCCCTGACATGCCCAACGTCGAGGCAACGGTAGCACCGCAAGGCCCGGGGTTGCAGCAGCTTCACCCTCGCTGCAACCCACCCCACCAACAGACGCCCAGCGTCGGCGACTTTGCTCGCCGCCATCACCGGGCACCGCACCCAGATCGCGCCGAGCCCGGAAGCGTCGACGCGAACCTCGCCCGTCCGCACGTCCGCGGGCGGACATCCACCGGCTCTGGCGACGGCCGCCACGACCTCGGCCGGAGTCGTCGAGTCGTCCAGACCGTCGACGCGCAGTTCAGCTGTCTTCATCGGCCTGGACACCCGAACGTCCTCCGGGTTGAGGACCTCCCTCAGCTTGGCGGCCAGGACGTCCGCCTTTTCACCGCTAGAGGCACCCGACACCTCTAGCAGTCGCGCCCCCGTAATCGCCGGCCTCAGTCTGAGGCCGGACGGTATGCCAAGGTCGGGGAACGCGACTTTAGCTTTTGCCTCCATAAAACCTAACCTAACCTTTTTTTTTTTTTTTTTTTGTTCCGGGGTGGAAAATCCTCATGGATGTCCGCCGCCCTGGGGCGGGCGACGGGGTCTGTCAGACTCTTACTGACTAAAAACCACCCCGGTGTTCCATCTCACACCTGCGCCAGGGGTCGCGGGAACGTTCGAACCTTCCGCAACCCCCGGCTGGTGCCGGCCCGCCACTGCGGGCCTCGTCGGGTCAGGGGGGGGAGTGAGGTGTTTGACTCCCCCCGTGACGTCTAAGAGGGGCGCGCGTGGAACACTACGCGCCGCCACCTCGGGTCCTGATGTGTGGGGGGCGGCGGACGTCCCCGAGTCCGTCGCCCCTGGACCCATTTAGGGGGGCTGGAAGAGGGCGTTGTCCGCCCTCCGCCGACGCCCGGTGCGCCTGCTGCGGGCAGGGTGAGTGGACGAGATCTCCCTCTCCCTTTCCGCAGCCTCCTTCTGCGACATGACCGTTTCGCAAAAGGAAACCACCGCGTCCCAGGACTCTTCGCTGCCGACCATCGACTCGACCACGGCCGGCAGCGACAGGTCACTGCCTACTTCTGTGATGAGGGCACGGCGCGGCTCCTCCCAAGCGGCACACTCTGCCAGCGTATGCCACGCCGTGTCCTCCCGGCAGTCGACGCAGTGGTGACACCGGGCGTCCGGCTCCCTGTTTATGCGACACAGGTACTTCCCGAAGCAACCATGCCCCGAAAGTACCTGCGTCACCCGAAACGACAGGGAGCCGTGCCTCCTCCCGAGCCAACCTAACCTTTTTTTTTTTTTTTTTTTTTTTTAACGTGGAGAAATGCTCATGCATTCTGCACTACCACGGGGAGGTAGTGCAGGTATGTGGGACTCTAACCCACTAAAACTCCACGGTGTCCTCCTCTGCCGCTTACGGCGGGAACACGGGCACGCGTTAGCACTCATCCGTGAACCCGCCGCGGCTGTCCGTTACCGGACCCTCCTCTGGGGAGTATTCCCCATCACCGGCGCACCAGAACACACAGCACGCCGTGACCACCCCAGGGACCAAACCAGCACATGGGCGCCAGACGACCCCGTGTCTGGGCACCCTTGGTCCTCCTGCGACGGGTCAGGACATTGGCCCCGCCGCCTGCCAATTTTCGGCCGCAGAGGATAGGGAGAGCGGCCAACGTCATACCGACACTCCTCCTCCCCTGCGGCCCCACCGCGTCCGCCATCGAACGGTGGCGACCCCGTCAAGGCCGCGGAAGGTAGGGAGAGCGGCGCACCGCAATACCGGCACTCCTCTCCCGCCGCGGCCTTCAACCATCAGCCGCGATGCCTCCGTTACAACGACATCGCGGCCCGCCTCAGTTGCGATGTCGCCGAAGCGGCACCGCAACCTACTTGTTGGCCGCTACGTCGTCGGCTTACAGGCAAAAGCCCTGACGAGCGGCCCCTCCTCGGGTTCCTCTTCGCTTCACCGTGGGTGTCCAAGCCACGGCTACTGAGCCCCCCCGCCTCGACAATGCGGGAACCCACCGGGGGGGGAGCCAACCTAACCTAACCTAACCCAGTTCCCCCCCAACCCTCGTGGCGGTCGGATCGTTTTTCGCAGCGCTCCCGTGTTTAAAATCGGAAAAAGTGGTCAAAAGTGCTCCGATTCTTACAAGTTTGGTGTTGTTGTGTAGGGCTAAGTGAAACACACAAGGCTAAGTGAAACTTTCAAACCGGATTTTAGTGCAGCGTCAGCAAAACCCGAGAAACCTTAAGTTTTTGAGGTTAATCACACAGGAAAAAATTTCAACTGTAAACGCTGCCTGAACCAGATCGACGACCCCCCTTTTTTATTTGAAGAAGGGGTGGGCATCACTCCCGCACACCCTCCTGAAGACCTGGAAACACCAAAATCCTAAAATTTCAGCTTCTAGGCTGAAAATACTAAAAACCACGTGGCTGAAAAATTTGGAAGGAGCGGAGCCAGACGCCTGGAATTTTGCAGCCAGCATCTACAGCTGCATCATAGACGGTATTTGGAAAAATTTTTAAAATTTCAACCACGCCCGATTTTTAAGAGGAGTTAGAAGTTCAAAACTTTGGACCCCTATATTTTCCTCCCTGGTCAAGATTTCAAAATTCTTCAACTGCAGCCGGTTGCGCGCTCATCACACCAGTAGAGATTTTAAATTTTAGATTTTTAGCTTTAATAGTTTTTAAGATATTAATAAATTTCAGGAAAAACCACATTTTCAAAAAATTTTCACACTAGTTTTTGGTTTTCTAAATTTTTATTTTTTGTATCTTATAGCTCTTTATTTAACGTATTTTTAGCATATTTTTTCAAAATTTTTAGGCCAGTTGTTTTGAAGATATTGATTTTTATGTGTTTTTTGCTAATAATTCAATATTAATAGGAAATATCCACTTTTTTATGTTTTCATTGTGTTAATATACATTGTCCGGACTTATATAAGCCCAAACACGGGCCCTTAAACGCTGCAATTGGCTGTTTTGATAAAAACACGCCATATTGGTTTTCTGGTTTTAAATTTTTAGACTGCAATAACTCGTGAACCGGTTGTACGATTTACATCGGATTTTCAACCCGGCTAGTGGAGTATCGCCTTTTTTAAAATAGGACAACTTTCAGGCCATTTCAGGCCTGAAAATTTTTTATCGCTGAAACTACTCTCAGGTCATACCTGAAGTGACGCCGAGTTGTACGTCCGAAACCCCGTCCTTCTGTGACGTCGGGTTCCGGAGATACGGTCGTTTTTCTTCAGCTTTTGACAGCTCGGCGGCCATCTTGTTTTGCTTCAAGCCGCAATAACTCCTGAACCAGAGGTCGTGGGAGATTGCGGTTTTTGGTTTTATGCTCAGGGTCCTATTGTCCCACCCACCCCACGTTTTCAGGCGGTTTGGGGCTGAAAATTTTCAGGACCCTGAAAGTGGTTTCAGCGGCCAGCGGAGCTCAGGCTGAGTTGGTAGAGCCCAAGCTCGGGGGGTCTGCGGCTTTCCCGAGGGAAGTTATTCGAGGTCAAAGTAAGACTTTGACAGCACCGCGGCCATATTGGAAAAACTTTAGACGGCCATAGCTTCTCAACGGAGAGTCGTAGAGGGCTGGGGTTTTCGCTGAGTATATTGTTAGGGTATAGATTATAAGACAAAATGGTTTTCAGGCGTTTTCAGGACGTAAAAATTTTTCAGCCTGAAAGCCGTTCTGGTGGATCGGTCTCGCCGAGGCAAGTTCGGAAAGCCCAAACACCGGGGTTTTTGGACCGGCGGTTCCGGAGATATCCTCTTGTAACCACTCTTGGTTCTCTATTTCAGGAAAAAACCAAGATTTTCAAGTTAGGATATCTCCGAGACCCCTTGGTGTAACCATACCGAGTTTGGGTTCATCTGAGAGGGCTCGGCGGGAGCTATCCACTGGATGTAACGAATCGACTCTACATAGAGTCTCCCTAGAAGTCACTCTATTTTTTACGCATTTTTTGACTTCTAAAGGCTCTCGCGACGTTTTCAGTGCTTGACCAGCTCCTTGACTGAAGAGCAGACCTCGACAGCTCTATCTAGAGCATAATATTAGAGACAAGCTGAAGATTTTAATCTTAGAACGTTATTGATTGTTTTTTGTTCTATATTTTACTTTTATTATACACATTTACACGTATTTTATACAAATTGACGCGAACCTCCAACGATGATGAATGCAATGAGGACCCCAATCAAAGCGAAGCCGGACGAGGGCGAATCACCAAAACCGATATCGCCTCCTAATGTGAGACGCAGCGTTGGAGAGTGGGAAGCCGCGGGTCCCTCCAGCGCGAACCCAACGTTTCCCCCTACCATAGTCACTAAGACGGCGCAGGCTGGCCCTGCGAAACTACAGAAGCCACTCCAACAGAGGCTCGTACAGGTGCACTCGCCGCCGAAAACACATTTCGCGGATCGGTCGGCAGAAGCAAGGGCCTGCCTGACCAGAGCAAAAATCCTGCTCGGCACTTCGAGGAACACCAAAACAGAAATAAAAACCGGCATTACCGAGGCGCTGGACCGGTTGTTCCAGTTAGTGAAGGAGGCCGAAAAATCGGCCAAGATAAAAAGAGTGGGGCCCGACAATACACAGTCCGAAGGCGTCGCAGCTGACCTTACTTTCACCAGCCTAGCCGACCCTAACAGTAGTGAACTGCAGGCTCAAATAAAGAGTCACTCTTTGCTGCTGGAGAGCCACTCTAAAGGGATGGAGGAGCTGAAAGCAGCAATTGACCAGCACAGACACAGTGTGGAAACGGCTAGTATGGCTGCAGCCAGCAACACCTATGCAAGTGTAACCCGCAGCGGAAAAGCGAACCCGACGCGAAGTACGCTCCACTCTATAGTGGTTACCTCCACGGACGAGACAGAGTCTGGGGACGAAGTCCTGGAGAGGGTGCGGAAAGCGGCTGACGCAAAGGAAGGCTGGGTGAAGGTCGAAAAGGTAAGGAAAGCAAAAGATAGAAAGATTATCATGGGCTTCCAAAACACCACAGAAAGGGACAAAGTTAAGGAAAGACTGGCAAGGGAAAGTAAGGACCTCCATGTTGAGGAGGTGAAAAACAAGGATCCCATGCTGGTACTCAGGAGCGTCCTCTCGGTCAATACAGACGAGGACATTTGTAAAGCTCTGAGAAACCAGAACCGGGAAGTTTTTCACAACCTCGACAAGGAAGAGGACAGGGTGGTGGTGAAGTTCCGGAGGAGGACGAGGAACCCACACACCTGCCACGTTGTGGTCAGCGTCTCGCCGATCATCTGGAGGCGGGCAACAGAACTCGGGTGCCTGCACGTGGACCTCCAGCGTGTGAGGGTCGAAGACCAGACCCCACTGGTACAGTGCACACGCTGCCTAGGCTACGGGCATGGCAAACGTTTCTGTAAGGAATCTGTTGACCTATGCAGCCACTGTGGCGGGCCACACCTGAGGTCGGAATGCTCTGACTTTGTAACGGGTGCCCTGCCAAAGTGTCGGAACTGCACAAGAGCCAAGCTAGGAGACGCTGGCCATAACGCCTTTAGCTCGGAATGTCAGGTACGCCACAGGTGGGATGAAATAGCAAGAGCTACAGTAGCATATTGCTAAGGGCACCCATGGAAACCCAAACCCCTACAGACTTGTACAGGCCAACCTCCAGCGGAAAAGACTGGCGACCAACGAGCTTCTTACCGAAGCGAAAAAGCGCGGGGTCGCCATTGCTCTCCTCCAGGAACCATACGTAGGCGGGGCCAAAGTAATGAGGAGTCATAGAGGCGTCCGGATCTTCCAGAGCATAGACACCGGAGAGGGGACTGTTAAGGCCGCAATAGCGGTCTTCGATCAAGACCTTATCGTAGATCAGTACCCGAAACTCACCACGAACAACATCACCGTGGTGGGGATCCGAACCACTGCTTGGAAGATCACACTAGTCTCCTTTTACTTTGAGCCAGACCAGCCAATTGAACCATACCTCGATCATCTCAAACGCGTTGAGGCGGAGGTGGGTTCCAGAATGTGGATTCTTGGAGGAGATGCAAACGCAAAAAGTACCTGGTGGGGAAGCCTGACCATCGACCGCAGAGGAGAAGAAGTGTCCGGAGTTCTCGATGAGCTGGACCTAAACATACTCAACAGAGGGGAAATTCCGACCTTCGACACTATCAGAGGAGGCATAAGATATTGCAGCCACGTCGACATAACGGCATGCTCTACGGACATCCTAGACCTAGTTGACGATTGGAGGGTAGACGAGGGCCTCACGAGCTCGGATCATAACGGCATTGTATTCAACATCAAAGTAAAGAGATCCAAAGGTATACAAATTAGTAGAACAACCAGAATTTTTAATACAAAAAAAGCAAATTGGCCCGAGTTTCGTGAGAAACTCGGCCAATTATTACAGACAAACAAAATAAATAAACTAGAAATCGAAAAATTAGATACAGCCGAACAATTAAACCCAATAACGAAATTATTTATCAATTCAATAAAAGATGCATGCACTTCGTCAATGCCGACGAAGAAAACCAACGAGGTGTTTACTTTGCCGTGGTGGTCCGAGAAACTCGAGGGGATGAAGAAAAAGGTCGCCACCCTGAAAAACAGAGTAAGGAATGCTGCACCAGTCCGAAGATCGAAGGTCGTCGAAGAGTACCTGAAACGGAAAGTTGAGTATGAGACGGAAGCAGCCAAGGACGAAGTCGAGAGTTGGAAGAACTTCTGCTCAAGACAGGACAAAGAAGGGGTTTGGGAAGGAATCTACCGGGTGATAGGAAGGACCAAGGGAAGAGGTGAGGATCAGCCGTTGGTGAAGGACGGGGCGGTCCTGAATGCAAAAGGCTCGGTCGAACTACTGGCGAAAACATTCTACCCAGAGGACGAATCGGAAACCGACAGCACCTGCCATCGCCTTATCAGAGAAAAGGCCGATGTCGTGAATACTGGGGAGCAAGATGAGCCTTGTGAACCACCATTCACGATGGCCGAGTTGATGACAGCGTGCGATTCATTCAATGTTAAAAAAGCGCCAGGAGCAGACGGCCTTACGGCCGACATTTGCTGCCAGGCCGTTAGAGGAGCCCCTGACGTGGCTTTGGCTCTCCTCAATGGCTGCCTGAGAAGCCACCTCTTCCCGGAAATTTGGAAAGAAGCGACTGTAATAGTTTTAAAGAAGCCTGGCAAAACAGATTACGGCAACCCAAAGGCGTACAGACCAATCGGCCTATTACCGATCTTCGGCAAAATATATGAGAAGATGTTGGTGGCCCGCCTCAGGTTTCATCTGATCCCCAGGATGAGTACCCGGCAGTATGGATTCATGCCACAGAGAAGCACCGAGGACTCCCTCTATGCACTAATGCAGCACATACGCAGTAAGCTGGCACTAAAGAAAATTGTAGTACTGGTATCATTGGACATAGAGGGAGCCTTCGACAGCGCATGGTGGCCAGCCATAAGGGTCCGCCTGGCCGAGGAACAGTGTCCAGTAGGCCTGAGGAGGGTCATCGACAGCTACCTCAAAGACCGGAGGGTTAGGGTCAGATACGCAGGTGAGGAGTACTGTAAGGCAACAAGCAAGGGCTGTGTCCAGGGTTCCATCGCGGGACCGCTTTTCTGGAATTTGCTGCTGGACCCGCTTCTTAAGAGCTTGGAAGCTAGGGATGACTATTGCCAAGCATTTGCAGACGACGTTGTGCTGGTTTTCGATGGTGACACAGCGTTGGAGATCGAGGGACGTGCCAATGCCGCTCTTGAACATGTCCAGGCGTGGGGTGCTCAAAACAAACTCAAATTTGCCCCTCAAAAAACCAATGCAATGGTCATAACGCGCAAATTGAAGTACGACACCCCGCGGTTGAGCATGGGCGGGATCGGCGTTGCCATGTCCAACGAGATCAAAATCCTGGGTGTCACCATCGACAAGCAGCTGACATTCAACGCACACGTCGCAAATGTGTGCAGGAAGGCAATAGGCATCCACAAGCAACTAACCAGGGCAGCAAAGACCAGCTGGGGGTTAAACCGCGATGTCATTAGAATAATATATGTGGCCACCGTCGAACCAGTAATTACCTACGCCGCAAGCGTGTGGGCTCCGGCCGTCGACAAGCTGGGCGTCAAGAATCAGTTGGGAGCGGTCCAGCGCGGTATCGCACAAAAGCTGTGCAAGGGATACCGGACGGTCTCCTTAAACTCCGCACTGGTGCTGGCTGGGATATACCTCTTGATCTGCGAGTCCGCGAAGCGGCATCGCTATACGAGGCCAGGAGAGGGGTGCCTCAGCCGGCACTTGGTGACAGGAGCGTCGAGCAGACCGCCTCGGCAATGGAAGCTCCACACCCAGCAGAGCGCGCTGAGCTTGAGCTCATAAGCCTGGTAAACCAAGAGCAACTAGATGCCCAGAGCGAACATGAAGTTCGCATCTTCACGGACGGGAGCAAGATTGGTGGCAAGGTTGGAGCGGCACTGTCCATATGGAGCGGTGGCGCCGAAACCAAAACTATCAAGCTTGCTCTCCCTCACTATTCCACTGTTTACCAGGCTGAGCTCCTGGCGATATGCGTCGCAACCAGGGAGATACTAAAGCACAAAGCGCAGTCGTTCGGAATCTTCAGTGACTCTATGGCGGCCCTCCAAACGTTACAAAACCATAATCGGCACCACCCCCTGGCAGTAGAGACAAGGGCCAACCTCAGGTCCCTGTCGATCCAGAACAAGACTGTCACCTTGTTCTGGATCAAGGCCCACGCGGGGTTGCAAGGAAACGAGAGGGCCGACGAACTAGCCAAGAGAGCCGCTGAGGGTTCCAAACGAAAGCCCGACTACGACCTGTGCCCGGTTTCATACGTCAAGCGATGCATCCGAATGGCAACTCTTGACGTGTGGAACCGGAGATACTGCGCTGGAGAAACGGCTTCAGGGACGAAGTTGTTTTTCCCGGATGCGGTGGCGGCGTACGGGATAGTCAGGAAGATGGATATTAACAATATTACTACCCAGATCATGACGGGGCACGGTGGGTTCTCGGAATACTTGAATCGCTTCAAGCGCAAAGAGAGCCCATCGTGCATATGTGATCCCGACATTGCCGAGACGGTGCCACATATATTGTTCAGCTGTCCTGTATTCGACATGGAAAGGCTTGAGGCTGAACACGTACTCGACACCAAACTGGATGGGGAAAATGTGTGGCCCATAATGAAAGGGAAAAAGAGAGAAGTGTTTTTGGAATATTGTGTAAAAATCTGCGGTAAAGTAATAAATAGGAACAAACAGCCTAAGTAAAAATGCTTACATAATATCATATAGAATATTACGGTCAAGCATTAAAAACAGTCGTAACAACATACAAACACTAAAAAACTGGTTATATATTTAATTGTTAATATACTTTCCATTTAGTGTTAAACTAGTGCTAATAGCCGTAGTAACTGAAATAGAAATAAGAAGGATTATATAATTTAAACCCACAAAATGTAATAGTATTAAGAAATAGAAAATAGAAGTAGTCCTAAGAATAAGGTAGATAGAAAGAAGAAGAGTTTATTAGATAATAAGATGGTTGTAATAGTGCAAACAAACAATTGTAATGGCGTCACGAAATAGAAAATAAAAGTAGACCTAAGTAAATGTATTAGTAATAAGAATATTTTAAAAGATTGTAAGAAGATACAAAGACGTGTCATAATATTAGGAACTAGAATAAGAACCATTGTAAAAGAATAAAAAGTTTCCTTGTTGTGTTAAACCCGAAATAAAAATGAAAAATGGAATAAAGTACAGAATAGGGATGAAGTAGAAGGGCGTCCTACCCTTAGAGATAGAAAGAAGATAGAGTGAAAGAAAGATAAAGTATGAAGAATAAAAGTACGAGAGGAATAATTGCGAGAACTAGTATGAATGATAAGCCAAACATAGGCTCCAATTACGTTGGAGGTAGAAGAGAAAATAAAAAAAATAAAAAGAAAAACCTAACCTAACCTAACCTTTTTTTTTTTTTTTTTTTTTTTTTTTTTTTTTTTTTTTTTTTTTTTTAACGTGGAGAAATGCTCATGCATTCTGCACTACCACGGGGAGGTAGTGCAGTTATGTGGGACTCTAACCCACTAAAACTCCACGGTGTCCTCCTCTGCCGCTTACGGCGGGAACACGGGCACGCGTTAGCACTCATCCGTGAACCCGCCGCGGCTGTCCGTTACCGGACCCTCCTCTGGGGAGTACTCCCCATCACCGGCGCACCAGAACACATAGCACGCCGTGACCACCCCAGGGACCAAACCAGCACATGGGTGCCAGACGACCCCGTGTCTGGGCACCCTTGGTCCCCCTGCGACGGGTCAGGACATTGGCCCCGCCGCCTGCCAATTTTCGGCCGCAGAGGATAGGGAGAGCGGCCAACGTCATACCGACACTCCTCCTCCCCTGCGGCCCCACCGCGTCCGCCATCGAACGGTGGCGACCCCGTCAAGGCCGCGGAAGGTAGGGAGAGCGGCGCACCGCAATACCGGCACTCCTCTCCCGCCGCGGCCTTCAACCCTCAGCCGCGATACCTCCGTTACAACGACATCGCGGCCCGCCTCAGTTGCGATGTCGCCGAAGCGGCACCGCAACCTACTTGTTGGCCGCTACGTCGTCGGCTTACAGGCAAAAGCCCTGACGAGCGGCCCCTCCTCGGGTTCCTCTTCGCTTCACCGTGGGTGTCCAAGCCACGGCTACTGAGCCCCCCCGCCTCGACAATGCGGGAACCCACCGGGGGGGAACCTTTTTTTTTTTTTTTTTTTTTTTGTTCCGGGGTGGAAAATCCTCATGGATGTCCGCCGCCCTGGGGCGGGCGACGGGGTCTGTCAGACTCTTACTGACTAAAAACCACCCCGGTGTTCCATCTCACACCTACGCCAGGGGTCGCGGGAACGTTCGATCCTTCCGCAACCCCCGGCTGGTGCCGGCCCGCCACTGCGGGCCTCGTCGGGTCAGGGGGGGGAGTGAGGTGTTTGACTCCCCCCGTGACGTCTAAGAGGGGCGCGCGTGGAACACTACGCGCCGCCACCTCGGGTCCTGATGTGTGGGGGGCGGCGGACGTCCCCGAGTCCGTCGCCCCTGGACCCATTTAGGGGGGCTGGAAGAGGGCGTTGTCCGCCCTCCGCCGACGCCCGGTGCGCCTGCTGCGGGCAGGGTGAGTGGATGAGATCTCCCTCTCCCTTTCCGCAGCCTCCTTCTGCGACATGACTATTTCGCAAAAGGAAACCACCGCGTCCCAGGACTCTTCGCTGCCGACCATCGACTCGACCACGGCCGGCAGCGACAGGTCACTGCCTACTTCTGTGATGAGGGCACGGCGCGGCTCCTCCCAAGCGGCACACTCTGCCAGCGTATGCCACGCCGTGTCCTCCCGGCAGTCGACGCAGTGGTGACACCGGGCGTCCGGCTCCCTGTTTATGCGACACAGGTACTTCCCGAAGCAACCATGCCCCGAAAGTACCTGCGTCACCCGAAACGACAGGGAGCCGTGCCTCCTCCCGAGCCAGGGCTCGAGTACTGGCCGGACCGCCTCGATAGTGCTGAGGCCGGCGGTAGGGCGTGAGAGCCTGTCCCGCCATTCCGCCACCAGGACCTCGCGAAGCTGAGACCGACGCAGCTCCATATGGCGCTGCATCAGCCCCTCGCCTCGCGCCCGCGCTTCCTCGCGCCACCGGTACAGCGACGCGAGCACTTTCGCCTCCAGGTCCCAGGGCGGGGATCCAGCCAGTACGCAAGCCGCCTCGTAGGAGATCGTGCGATATCCGCGGACGACTCTGACGGCCATCGCTCTCTGCGGCTTTCGCAGTACTGCGATGCTACCGGCCGTCAGGTCAGTCGCCCAGATCGGGGCCCCATACAGGGCCATCGATCGCACGATCCCCACGTAGAGCCGCCTACAGGCGGCGCTCGGGCCCCCCAGATTGGGAAGCAGCGTTGACAGCGCCCCAGCCGCGCCCAACAATTTGGGCGCCAGCCGCCGGAAGTGGGGGCCGAAATCCCACCGGCTGTCGAGCACCAATCCCAGGTACTTCATGGTAGACTCGACAGCGATCCGAGCCCCACCGACCACGATGTGTAAGCCGGGCGGCGGCGCCCGCCGGGGGCCATGAAACACCATGGCCTCCGACTTGCTGAGGGCCACCTCCAGGCCCAGGCGACGTATGCGGCTCACCACCTGTGACACCGCAGCCGTCGCTAGCAACGCTGCCTCCCTGTGCGAGCTCCCCCGGGCAGTGACCAGCGTGTCGTCGGCATAACACGTCAGTTCCACGCCCGGCTGGAGCTCACCCCTCAGCACCCAGTCGTACCCGATGTTCCACAGGGGCGGGCCAACGACCGAGCCCTGTGGAACACCGCACGACATGCGGTGCTGGATTTCGCCATCGCGTCCCATGTAGGTGACACTCCTCTCCGACAGATAAGCCCCAATGATGCGGCGGAGGTAGAGAGGCACCCGATGATACCGCAGTGCCTCCCGAATAGTACTCCAGGGCATGGTGTTGAAGGCGTTGGAGATGTCCAAGGACACCGCCAACAACACCTCGCCCCGGGCCACCGCTTCCTCCGCCAGGACCCTCACCCGCGACACAGCGTGAATGGTGGAGCGCCCCTGCCGAAAACCGAACTGGCTGCCGTCCAGGTCCGGCCCCTCTCCGCACAAGTGGCCGACGAGGCGGGCTGCGATTATCCGCTCAAACAGCTTACCCACCTCGTCTAGCAGCACTATGGGCCGGTACGCGGACGGCGAGTCCGCGGGGCGCCCCGCCTTCCTGAGCAGGACCAGACGACCAGATTTCCACAAAGTGGGAAACTGGCCCTGCTCAAGGCACGCTGTGTAGAGTCCTCTTAGTTGGGGCTCAAGCTCCTTCAGGGCGAGGGCTAACACGCAGCCGTGGATCCCGTCGGGCCCCGGAGCCACGTTCTTGGCCCTGAGCCGCATCACGGCTGCCACCGGGGGGGAACCTAACCTAACCTTTTTTTTTTTTTTTTTTTTTTGTTCCGGGGTGGAAAATCCTCATGGATGTCCGCCGCCCTGGGGCGGGCGACGGGGTCTGTCAGACTCTTACTGACTAAAAACCACCCCGGTGTTCCATCTCACACCTGCGCCAGGGGTCGCGGGAACGTTCGATCCTTCCGCAACCCCCGGCTGGTGCCGGCCCGCCACTGCGGGCCTCGTCGGGTCAGGGGGGGGAGTGAGGTGTTTGACTCCCCCCGTGACGTCTAAGAGGGGCGCGCGTGGAACACTACGCGCCGCCACCTCGGGTCCTGATGTGTGGGGGGCGGCGGACGTCCCCGAGTCCGTCGCCCCTGGACCCATTTAGGGGGGCTGGAAGAGGGCGTTGTCCGCCCTCCGCCGACGCCCGGTGCGCCTGCTGCGGGCAGGGTGAGTGGACGAGATCTCCCTCTCCCTTTCCGCAGCCTCCTTCTGCGACATGACCGTTTCGCAAAAGGAAACCACCGCGTCCCAGGACTCTTCGCTGCCGACCATCGACTCGACCACGGCCGGCAGCGACAGGTCACTGCCTACTTCTGTGATGAGGGCACGGCGCGGCTCCTCCCAAGCGGCACACTCTGCCAGCGTATGCCACGCCGTGTCCTCCCGGCAGTCGACGCAGTGGTGACACCGGGCGTCCGGCTCCCTGTTTATGCGACACAGGTACTTCCCGAAGCAACCATGCCCCGAAAGTACCTGCGTCACCCGAAACGACAGGGAGCCGTGCCTCCTCCCGAGCCAGGGCTCGAGTACTGGCCGGACCGCCTCGATAGTGCTGAGGCCGGCGGTAGGGCGTGAGAGCCTGTCCCGCCATTCCGCCACCAGGACCTCGCGAAGCTGAGACCGACGCAGCTCCATATGGCGCTGCATCAGCCCCTCGCCTCGCGCCCGCGCTTCCTCGCGCCACCGGTACAGCGACGCGAGCACTTTCGCCTCCAGGTCCCAGGGCGGGGATCCAGCCAGTACGCAAGCCGCCTCGTAGGAGATCGTGCGATATCCGCGGACGACTCTGACGGCCATCGCTCTCTGCGGCTTCCGCAGGACTGCGATGCTGCCGGCCGTCAGGTCAGTCGCCCAGATCGGGGCCCCATACAGGGCCATCGATCGCACGATCCCCACGTAGAGCCGCCTACAGGCGGCGCTCGGGCCCCCCAGATTGGGAAGCAGCGTTGACAGCGCCCCAGCCGCGCCCAACAATTTGGGCGCCAGCCGCCGGAAGTGGGGGCCGAAATCCCACCGGCTGTCGAGCACCAATCCCAGGTACTTCATGGTAGACTCGACAGCGATCCGAGCCCCCCCGACCACTATGTGTAAGCCGGGCGGCGGCGCCCGCCGGGGGCCATGAAACACCATGGCCTCCGACTTGTTGAGGGCCACCTCCAGGCCCAGGCGACGTATGCGGCTCACCACCTGTGACACCGCAGCCGTCGCTAGCAACGCTGCCTCCCTGTGCGAGCTCCCCCGGGCAGTGACCAGCGTGTCGTCGGCATAACACGTCAGTTCCACGCCCGGCTGGAGCTCACCCCTCAGCACCCAGTCGTACCCGATGTTCCACAGGGGCGGGCCAACGACCGAGCCCTGTGGAACACCGCACGACATGCGGTGCTGGATTTCGCCATCGCGTCCCATGTAGGTGACACTCCTCTCCGACAGATAAGCCCCAATGATGCGGCGGAGGTAGAGAGGCACCCGATGATACCGCAGTGCCTCCCGAATAGTACTCCAGGGCATGGTGTTGAAGGCGTTGGAGATGTCCAAGGACACCGCCAACAACACCTCGCCCCGGGCCACCGCTTCCTCCGCCAGGACCCTCACCCGCGACACAGCGTGAATGGTGGAGCGCCCCTGCCGAAAACCGAACTGGTTACCGTCCAGGTCCGGCCCTTCTCCGCACAAGTGGGCGACGAGGCGGGCTGCGATTATCCGCTCAAACAGCTTACCCACCTCGTCTAGCAACACTATGGGCCGGTACGCGGACGGCGAGTCCGCGGGGCGCCCCGCCTTCCTGAGCAGGACCAGACGACCAGATTTGCACAAAGTGGGAAACTGGCCCCGCTCAAGGCACGCTGTGTAGAGTCCTCTTAGTTGGGGCTCAAGCTCCTTCAGAGCGAGGGCTAATACGCAGCCGTGGATCCCGTCGGGCCCCGGAGCCACGTTCTTGGCCCGGAGCCGCATCACGGCTGCCCCCATCTCTGCCTCTGTCACCTCTGGGACGCTGATGGCGTTCTCTTCAGTGGACTCTGCGGCTGTGGGCAAAGCCATCGGCGGCGGTGTGTGCTCCGCTCTAGCCGGGAAGAGGGCTGCGACCACCTCCTCCAGCAGCTCGGGTTGGAGACTCTCCGTAAGTGGGGGCGCCGCGGCTCGAAGTTTCCCTCGAACCGCACGATAAGGGCGCCCCCACGGATCCCCGTCTAGAGTCTCCAACATCTCCTCCCTGGCTCGCGTCCTCGCCTCGTCGATGGCCAGCCACAGAGTCCTCTTCGCCGCGCGGTACACCTCATACAGCGCGGCTTCTTCGTCAGGGACCCGACGACGTCTCCTCCGGTATCGGGTGTACTGGCGCCTGACCGCCACGCACGCGACGCGCAGCTGCGCGATCTCGGCGGTCCACCAGTACACCTGGCGCCTTGCCGACTGTGCGTGGACCCGGGGCATGGACGCGTCGCTGATTTGCGTCATCGCCCCGCGGAACCACAGCGCCTCCTGCTCGACGTCGACGGGTCCATCCGTTGCCGACTCCCGGAACCAGGCCTGGACAACAGCGGCCTCCTCGAGAAGCTCCCTGTCGATGCGCTTACGCGCCCAGCGCGGACCGTCCGTACGCGGGGCCGGTAAACCGCGGCCGCCGGCGGTCTGGGCGGAGACGTCGAAACGGATGTAGCGGTGATCCGACAACGTCTCCACCTCCGCGGCGACACGCCAGTCGCGGATACGGTTCGCGACAGCGGGGCTAGCGAACGAGACGTCCACTATAGACCCGCCCCGCTGCCGCACGCACGTGTGCACCGAGCCCCGATTTAGGACGGTCAAGCCAGTCGTGACCGCCCACTCCTCCAGCACCTCGCCCCTAGCATCGGTCACTGGAGATCCCCACGCCGCATTCTTTTTACGGCGGCCCCTCTTGACGACCGTCGTCCAGGTCTCCGTGGTGGCCCCAGGTGCGGTCGCCGAAGATGTGGTCGACGGGGGTGCGGTCGCCTGTGGTGCGGCCGCCAGGGGCGCGGGCGTCCGGGAAGTGGACGCGGACTTCTTGGCCCCCTTTCCGGCCTGACTCGGCCCAGCCACCGCGGCTTTTGGCCCCGGTTTTGCTGGCCCCTCCTCCCTCCGTCTGTCCGCAGCGAGCGGTGGGCGAAGGTTTTCGGCCGGGAGAAGTCTAGCCTCTATGGCCTCCAACCGGGCACCCACCATACTCCCGCACTGCATCATGCATATGCGCGCGATCCTCTCTACCTCCGCATCCGCAAGTGCAGGAGCCGATGAAGGTGCCGAGAACGGGACCAACGCCGGGGCCGCGCCGGGAGAGGTGCCAGCGGCCGGGGGAGTTGCCCTCTGGGCGGCAAACTGCCGTTTGAGGTCCTCCAGCTCGGATCGGAGACGGCTATTCTCCTCCCATAACTTCGCCGTCTCCTCCGTGCTCGTACGATTGAGGAGGACCCCTACCGCCTCCTTAATATCATCAGCCGCCTCCTTTAGGGCGCGCGTGAACGTGCCCTTCAGGCTGCCGGATTTGGTGGCAACCTTCAGGACGACATCCACGCCGTCCATAACTTGGCGGCTGAGCGCCACCGCCGATACGTTCCCCCCGGCAGCCATCCGAGCGGATCGCCGCTCTCGGGCCTGTCGGGCCAACTCGCTGACTTCGTCAGCCGCGACAGCCTTCCTTTGTGCCCGCTTGGCAGCGTTCGCTTCCGCCTTGTTGGACCCCAGCAAGGGCCCGGGGTCACTCTCCGCGCCCTCCGTCGGACGCGCTACGGGCACTGGCGTTGCGGGCCGAGAGATCGGCACGAAGCGACCCGCTCGGTCGCGGCCCGGCAGCCGACCGGGAGCTCCGCTCGCCAACGCACGACCCCGCCCTCTCTGTGCCGTTGGCACCTTGGGGGCCGACAGGTTCTCCTCACTGGAGGAGAGGCCCATCGACCCCGAGTCCCTGCTTCGCGGGCGTTTAAACCCGCGCGTGCCCTGATCGGACAGTTGGTCCTCACCAGGACCTGAGCCTCCTCGGCTCCTGTTGCCGCCAACGACGGCAAACGGTTCTGTTGCGTCGCACAGTCGCTCCAGGCTAACCCGGAGCTCCTTTTCTTGCGACGCACGTGGTTGACGCAGGTCGGCGGTGGTCCGCCGGCCCACGAGACTAGTGGTGCCCCCCCCAGATACGAAGGGGCTGCCTTCCGAAGAAGGACGGGATTGTCCCTCCTTTGGTAGGAGGGTACCCGCCTGGGGAATCGTTTTCTCATTAGTCTTTTCCATTTTTTCCTTTTTGAGGGTGAGGTCCCTTTACGTCGCGCTAACGACCGGATCCCCTCCGGCCATTCATCCCCTCGGCACGCTAGACCTTGGGATTGGGGTAATTTTTTAGAGAGGTTGTCTTCCTCGCGGCCCGAGCCTCAGTGGCCCGGACCCCCGGTCCTGAACTCAGGATTACGGGGTGGCCGACGATTGGGAACAACCAACCGCCGCCCCGGCGTCCCCACGCTGCCGCCGGATGCCGGACAGACGCAGCGCGGACATTGGACACCTTCCACCACCCACCTTCCCGTGGGTACAGCGGCGCGAACCGCTCCTTCCCAGCCTACGCCCACTCACGACCCTCTGTAAGCAGAGGTGGAGTGGACGTATGACCGTCCGTCTGTAGCCCGGTTCCCTTCACCGACCATCAAGGATGATCGGTGATTGGAACCATGACCTTTCCCCGTGTGTTGAAAATTAGCCGCCAGCCCCAAGAGTCCACCAGAACCAGTGGGCAATTGGTGCTGACGTTGCCCAGGGTGCGCCGCGAGGAGGCTTTCAACATGCACCCCAACCTAACCTAACCTAACCTAACCGAAACTGAGCGAACCTAACCTGAGCGAACCTAACCTGAGCGAACCTAACCTGAGCGAACCTAACGTGAGCGAACGTAACCTGAGCGAACCTAACCTGAGCGAACCTAACCTGAGCGAACCTAACCTGAGCGAACCTAACCTGAGCGAACCTAACCTGAGCGAACCTAACCTTTTTTTTTTTTTTTTTTTTGTTCCGGGGTGGAAAATCCTCATGGATGTCCGCCGCCCTGGGGCGGGCGACGGGGTCTGTCAGACTCTTACTGACTAAAAACCACCCCGGTGTTCCATCTCACACCTACGCCAGGGGTCGCGGGAACGTTCGATCCTTCCGCAACCCCCGGCTGGTGCCGGCCCGCAACTGCGGGCCTCGTCGGGTCAGGGGGGGGAGTGAGGTGTTTGACTCCCCCCGTGACGTCTAAGAGGGGCGCGCGTGGAACACTACGCGCCGCCACCTCGGGGTTCGGGGAGCGAACCTAACCTGAGCGAACCTAACCTGAGCAAACGGTACTGCAGTCACGTGGATATTACCGCCTGTTCTAATGACTTACTAGACATGATAGACGACTGGGGGATTGACGAAGGTCTCACGAGCTCGGATCACAACGGCACTACGTTTAAAATCCTCTTACAGAAATCCAAAGGCATTAAAGTTGAGAGAACGACTAGGCAATTTAATACCAAAAAAGCCGATTGGACGGAATTTCATGTGAAGTTTGGCCAATTGAAAATAGATTATAATTTCACAGCAGCCGAAATAGACAAAATTAAAGACATTGAGCAAATTGACACTACAACAGATAACCTAACTAAAGCAACAGAAGAAACATGCAAACAAACTATACGAACCAAAAAAGCCAAAGAGGAACTTACCTTGTCGTGGTGGTCCGAGAGACTCGCCGAGATGAAGAAGACCGTCGCTACCAAGAAGCGCAGGATCCGCTGTGCCGCCCAAATCCGGAAGTCGAAGGTCATAGAAGAGTACCTAAAACAGAAAGAAGAGTATGAATTAGAAGAGGTTAAAGCTCAGACCGAGAGCTGGAAGGAATTCTGTGGGAAATAGGACAGGGAGGCGGTTTGGGAGGGAATATATGGGGTTATAGGTAGAACTCAGCGCAGGGTGGAGGACCTACCATTCCACCGTTCCATTCCAATGAATGGAACGGTGAAGTGCTGGATGCGAGGGGCTCCGTAAAATTGCTAGCGGAAACGTTTTATCCGGAAGACCTACAAGAATCCGATAATGCTCATCACCGTTCCATTCGATCGAAGGCCGAAAACGTAAACTCTGGCGAACAAGATGATCCTTGCGACCCACCGTTTACGATGACAGAATTAAAAAATTCGATGGAGTCCTTCAATCCGAAAAAGGCACCGGGTTCCGATGGCTTTACGGCCGACATTTGTTGTGTTTATTTTGTTATTATAGCGGCAACAGAATTACATAATTTGTGAAAATTTTAACTGTCTAGCTATCGCGGTTCTTGAGATACAGCCTGGTGACAGACAGACGGATAGACAGCGAAGTCTTAGTAATAGGATCCTGTTTTTACCCTTTGGGTACGGAACCCTAATAAAAAAGGAATTGTTTTTCTGATAAGAGATTATACCTAGGTACTTGTCTATACTTAACAATATTCATCGAGAGCATGAAATTTCGCTAATTAATTGTGTAACGAACGGTGTATACCGTACTACCTAGCTGTTTAAATGTAATATGAGTAGGTAGTTACTACTTAATACTGTAAGTAATTTTCCAACAAATATGTAAAAATTAAGGATTAAGTAAAAGATCATTGATTATAAGTTTTCATAGGTATTATAAGCATTGCGCTGGGCGTTTCGATTCAATTATTCAACCTGCTACCATAGAACTATTATTACTTAGCGTTCAGAACCGACGACGCGACGCCGCAAACCAGTTTTTCCGCCAGGCTTTCCCCGCCTTCCGGATTGCGTCAAAACGAATTATATCGCGAATCCGACCAACGCGCAACGTCACAAATAGTAATCAATAGTCCTTGTATTTTGTGACTATTAAATTTGGTCGGATTCGCGATATAATCGCTTTTGACACAATTCGGAACGCGGGGTATGTTACCGACCGGCAACAACTCATTTATTTAGTCTTGCATGAAACGTGTAAGCGCCATGAAATTCCCGGCGCTTATGACGTTTTGGTCGCGAGAAAACTATACGTTTTAAGCGGTCTAGCGCTGCATGTTTTATAGTTTGGTGAGACGACACCTACTGTTTAAGCGCTGCAGCAATTACGCTCGCCCCACTGTCATCCTGTTGTGACACTGCATTTGATTCGGATAGCTACGCTATTTGTTATCGCACAGTATTTTATTCTACACCACGACGATCACACGCACACACGCTCACGTACGCACTGCAGCACGACACATTACTAGTAAGAACAGACAAAAGCTATATGTCTCTTTCGCACGATTCTCGCTGTAGTTGCTCATAACGCGTTCAAGGCCAAAGTGGGGTAAGTTGATGTGCTGGCGACTGTACAAGGATTAGAAAATTAATTTATATATTTAAGGAACTTAGGCACTGTGTTGATCCCGATCTAGCTTTGATGGTTTACCAGAGTCTTTGCCAGTCCATTATTTTATATTGTATTCCGGAGTGGGGCGGAACCTACAAAACCTCCTTACTAAAAGTTGAAAGAGCTCAGAGGGCTATCTTGAAAGTCATGCACTTTAAGCGCAGGGACTTTTCAACCTCTCAACTTTATTCAGAAGCAAAAGTATTGATTGTGTGCTTTTTGTGCTCCGCGCTACGCTGCGAAAACACTCCACTCTACATCTAGATCATGCTAAGCTAAAAAGATGCAAAGGCACTCCCGTGTGCGATATTGTTTCGTTACTACAAGAACCATTAACAGTATGAGAGTTTTTCACCTTACGCTCATGTGAATGTAGCGAAATGGCCAAGCCATATATTTTGACTAAGGTGTAGAGTTTGCGAAGTTAGGCCTTGTAGAGTTAGGGCGTGTAGAGTTAGAAGCTTGGCTCTACATGAGATCTGATTACTTTTTGACAGTGCGAGCTACATGGTCTCGTCTTGGCAACATTTAACATGAAATGTTTTTCTGGGATTTCATTTCTTTTTGTAAGTTGCTTATGATATTGACGAGTATTTTTTCTGTTGTTCATTTTTTCTTTCTTTTTTTGGGGTTTATTTATAACAAGGACCCCCTATATAAATTTTCAGACCTGTAGCATCAAAATTTTCGGGTTTTTTTTTTTTTTTTGGGGGGGTAAAAGTTTCAAGTTTTAATATTTTTTTGTTGTTTGTGTACTATTACTAGCTTACATACCAAATTTCAGCTTTCTAGGACTTCAGGAAGTACCTTAAGAATTTTGATGATCATCAGTCAGTGAGTCAGTGACGAAATCGGGGTATTTTAGATATCAATAAAATCTAAAGTATAAGAGCTATGCAATTGAAACTTTATAGGTTTAATAAGTCAACCACTGGCATCATATTCCGAAAATTTTGTTTATCTGGTATAATCCAAACCCAAGTTAAGAGGGTTCAAAAATACGACGAAGTGCTTCGAGAAAAGGTAGGTAGTGCCCTTGCGCTTCGCTTGGCTGGTCTTGGCGGGGGCACTCCCGTGCCCCCAGATATTTTTTGGCAAATTGAGACTGAGATCACTGTGATTCTGATTCATTGTGATTTTGATTCTTAAAATTGAGAATTGCCCGTCTGAACTAGAAGAAGGAGCGTGTCAATTAATTTATTTATAATGCCCTGCTAATCAGCAGCACATTAATCTTGCAACGATCTGGCATGATCTATTGAGCACAAGTATTTTTCCTAACCACCTAGTGACAATACGTTTTTCTAACTCGAGGCTCGTGGCTGAATAATAACAGCTGAATCGAAGTATATCCTACGCTTACCGCGGTCGGTTCGTGCTTGTGTGAACATCCATTACATATGGAGACCCCTCTCTACCTCGAAAAGAAGGTTAAGCCGGAGGTCCCAGTGTAACTTGTTGATCTTTGACTGTCGTTATGGGTAGTCAGTAGCCCAAAAGCAAGCAGTACCGCATTTACTGGGTACTCCCAGTAATAGGGTTGTGGAGGTCAGAAAGGCATTCGCACTATTTTATTTTTCACTTTTTAGTGGGCCATCTGTGGTCTTCTTCATCAGCTCCACTTTACCAAATGATGATTTCCGAGAGCAAATGCTGAAGTTATTTTAAAAAATACCCAAATCGTTATAGCTTTGCCTATAAAATTTGAGGGTTTCCCTCGATTTCCATGGGATCCTCTCATCAGATTCCAATTTGATGATAGTGGGACCACCTCGAGAGTATACCCTTTCAAACAATAAAAAAGAATTTTGAAAATCGGTCCACAATTGGCGGAGTAATCGCGTAACAAACACACACAAAAAAAAAAAACATACCGTCGAATTGAGAACCTCCTCCTTTTTGAAGTCGGTTAAAAAACTAGCGCAAAAAAGAATAGTTACGCTCGTATCGTTGGACATAGAGGGAGCTTTCGATAGTGCCTGGTGGCCAGCGATAAGAGTCCGGCTGGCGGAGGAGAAGTGTCCAATCAACCTTAGGCGGGTCATGGACAGCTACCTCAGAAACCGAAGAGTTGCAATCAGGTACGGTGGGGAAGAATACAGCAAAGACACAAACAAGGGCTGTGTCCAGGGCTCAATTGGAGGCCCAATTTTGTGGAATTTAGTCCTAGATCCTCTCCTGAAAGGAGCAGAGAACAGGGGGAACTACATCCAGGCGTTTGCGGACGATGTCGTCTTAGTCTTTGACGGAGAGACCGCACTAGAGGTAGAGGAATGTGCCAATGCCGCTCTCAATCATGTTCTGGCGTGGGGTGTCGAAAATAAACTAAAATTTGCACCACACAAAACCACTGCTATGGTGATAACCAGAAAACTAAAATACGACACACCACGCCTGAGGATGGGGGGATCGACATAGGCATATCGAAAGAAATGAAGCTCCTGGGTGTAACTATCGATCAAAAACTGACCTTCAACACTCACGTCTCACACATCTGCAGAAAGGCAATCGAGATTTACAAGCAGCTGTGTAGAGCCGCAAAGGTCAGCTGGGGGCTTCATCCGGATGTTATTCGGGTGATATATGTGGCAACCGTAGAGCCCATAATACTTTACGTTGCTAGCGTCTGGGCACCGGCTGCAAAAAAGTTGGGAATTATAAAGCAACTTGGGACCGTCCAGCGTGGAATTGCTCAGAAAATGTGCAGGGCATATCGCACGGTCTCCCTGAACTCAGCGCTGGTGCTGTCCGGGATGCTCCCCCTTGACCTCCGAGTTCGTGAGGCAGCATCACTGTACGAGACCAGGCGGGGGGTACCCCGGGTCGCTGGCGGGCAGGGAGGTCGAGCGAATGACTTCTGCAATTGAGGATCCCCATCCCGTGACACGTGACATCTTGCAGTTCAACAGTCTGGTGAACCAAGAGCAACTGACCAACAACTGCAACTTTGACGTCCATATCTTTACGGACGGAAGCAAGATCGGAGGAGGGGTCGGTGCTGTCCATATGGAATGGTGAGGCTGAGACCAGAGCCCTCAAACTTGCTCTATCAAAGTATTGCACAGTTTACCAGGCTGAACTCCTAGCAATAACAAGGGCAACTAGGGAGATAATTAGGCGCAAGGAATCTTCATTTGGAGTTTTCAGCGACTTAATGGCGGCTCTCCAAACAATTACGAATCCCGGTTCGCACCACCCTCTCGCTGTAGAAGCTAGGGATAATATAAGATCAGTATCCCACCAGAACAAGGTGGTAAAATTGTTCTGGATTAAAGCTCACGTAGGGCTACTGGGGAATGAAAGAGCCGACCAACTAGCGAAAGAAGCCGCTGAGAACTCCAAAAGAAAACCTGACTACGATCGGTGTCTGATCTCATTCATCAAGCGAAGCATACGTATGGCAACGCTTGATGAGTGGAACAGTAGGTACGAAACCAGCGACACTGCATCTGTAACTAAGATATTCTTCCCGGATTTGCGTGAGGCATACGGTGTAATTCGCAGGATGGGAACAAGTGGCCTGAATACACAGATTATGACCGGGCACGGTGGATTCTCTGAGTACTTGAACCGCTTCAAGCGCAAGGAGAGTCCATCGTGCATCTGCGACCCGGATGCAAGCGAAACGGTCCCGCACATACTATTCGACTGCCCACAATTCGCCCCCGTTTTGACGTTGAAAATAGATTAGGTAGGGAAATAACACCGAACACAGTGAAAGACATAATAAAGAGTAAAGATGCAGAAATATTCCTGGATTATTGTAGACAGATAGCAAAAAGAGTAATCGATAGAAACAAAACCGCATAAGTAAATATGCTGTCATAATATAGTGTATTATATTAGAGGCTAGCATAATATAAAAATTTGTAAAATATTTTTGGATAAAATAGGAAATGAATACATGTGAAAATAGAAATAGGCTTAGATTAAGTACAAATATTTAAGTGTAAGTTAAAAGAAGAACTGCTCCCCCGTCTCTGTGAGACAAGACAAGTTACGATATAAGAAAATGTGAAATAGTGAAAGAATATATTTGTAACAAACACAAACTGTAAATAGACATAAGCTTAGATAAGTATAAATGTAAAAGTGTTTCACTAAAAAATTGCCTACCCACTTTTTGTAACACCCGATTAAGTAAAAATAATAAATAAAATACAAGAAAGTTATACGGAACGTAGACGATAGTTGGGAATCCCACCCATAAAGCATAAATGAGGATTTAAAAAAAAAAAAACCTAACCTGAGCGTGTGCAGTGCGTTAGAGTCGAGGACCAAACGCCTCTCATACAATGCACAAGGTGCTTGGCGTATGGGTACGGCCGAAAGTTGTGTACGGAGCCCGCGGATCTGTGCAACTATTGCGGGGGGCCACATCTCAGGGCCGAATGTTGGCTGGCAACGGGCGATAGGACGACATGCAAGAACTGTGTCAAAGAAAAACACGACGACACAGGGCACACGGTCTATAGCCACGACTGCCCCGTGCGCAAGAAATGGGATGCATTAGCGCGATCCGCAATAGCAAAGTGCTAAGGTGGTTCTGGTGGTTACACGAACGGTAGCTACACAAGTATACACCACAGTGCAAGCCAACCTCCAACGCAAACAACTGGCAACTAATGAGCTTATGGTCGAGGCTCAAAAGCGAAAAATAGCCATCGCGTTGGTCCAGGAGCCGTATGTCTACCTAGGGTCTACCAGAACACGGACGGCAGTGGAGGCACTGTTAAGGCGGCGATAGTCGTGTTCAATCATGACATCGACGTCATACAGTGCCCCAGATTCACTACCAACAACATCGTGGTGGTGATGCTGCGGACGAGCGCCTGGGAGACTAGTTTGAGAGGTACTAGTTTGAGCCTGACTTACCCATCGGGCCATACCTGGACCACATAACAGCCACAATGAAGGAGCTAAAGCCCAAGAAAGCCATCATTGGAGGGGACGCTAACGCCAAAAGTGTGTGGTGAAATCCCCTCCCAAACCCTTTGGTTTGGGAGGGAATTTATAGGGTGATCAAGAAAACCACGAAAAGGCAAGATGATCTGCCACTGACTTGGAATGGGAGGGAAGTAGGTCAGGCAGGATCTGCGAAAGTACTGGCGGAAACATTCTACCCGGAGTACACAGAGGAGGAGGACAGCCCAGGCCATCGACGGATCAGAGCCCTGGCTGACCGAGTAAACGACTGGAATCATAATGATACCCATGACCCAGCGTTCCCGCACCCGGAGTAGACGGCTTCACAGCCGACATCTGCCAGCGGGTAAAATACCGGGACATGGACCTGCATCTGGTGTTATTTAACAAGTGTTGGCAACTGACTCACTTCCCCATAGCGTGGAAAGAGGCCACCGTGGTGGTGCTGAGGAAGCCAGGCAAGGACAACTACACCAGTCCCAAGTCCTATAGGCCAATTGGACTGTTGCCGGTGATGGGTAAAATACTGGAGAAAAAGATGGTTAGAAGGCTAGTTTGGTACCTGGCGCCCCGAATAAGTCCCCGCCAGTATGGCTTTATGCCACAACAAAGCACGGAAGACTCCCTCTATGACCTGATGGCCCACGTGAGGGGCAAACTCCAGGAGAGGAAGCTCGTCACGATGGTCTCGCTTGACATAGAGGGAGCCTTCGACAGTGCGTGGTGGCCGGCCATAAAGGTCAGACTGGCGGAAGAAGAGTGCCCAGCGAACCTCAGGAGGATGATAGCCAGCTACCTAAGCGACCGCAAGGTCCAGGTCAGGTATGCTAGCTATGAGTACGCGAAAACCACGAATAAATGGTGTGTCCAGGGATCAATAGGCGGCCCCATCTTGTGGAATCTCGTGTTGAACCCATTGCTGGAAAGCCTCGCACAGAGAGGCTACTATTGTCAGGCGTTTGCGGATGATGTGGTGCTTGTGATTTCGGGAGACACGGCATTAGACATCCAGAGACAAGCCAATGCCGCTCTCGAACATGTTCGGGGGTGGGGTGTTATGAATAAGCTCAGGTTAACGCCGCACAAAACGTGCGCCATGCTGCTCACAGAAAACTTAAACATGACACGCCACACCTGACCATGGGAGGGATTGACATTGGAATGTCCTCGGGGAGAAGATCCTGGGACTCACAATAGATTCCAAGTTGACCTTTAATAGCCATACGGCTAACGTCTGTAAAAAGGCACTTGGAGTCTATAAGCAGCTGGCGAGAGCTGCCAGGGTCAGTTGGGGTCTCCACCCGGAAGTCACCCGAATCATATATACCGCTACGGTAGAGCCCATCATCACATACGCAGCTGCCGCCTGGTCCTCAGCATCAAAAACGCTGGGGGTTCAACGCCACCTAAATGCGTTCCAAAGGGGTTTTGCCCAAAAACTATGCGGAGCGTACCGCTCGACCTCTCTTCACTCAGCGCTGGTTCTGGCCGGAATATTGCCACTCGACCTCCGCATATAAGAGGCAGCCGCCCTGTATGAGGCGAGGAGAGGGGTACCCCGACCGGAGCTAGTAGACAGAGAGGTCGAGCGGAGAGTCAAGTTCGCCAGTGCACCACACCCGGGGAAGCACACTGCGATAGAGTTCGTGAGCCTGGTAGACCAAGAACAATTAAATAGCTACAACACCCAAGCTATTCGGATATTTACCGATGGCAGCCGGATTGAGGGCAAGGTGGGAGCAGCGCTATCCCTATGGGATAGTGTAGCAGAGGTGAAAACCCTAAAACTCAAGCTGGCCCCATACTGTATACCAGGCAGAACTCCTCGCGGTGTGTAGAGCCACCGAGGTGATCCAGCGGAGAAGCGAGGAGAGCTATGGCATCTACAGTGACTCTAGGTCTGCACTAAAGACCATAGCCAACCCCAGAACAACGCATCCCCTGGCAGTAGAAACCCGCAAGAACCTAAAGACCATTGAAAGCCAGAACAAAACTGTGTCTTTATTCTGGATCAAGGCACATGCAGGCCTTGCGGGTCACGAGAGGGCAGATGAACTGGCGGAACATGCGGCTCTCAATACGAAAACCAAACCTGACTACGACCTATGCCCGGTTTCATTCATCAAGCGACATATCCGAAAGGAGTCGATTGATGAGTGGAACCAAAGATACAGAACAAGTTCCAGGGCCAAAGTTACAAAACTTTTCTTTCCGGAAGTCACTACTTCACACAAGATAGTTCGACAAATGGTCCCTACAAATATCACCACCCAAATACTGACGGGGCACGGCGGGTTCTCTGAGTACCTGAACCGATTCAGGTGCAAGGAGAACTCATCGTGCATCTGTCAACCCGGAATACCTGAAACGGTCGAACACATCTTGAACGACTGTCCAGTAGCTCTACCATGAGTTTGCACAGCCAAAACTCGCTAGCGTCTCCGTAAATAATATGTATGAAATATTGTACAGCGCCCCTAGCGGTCACAGAAAGAATTAAAATTCGTACCATGAGCACTATAGATTTCGATAGGTAAGAAACCTAACGTAATCTATTCGATAGTCACTAACGTTTTTCAGCTGTCGCCATACAAAACGGCACCATGAGTCACAAATTTGACAGACGCTATCGAAAAATACGCTTACGATAGTAGAACACGTAGGTCACTGGCATTTTGACATGTGAAACATATGTTTACATCAAACTCAAAAACTCAAACTCAAACTCAAAGCATTTATTTCAATTAAACCAATTACAGGCACTTTTGAATTGTCAAGGGGTCGGTCAGTCAGAAAGATGAAGCTAGTTGCCCATTCCAAAGCGTAGGTACCTATGGAGAAGAACGGGCAAGAAACTCCATGGACACTCTTTTAAATCAAAATAATATGGTTACAATGTCTTGTTTACATCATTCATGTTAAAAATTATACATGTGAGAACGATGCAGAACGTTAAAAGCGTCCGTAATGAAAACACGAAATAAAAAAAATAAAACAATTCAAATAGGTATTAAATTAAAATAAGCCATGGCAGCAAAGAGATGACCAGTCCCTACTGACGGCGCCCGTTCACGAACATGACGCATGTATTAGCACCATTCAGCTCAACCATTTTGAAGGGAGCTAAATGATCCAACACACGCGCCACCATCAGCGAGACATTTGAGTGAGCGTGAAATACTCTCAGCTGCCAGGGCACATTCAAGTCAATAAAAGGCGTACCCAGTAAATGGAAGCTTTATAGTATGTAACATAGTACTCACACATGTGCTATGCAATTATACAATACTAGGTGATTGAATTTATATAATGCAAAAATAGTATTTGAAAATCTTCAGCAGCTCCAACAGTGTTTTTCAATGCTAATCAATTTATTTCTGCGTCCTTATGGAGCAGGACCAGCGTTTAGCCAAGCATTTTTGTCAGTGATGTAATCCCCCAATTTATAATATGCCTGGCTGCATAGTGTGCGTTTTATACAAGATTTAAATTTCGTTTCATTCAGTTCAAGTATGTGGGTAGGTATTTTATTGTAACATTTTAAACAGTAGCCCATGAAAGACGAGTCTACTTTAGCCAGCCTGAAACCTGGTTGAACTAATTGGTCCCTATTTCTAGTGATATAATTGTGTCTTTCACCTCTTTTACTAAAAAGATGTAGATTTTTCCTTACGTACATGATATTTTCATAGATATATTGACAAGGTACCGTCATGATGTTAATATCTTTAAACAGTTCCCTTAGAGAGTCACGCCTGCGGAGGCTGTATATGGCTCTGACAGCCCTTTTCTGCAGAATAAAAATAGACTCGATGTCTGCAGCCCGTCCCCATAGTAAAATACCGTACGACATGATACTATGAAAGTAACTAAAATAGACCAGTCTCGCGGTATCAACATCAGTAAATTGACGGATTTTTCTCACAGCATATGCTGCTGAACTTAGCCGTCCTGCAAGGGATGTTAAATGGGAACCCCATTGAAGCCTTGAGTCGAGCGTAATCCCTAGGAAAACAGTACTATCGACGAATTCTAGTTTCTCTTGATTCAATACTATCTCACAATTACTACTTTTGACATTTGGTAAAGAAAATCTTTTGCACTTCGTTTTTTTCCCATTTAATACTAAATTATTAGCAGTGAACCAATTTTGGATCTGCAGTAGGGCGTTATTTACGTCGTCAAGATTTGATGCACGTCTATTAATTTTAAAAATCAAGGACGTATCGTCAGCAAATAACACCATTTGTGGTTGAGTTTTTAACAAATGGGGTAGATCATTAATATATACTAAAAAGAGGAAAGGACCTAATATCGAGCCCTGTGGTACACCCATTTTTACTTTTAAGCCAGGTGAATTGACACCATTTATTTGAACGTGCTGTTGTCTATCATTTAAATAAGATTTTACTAAACTGAGCGCAAGTTTTCCCAGTCCGTAATGCTCAAGTTTTAAGAGTAAGGTTTCGTGTTCGACGCAATCAAAAGCCTTGGAGAGGTCACAAAAAATCCCTATGGCGTCTTGGGACTCTTCCCAGGCCGCAAATATGTGTTTTAATAAGGTGACACCGGCATCAGTCGTACAACGTCCCTTGGTAAAACCGTATTGTTGGTCGTGTAATATTTTATTGGTGTTAAAATGATTGAGCATTTGGTTCAGCATCACCTTTTCAAACACCTTGCTGAAAACCGGTAACACGGATACGGGTCTATAATTATTGGTATCCTTACTGTCCCCCGATTTGAAAAGTGGTATTACCTTACTGTATTTCATTAGATCCGGGAAAACTCCTTGATCCACACACAAATTAAATATTAAGGCTAAGTACGGCGCTATTGTCTCAATAATGGAGGTACATACTTTGATAGACATTCCCCATATATCTTCGGTTAATTTGATCTTGATTTGCTTGAAAGCTTTTATTACAATTTTGAGGTTTATATGCTTGAATTTAAATTCAATCTGGCAGGATGAAACGTTTGCTTTTAATAAATCAATAGAACGTAAGGGCGAGGAATTTAAGGTTTCAGTAGTTTTATGCGGGATACTGGTAAAGAAATTTACAAATTCTTGAGCAACCTCTTTGTTAGTGCTTATGAGACCACGCGGAGTCTCTAGTGCGAAATCATTATTATGTCTTTTATTCCGGTTAGTTTCGTCATTAATAATTTTCCAAACCGTCTTTATTTTATTATCGGCTGATTTAATCTTGTTGCTAATACAAGGCTTTAGCTACCTTACAAGTATTTTTAAACGTTTTGGAGTAGGTACCAACGTATTTATTAAAAGTTTCAGAGTTAATATAAGGCTTAAGGCCATACAGCTCAAACAATTTTTCTCTACTTTTCCTAATACCCTTAGTTGCCCAGTCACTGAACAAAAAATTTGGACATTTGATTGAAATTATATACGTTTTTGAGCATTTTGAGTCAAAATAATGTCTGGAAGAGCTTATTTAGCATAGAATATGTTGGCGGCCGCTGAATTTGAAGACCAACGACGTAAACAACGTGAATTTCAAGCCGAGGGACAGGAAAATGAAATTCTAGCTTACCAATGGGCGGGGCATTACGCAGTTACCTAGGAGGCTTTCTATGATGAATATTAACTTAAATTTAAATAAAAGACATTTTACTTATACAATCTTTTCATTTATTTTATTATTATATGGGAAACATACAGCATATTTAACAAAATAAAGAACACAAAAATTGACATACAAACACATACCTATTACCTACTAAATACACATTTTTTTTCTTTATACATTAAACACTAGGATTTCCCTTGTATCGTGGGTGCATTTACAAACACAAATATCACATGCACAAACACCCAGACCCGGAACAATTAGGTATCTTTCTTTGGAAGATTGGATCATACAACTTTTTGCTCCATGCGACAAATGAACCCGCGATTCTTAGGGCAGAAGAGACAGGCAGTTTTTAAAAATTGTGCCACCCTGGTCCTCATTGTATTATTGTCTTTTTGTAAACTTATTTCAATGAATTTTATTAAAAACGCCGTGAACACAATGTCAACAAATACAAAATTACAAATTGAAAACGACACTTGGTCACGCACGATATTGGTTCTTCTATATTCACTTGTGGTCAAGCCTACGTGCCATTATCTAGGGTAAAAAATTTGAGTGGTGACCATTTAATAAATATCGATCCTAGCCAGATCAAAGCACAAGAAAGTGCTATTGTTGAGTACAACAGATTAAGGTGGCTCTTTAGACCGGATTTAAAAAACATATATGTGAAAAAGAATAAGTTAAAAAAAAAAACAGCTGATAGGGAATGGTCTATACGTCCAAACATTGCCGCAGTTCAGACTGCAGCGGGCTTATCATTTAATAAAAAACTAGCCAAGTGCGATTCGGACTCGCACAAGAAGGGTTCCGTACCACAAGGCAAAAACGCCGAAAAAAACATGTCTGTTGTATGGGAGCCCGCCTTAAATATTTATTTTATTTTAATTTTATTATTTATTATTAAAGTTAAAATACAACTGAGTATTTTGTAAATATTTCAAGTGCCTACCTGTTGCCATTTTTGATATCGAGCAATAAAGGGCAAAAATATCGCGTTTGTTGTATGGGAGCCCCCCTTAAATATTTATTTTATTTTGTTTTTAGTATTTGTTGTTATAACGGCAACAGAAATACATAATTTGTGAAAATTTCAACTGTCTAGCTATCGCGGTTCTCGGGATACAGCCTGGTGACAGACAGACAGACGGACAGACGGACAGACGCACAGACAGCGAAGTCTTAGTAATAGGGTTCCGTTTTTACCCTTTGGGTACGGAACCGTAAAAAAACACCTCGTAAGAGAAAAAATAATAAAAAACCACAATTATCAAAAAAAAAAGAAAACCTAGGCTATACAATTTAATCCTACACGTGTATCTACCTACTTGGCGGGTTTTCGTTGTGTTATAGTTATTTTTCATGCATATTATTTTATGGTTTTCTGAAAACCCGCCAAGTTTAAATGGAACAATATTATTGTATTGATATCTAAAAAGTTTCAAACACAAATTACTTACAACAGAATTGCAAAATAAGGCCGGTGCAAAGAAAATGGTTTAAAACTTGGCGTTGGTTTCGATTTCAACTCTTTTGCTGGTTAAACATCTACATGAAGTAAGGAAGTTGGCCTTCTTTTTCAACATTATATGTTTTTGGTGGGATTTCAAGTTTCTTGGTTTCTAGGCTGGTTAGAAGTTTCTAGGCCGGCTAGAATAAAAATTTAATACGGAACCCTCTATGCGCGAGCCAGACTCAAACTTGACCATTTTGAAAAGTCCATAACTTTGAATCTATTAAAGCTATAGTTATGAAATTTGGTATTCGAACTAACAGCAGTCATGGTATTATGTATGTGAAGTTTGATTCGATTTCGTGTGACAAATAGTTAGATACAGGGTGGTCAAAAGTAGCTCGAAGCGGTTCGGGTAAATAGTGCACGGCGTACGTGCGGCCACTTGCTGGAAATTGGCCTGCGCACTGCCGTGCGCTTCGATCTGACATGAGCATTCTTTTCAGCAATGGAAACCAAGGTTGGCCAGGCCAATAAGGGAATACTAGGATACCGGTGGCTGAGTCGTCAATGATTTTTCTCAAACATTTTAAGCAAACGGTAGAAAAGCATAGAAAAAGGTTGATTGCCAACTAACTGTAAAAGCGTCAACTGTTATAGAATCAGGGTCCGGTCTCAATGAAATGTACTGGCTACATTTTGCATTGGTGCGGGCAGCGAATAGATCGATTATTGATTTACCTATCGTCTGAACTATCGTTTGGAAAGCCCAATCAGATAGTTCCCATAGACACAGATGTCTACATTAATTTTCCGAGATTCTTCATCGGCTTCTATATTGTCATTTGTATTACTTAATGTACGACGCAAATAGAAATATTGTCTACATTAATTTTCCGAGATTCTTCATCGGCTTCTATATTTTCATGTGTATTAATGTACGACGCAAATAGAAATATATTTCGCTTCTCACACCATTGCCAAATTGTTTTGGTTAGATCATTTAAATGTGGTAACCGAACTCCTCCCATACGGTTAATATAGCTGATAGCAGTTGTATTATCCACGCGCAGCAATATGGACCAGTTAGAATGTAAGCTTGCAAAGCACTTCAAACCTAGAAAAATTGCTAGCAGTTCGAGGTAATTGATGTGGAAAGATAATTCCTGATTTTTCCAACCACCGTTTGCTCGATTACCGTTACAGACTGCCCCCAGCCGGTCCTAGAAGCGTCCGTGTAGATTTCTAAATCGAACTGTTCATTCCTTCTCTACGCGTTGTATGTTAAGTTGAAGTTTCGTCTCCACCATTCTAGGTCAGGTAAGATGACTTCCGACACTCTTACTTTTGCTTCAAATTCGACGTACTTTTAAATATTTCTGACATTCGAGAGTTTTGGTGTATAACCAACCATATCTAATTGCAGGGCAAGCTGCCGGTAAGTACTCCGATCAACTGTGATAGTTCACTAATGGAACATTTAGGAAGAGAAGAGAACTTAGAGACCAATTGCATAATCCCTCTTCGTTTGTCATCTGGCAGGCATAGTGACATATCGACGCTGTTAAATATAAAACCTAAAAAAGTTATTTAAAAAAATCAAAAAACCCGACTGCGGTAAAAAACTTAGATAAGTTAAAAGAAACTGAAAAGCTAAAAACAAGCCCATTTTAAATTAAATAAAAGTTGGAAGCAGGCGGGACCCACATCATTTTTATTGTATTTTCAAATTCAAATGGGTCCCGCCTGCTTCCAACTTTTATTTAATTTAAAATGGGCTTGTTTTTAGCTTTTCAGTTTCTTTTAACTTATCTAAGTTTTTTACCGCAGTCGGGTTTTTTGATTTTTTTAAATAACTTTTTTATTTCCAGCTTTTTAGTTTACAAATTTGAAAGATTTCGCAGACGATTTAGTTCTTGGTAGGTGTTTTATTTCGATTTGTCACTTCAAATTGCTTTTAAGTATATATTTTGTCTATATTTTTGTAATCACCTTTTAAAACCCTTTATTTTGATACCCCACTCGAAAGGTTTTGAAAAAAAAAAATTTAAAAAAAATTAAATATGGCGTCCAGTAGTCGCCATATTGAATTTTCACTAACGTCATGTCTTTAGTGACACTCGCCTGACTAAGAGGAATCGATTAACGTGTGAATCATAAAAATCGGCCCAGGCGTTTGGTCTGTATAGTGTTTCAAAGGAACATATAAACATACATACATAGGCTGATGAACACATTACCACTCCTTTGCGTCGCGCAGTCGGGTAAAAACTTACAAATTTGTCGAGGTTCAAGACAGCTTTTTTTCGTAATTAATGACAAAACCTAAGCATTTGAGCAATGTTAGTGTTTCATTAACGTTGTCACGACATTCATCAAAAGTATTACCGATGCAAAAAATGTCATCGAGAAATATTACCGACCTATGGCCCCTGTGTATTAGATGGTTAAAAACCTCCTTCATTAACTTCGTGAACACCCTAGGAGCAACAGATAAACCATAGGGCATTGCGTTGAACACGTATGTTTGATCAAAATGGAAACGTAAGTATTTACGATGTTCTTTGCAAATAGGGACTAAAAGGTATGCTTCCTTTAGGTCAATACTTGCCATGAAACCATCCTTAGGTACATGTCTAGCTGCAGTCCTATGGTCCTCCATTTTAAAGTGTGCAGTGGAAACAAACTTATTTAAAGCTTTTAAATTTAAAATAAACCTTTTACCTCCATTAGGTTTAGGAGTTAAAAATATTTTGGAAACAAAATCATTTTTGGATCTGTGACACGGATATATAGCTCCTAACTCTAATAATTTTTTGATAGCTTCTACCATATGTGGTTGGTCGCTCGAGGATACAGAATTACGTATGGCTGACACTTGTTTCACTTTTTTTTTAAATGGAATGGAATATCCTTCAGATATCCACTTAAGAATTAATGGATTACTAGTAATCTTAAGCCAACAATTATAAAAATGCTGTATTCTCCCAGCGTGTACCTCAATTGTTGAGCTGCCGCACGCTGTTTGCTCTGGACAGATGACTTCTGTTGAGTTGCGCCTGTCTGGGGCTTGCGATGTGCTGGGGCAGTCCTCCTTGGCCCTCCCCTCCCTCCCCTGTTCGACGGAAAGCGATGAGGGCCTCCCCAGTTTCCCTGGGAGCGCAGCCGGTTCGATGTTGGTTGATAGGATGAAGTAGAAGGCGTTTTGGGAATCGGTGCGGGCTTCTTGATTTGCAAGCCCTGTTTTTCAATTACTTTCGTGGCCTTTATCTTTTCCGAAAGTCTGCTTCTAAAAAGCATTTCATCGCGATCGATATCTTGCATGATATTTAATTAAATTTAAAATTTAAAAAACCCCCGACACAAAAAAATAATAAAATTAAATGTAAGTAATTGGAAAAGGATCAAATAATTAAAAAACCCCCAACTTAAAGAATCTAGGTAACGAGACTAAAACAGATAAATTCATATGGCAGTCGGGGGACCTCTTAGCATAGAAGGTGTTTCACAGAACGGTCCCCCGACTTCCATATGAATTTATCTGTTTTAGTCTCGTTACCTAGATTCTTTAAGTTGGGGGTTTTTTAATTATTTGATCCTTTTCCAATTACTTACATTTAATTTTATTATTTTTTTGTGTCGGGGGTTTTTTAAATTTTAAATTTAATTTTTTATTTCATGCTTTTTGTAGGGACTCCTTAATTTTTGTAGCTATTACATTTCTTTTATTTTCTTGGGTTTTGAGTTTCAGGTAATTTGGTGTTTAATCAGGTTTTTTATCTGTCAAAAAATAATTATTAATTTATAGTTGAAGAATAATTTTTAAGACTAAACAGATTTTTTTGTTTTATTGTATCCTTTTTCTAGTTTTGCCTTTAGTTATTCAATTTTCGTACAAGTATTTCATAGCTATTATATATCTTAGGTATTTCAGATCTAGTTTATAAAATGGGACTGCGACACTATCTGATGTAGAAATACCTACGCTTTTTAAGTAGGATAATTCCATTCGTAATAAAAAATAGTCAAACTCAGTGGTCGTAGGTACCAGTCATCACTCCACTTTCCTCATCATTCTAGAGCATTGATCAGACAAAAAAATATTTTCAAGTTTTTAGTTTTCATTTCATTAGTTAATATTCCTCATTCCCTTTCAATATAGTGTACATTATTCTACTTGTCAAGCCCTTGCATTTGATACCTATATTGAAGGAGTTGTGAAAAAAAAATGTATTTCGCCACTTTGTGGTGGCGGCCAATTTGGATTTGAAATTTGTAATAGCGTATAGTTTTCTACTAGTCAAGCCCTTTCATTTGATACCCATATTGAGGGAAATGTGAAAAAAAATGTAATTCGCCACTTTGTGGTGGCGGCCATTTTGGATTTGAAATTTATCATAGTGTATAGTATTCTACTATTCAAGCCCTTTCATTTGATATCCATATTAAGGGAGTTGTGAGAAAATATGTAGTCCGCCATTTTGTGGCGGCGGCCATCTTGGACCGATTTTCATCAAACATAGCTAAGAACACTCCCGACTAATTCACCTTTCAAACAAAAAAAACAAAATTAAAATCGGTTCATCCGTTCGGGAGCTACGATGCCACAGACAGACACACACACACACACACACACACACAGACACGTCAAACTTATAACACCCCGTCGTTTTTGCGTCGGGGGTTAAAAAGGATTTATCTAGGGCCGGAGTGACGAATTTCTTTCTCGCCTCCGTTTCTTCGAAGTGCAGATCACTTAACAAGCGACAGCTGTCTCTTAAAAATTTAATGGCTTGAACTTTGTCTTTGCCATCGTCAAGAAGCAAGTCTAAACCTTTATTAAGAGCGGTTATTCCGTGTCCTAATTGCTGCTGTACTCCTTCTACTCTTTTGTCATGAACACGGGTACCTTCATTTACTGCGGCCGAAATTTCTGGGTTTAATTTAGGCGCTTGTAATAAGGGGCTATTCTCTGGGATTGGGTACACTTTGTGAAGCCTCTCCTTTGTCTCCTTATCCATCCTTTTCGGAGAATAGGTAGCCAAAGCAGCGATAGGTTTTCATGAATTTTAGGTCCAAACTTTGGCGTCTCTTCCGTGGTCTCACCGAAGGCGGAGAGAATATTAGGGTCCAACTCCGGTACTGGAGTTTGTTCCTGTTCGCCATCAGGGATGGTCTCCTCATCGGGTGACATGTCGTTCGTGCCAGTCTGATCTATTAACCCAATTTGGTCTGGATCGGCGTCATTACGAGGTGTGTCGTCTAAAACAATAAAAAATAAAAGTAAAAATTTGAGGGTAGACGTAATTTTTATTTTTTACTTTGTATTAACACTCGGTTAATCTCTCAGGTAAGATTACAATGCTAAGGCGGTACTATAATTAATAACCGTCGTGAGGATACACGGTCCACCTCCAGGCATTTTATTTGTTTTAACGTAATCGTCCTTTTAACAATTACGGATTACCTTTGTGTTAACATGCGGTTAACCTCTAGATATAGTAAATTACCTTCGTGATGACACACGGTCAACCTCCAGGCATTATAAGTAATCGAGATAATATTTCTCATAAATATTTTCACCAACGCACTTATCAGTTATTAAATAACGATTTACTAACCTGAATTTTCATCGGAGTCTTCCGGTGACGAATAAATGATTCCTTTATATTTTCTTTGTTGGTTTTCCAGTTTTTGAATTTTACATAGATAACGTTCAATTTTATCCTGATTTCTTCTTTTCGGCATTATAATGGCGATTGCTGAGCACAAAATGTTCACTAAGGCATGTGCAAACGATGCCTCGCAAGAAAAAGGAATGAAGTTCACAGCACGAACATCACGACACGCTAGTGAGGTTGACAGATAAAAAAAAAATGACAATCGACTAAAAGTCGATTCTTTAATCGTGCGAATAGAGCCTTGTAGAATAAAGGCACTACATGGTTATTTGTATCTGAAAAATGAAGCGACGAAATATAATTTCAAGTTATTTCACCTACGGAATTAGATTTTTCAATAAACTGTTTTTCCCTTATCGCCCAGACAGTTTTGAAAATTCAACATTTACATCCAATATTTAAAGAAATAATTTTGTGGTTTCGCAATAAAATCCTATTAAACAAACTTTGTCCTCTAAACCCTGTTACTAAGTATTCGTGCCAAGTTTTAAGTTAATCTGATCACGCAAAAGGATTGTTCATACAATCTTGGATACCCTATAGCTTGATCACCCAGTGAGTATTAGATTACAACTTAGGTAGGATTACTCCTAGAATTATAAGTTGCCGCCGTGGAGTGGAGATCATTAGGTAAGTACCTACTCCTACCAGCGAAGGACATGCGCGCAATAACCACGCTTGAAACACGCATAACTAGAAAGATACTCCAGTAGGTTGATGACATTAAAATAGTGTAGGCGGGCAGCCCTATCGCGTGTGTACGTACCGCGCGGCTGTAGGTAATCATTTCAGGAACAGGGCCGAGTCTCAATACTGTTAGATAATATTACCGTGGTTACGACGACCAAGTTCCCCGACGCGCACGCGCGCTCCGCTGGTACTATTAATTAGTCATAACGAGCACCATTTAATTGGCCTCCCAATTACTCTACAAAGTAATAAAATATTGGCTGTTAGTGAAACTCTCCGATTAGATTCAGTTCAGCGGGAGAAGTACTTGTGTCACAGCTTGCACACAGACATGAGGGACCACCGCTTCGTTTTCTTATTTGTTTTCCATTATGTTGGTTTTGCAAATTGCGGTTATCCACCGGTAAGCACGATAGTCCCCCAGTCCGAATGACAGCTCTGGCGCCCTGGCGGCCCTCTCAGCAGTCTTAGCGGAGACAAGCAAAGTGAGAGACATATGCATTAGAAAGATAAACGATGCAATATTGAGATGACAGCATTTGAGTGTTTTCGAATGAGTACCTACGGGCAACGGGGCCGTAAAATGTTTACCAGTGCCACCTACTACTTACATCCATACCGAACATAATAGAAGCTAATAGTCTGACTCCGTTCGCAACAGATGGGCGACGAGGTGCAGCCGGGCAGCGTGCTGCTGCCGGCGTCCCGGCGCGGCCGCTACCTCGCCAACATCGTCAGGAGACAGGCTGTCGTAAGTACTTCACCGACTTCGTTGCAAAAGGAAGTCTTGCACAACAACTAGTCGGTGTGTGGTGCCTGCCAGGTATTCTATTAACATTTACAAGCACGTACTTACATAAACTCACGCTAGTTTCCGACGTTTTTTACCCGACTGCGTTAGAAGGAGAATTATGCGCGCAATCGTTAGCTGTATTTAAGAGACTCGTGAAGGAACATTACTTGTTGTTGTGATCTTGTTTTTCGTAGCTGCAATAATCTGTAGTCATCATTTATTTTCGTTGTTTATATGTATATTTAGTATGTATTTATTTATGTATCTATTATACAGCATTATACATGTATATATCTATGTATCTATTGTAGTATATTATTTTGCACCACTAACAACCCCATTTTTTATATCCACGCATTCACTGTCCATTCCAAGGTTGCCTGGAAGAGATCGCAGAAAGCGATAAGGCCGCCCATTGTATGTTTTTGTATTAAAAATCGTATTTTTTTTGTTATGTTTTTTCTGGTGTACAATAAAGTATATATAAATAAATAAATAAATAAATATGTTTTTCGAGTGTATTTACCCGACTGCGTCAGAAGGAGGGTTATGTTTTTCTAGTGTATGTATGTATGTATATTTCTTTGGCACGCTCTGTAGCTTAAACGGCTTGATCGATTTCAGCTTGAGAGGTTCCGTTAGATTCGTCTTAATTGTGAGAGTGACACTGGGTATATCAAAATTGAAAAAAAAAATTAAAATGGCCGATTTTTGGCGCAATATTATGTCTTCAAAAAAACTTTTTTTTCTCAAAACTATCAAGTGGGGTATCAAAATAACGGGTTTTAAAAGGTGATTACAAAAATATATACAACTTATACGGTTAAAAGTAATTCGAAGTGACATATCGTAAAAAACACGTACCAAGAACTAAATGGTCTGCGAAATCTTTCACATTTATTTTGTAAACTAAAAAGCTGGAAATACAAAAAAGTTATTTAATAAAAAAATAAAAAACCCGACTGCGGTAAAAATTAAATAAAAGTTGGAAGTAGGGACCCATATCATTAGGGTTCCGTAGCCAAATGGCAAAAACGGAACCCTTATAGATTCGTCATGTCTGTCTGTCTGTCTGTCTGTCTGTCCGTCTGTCTGTCTGTCTGTCCGTCCTTATGTCACAGCCACTTTTCTCCGAAACTATAAGAACTATACTGTTGAAACTTGGTAAGTAGATGTATTCTGTGAACCGCATTAAGATTTTCACACAAAAATAGAAAAAAAACAATAAATTTTAGGGTTCCCCATACATAAAACCAAAACTCAAAATTTTTTTTTCATTAAACCCATACGTGTGTCCCCCCCCCCCCCCTGTAACTTCTAAAATAAGAGAATGATAAAACAAAAAAAAATATATGATGTACATTACCATGTAAACTACCACCAAAAATTGGTTTGAACGAGATCTAGTAAGTAGTTTTTTTTTAATACGTCAAAATCGTAAACCACAATTTACCATTCATTCAATCAACTCAAAACCTTATGCATAAACCCGGATGTTACGGAACCCTCGGTGCGCGAGTCCGACTCGCTCTTGCCCGGTTTTTTTTATTATATTTTCAAATTCAAATGAGTCCCGCTCGCCTGCTTCCAACTTTTATTTAATTTAAAATGGGTTTTTTTAGCTTTTCAGTTTTTTACCGTAGTCGGGTTTCTTATTTTTTTAAATAACTTTTTTTATTAGGACTAATTGAGATCGTTTGTGAGTATTATAATAATAATAATATTTTATTTGCATAAAACATAGTATACAAGATGGTAATATGAATACACTGGTAGGTCCTACATGTTTTGCTTCATGAATATAAGCGTGCTTTACATACATGACAATAATATACAACCACTGTCACCGTCTGATTTTATTCTCTAGAAACTCCTTGACACTATAAAAGCTATTAGCAGATAACCATCTAAACCTTTTTGATAAACCTTTGCATAACATTTTAGGACGGGACGGGCATCAAGTTCAACAAGGACGCTGACCGGGTAAGCCTGCACTTTGAATCAGTATTGCTAGCGACTTGCATTGCATATAATCTCTATTCCCTCGTTAAGGCTCTTCTAAACGGGCCACACATACTTCGAAGGTAACCTATTTGTGATGCTATTACTTAACAAGTTTGTTTACTGCCTCGTTGGTCTAGGGGTCGTACGCGGCGAGCGCGAGGTCCTGGGTTTGATTCCCAGGTCACGCAAAGTGTCATTGGGTTTTTCCATCAGGAATTTCTTTGTACCTGGATTTGTGCCCGGTTGATGGCAATAGGCTCGACCCATATTACATTATGGAACTTAAACATAACTGGTGAAGTGTAGGTGTACTATAGGTACAGCTCTGCCTAAGCCTTCGGGGATGACACGCGTCATGTTATATAGATGTGGGCACAGATATAGAGGCGCGGTGTGCTCCTTCTGTCGCAGATGAACGCCGAGGCGAAGAAGAAGGTGGACGTGCTGTCGGAGGAGCTGCTGCCGTACATCATCGCGGAGCAGGAGCGGCGCACCACGCTGTACAAGCGCGTCATGACGGCCATACAGAACGGCGAGAAGGGCGTCACAGTCGCCGAGATACGCAACAAGCCGCCCGCCATCATACGCAAAGGTACGTGCGTTGTCACTGTGTATCCACAATACTCAATATATTCATTGCTTTCCACAATGTGAACTTAGGTGGTAGGTTTTACAAAGACAACATGTTAATGTTTGACGAACTAACGACATGCTCCGCACACAGATGCCTACCGCGTTAAACAGCAGCTTCTCGCTGTGTGTCAAGCCCCTTTGCGATGTTACCAACGAAAATTGAGTACTTACTAAGTGTATGGAAGATTTAAAATCTGTTCCGTTTATGAAAATCCTTTGCCATACCACACCGCGCCGTGCCGCCTGGCTTAGTGTAATAGCGAAGCGAATCAAGCGCCAGAATAAAAGCGATTCAGTTTCATTGTTTACGTTTGTGCAGTTTGACTACTCTGATTAAACTTAGATTTTTGTCTAAAATGACAGCGCCTTAAATTAAGAATGACATGACTTATTACGAAATCGCTCGATTCGTTTTTACATAAGGCCGTGCGATTAAATGTCCGTTCGCTGTCGCAGGCCTGATGTACCGCTGTCCCACCAACCGCGCGCCGCGCGAGCCCGACGGCTCCGGCGCCATCATGTGCGAGGACAACCTGGACCCCACGCCCATCATGTTCGAGTCCTGCCTCTCCGCAGAGGATAAGGAACTCTATGTGGCAGACAATAAGTACTTCTTCTGCAATCGTAAGTTTATATTTAGCCGTGTTTTTTCAGTATTTCTGGTTCGTGCTTGGAATCTTGCAACTCAAAGAACCAGTTCCCGCTCATTACTAGGCATGTGCTAAGCAATTTAGAAAGAAAACGTAAAACACAATTAAAAAACCTAGATCATCATAATATGTAGATATTGGAAACGTACATACCAGGGAAGCATGGCCGAAAAGGTAGGAAGCTTATACTCAGCATTGATGATGATGATGATTGGAAAAGCGACTATAAAGGGAAGCATTATTTTTCAAGTCGATTGTTTGGGCTTTTTGATTGTGGGTGATGCGTACAGTCAGCAATGTCCGGACTTTCCAGTCCAGGGCGTCCATTGACAATATCCTCCCCCAGCACCTCCACATCGACCTGCAGTCATGCGCTGTTTCCATCTCGCTAGATGAGTTGAGAACCTATGCGCTCATAGGTTTTCAACTTTATTGACAATTGACTTGACCTTGAATTGACTTTGACAATTCAAAAGTGCCTGTAATTGGTTTAATTGAAATTATTGCTTTGAGTTTGAGTTTATTTGACTCACTTTCAGTTTTTTTTTCTAGAGCCCTACAATTTTTTTTGCTTACCAGCTGTCGCGAATCTGAAACAGCTATTGCCACGATAATATTTAAGCACGTAATATTATAGTCGTAAAATAGGATAAGTATATAATATTTTCTGGGTCTTCTACTTCTCCCACAGATTTATAATTATAAGTCTGTGACTGCCCCCTGAAAGTCTCAAACGCCCACGAAAAGCGGCGTTATCGCTCGTCTAAACGAGCCACCTATGATCGACCGAGCGACCTATGATCTAGCGGATTCCCAAAACCGTTGCTAAGTCGACAGTCCACACTGTTAGGGCCAACCCACGACGCACCATGCGGTGTCCAAACACTGATATAATGATTGCTTTAACTTGAATTAAACGATGTTTAGGGCACAAGGTGGAAGGTCCAGACCTACCGCGGAACGGCACCAGCGTGATCGGGTGCGCGCCTTGCGAGCGCACCTCGCTGAACTACACCAGCCAGAAGTGCGCGCTCGAGGACACGGACGACGTCGTGGTGCACTACCGGTACTATCCCGACAGAGTGAGTACCTATCTCTCCTTGCGAGCAACGCGCCTCGCTGAACTACACCAGCCAGAAGTGCGCGCTCGAGGACACGGACGACGTGGTGGTGCACTACTCTGCGTACTGTGGTGTATCAATAGTGACAATCCCTAGGGATTGATGAGATGTTTGCAGAATAGATCGGCTGACGCTAGCATCAGCCGATCTATTCTGCAAACATCTCATCGTGAAAACTAAGGTGAAGTGAGTTTGAAGCGAACTGCCACTAGTGTCAATCCCAAGTATCAGTGGAATGACAGCTCATTTCATTTAAGTTGTCACGGTGAGATTTGTACAGAATAGATCGTTATATAATATAACGTCCCCTTTCCCCGCAGACGTACAAGTTTGTGTCCGAGCTGGACCCGGACCGCGAGGTGTGCGAGCACTGGAACCCCTGCCAGGTGGGCTACATCTTCAGCCTGCCCGGGCCCGACCAGGCCACGCCGGCCAGCGAGCTGTGGCGTAAGTCTGTCTAATACTATGACAATGGATGGATGTCTATGATAATGGATAAAAAGTTCGTTCCGGAAAGAATTACTCATCATCAATCTGTCAATGGTGTCGTGCATTCTGATTTAAATGGTATTTCTTATAATAATTTCAGATGACTACTGTAAGTTGATGAACCTTTACATTGCTTCTAAAATAAAGTCCTTATTAATGCGAGTATTAATAGAAAAGCCGTACTTGTTCTATAAATAAAAAAAGGGAATATGTTTTATTAGAATTATTAAAACAAGAAATGACAATAACCGATATTTTCTATTTTTAGCGGGAGGCAAGTATCCAATTCAATATTTCAGCCTATAATGTCTAGACTTTAAAAGTTTAAACTTTGGGCTCAATCACACGTACCACAACCACACCACAAGGACAACCCGTGGGCGGGTGCTAATTTTTATGAAAATGAATATTCTATTTTGACGGACTACCACCCACACCACGACCACACCACAAAGACAACACGTGGGCAGGTGCTAATTTCTATGAAAATGAATATTCTATCATATATCTATGATTCAGACGAACTACATGTGACAACATGTGTTACCGTCAAAATCAACCGTGTGGGCAATACCACTTCTGAGTCGAGCTGCACGATTTTTGACAAATGCGTGCACTGATTGGACAGGTCCGCTCAATCTGTGTGGTTCTTTCCTCAAAAGACCATTTCAGACATCAATCTACATGGTCTTCACACGATCTGACCAAGATTTTGTCTGGACTTTAAAAGAGACTGTGACCTCTGAGTTTGTTTCGGCCTTTCTTCTCAGAGTAGTCAGATAGGAAACGCCGACCACATCTAGTTTTAAAAAATATGATGACGTGTAAAAGTGTTTGTAAAAACCTACTTACAGAAAATAAATCATTTATCATTTATCATTTACCGACCACATCAAGGCCACGTCGCAGCTACAACGCAACCACAAGTAAAATTGCGCACTAACGGCCAGCCACATCGCAAACACAATGATCTGTCTGTCTGCAAACACTAGCCACAACGTAACCACATCGCAACTACTAGCGACAACACAACCACCAGCGGAATCGCGCACTAGCGGCTAGCCACATCGCAAACACAATGATCTGTCTGTCTGCAAACACTAACCACAACGTAACCACATCGCAACTACTAGCGACGACACAACCACCAGCGGAATCGCGCACTAGCGGCTAGCCACATCGCAAACACAACTATCTGTCTGTCTGCAAACACTAACCACAACGTAACCACATCGCAACTACTAGCGACGACACAACCACCAGCGGAATCGCGCACTAGCGGCTAGCCACATCGCAAACACAACTATCTGTCTGTCTGCAAACACTAGCCACAACGTAACCACATCGCAACTACTAGCGACAACACAACCACCAGCGGAATCGCGCACTAGCGGCTAGCCACATCGCAAACACAACTATCTGTCTGTCTGCAAACACTAGCCACAACGTAACCACATCGCAACTACTAGCGACAACACAACCACCAGCGGAATCGCGCACTAGCGGCCAGCCACATCGCAAACACAATGATCTGTCTGTCTGCAAACACTAGCCACAACGTAACCACATCGCAACTACTAGCGACAACACAACCACCAGCGGAATCGCGCACTAGCGGTTAGCCACATCGCAAACACAATGATCTGTCTGTCTGCAAACACTAATCACAACGTAACCACATCGCAACTACTAGCGACGACACAACCACCAGCGGAATCGCGCACTAGCGGCTAGCCACATCGCAAACACAACTATCTGTCTGTCTGCAAACACTAACCACAACGTAACCACATCGCAACTACTAGCGACAACACAACCACCAGCGGAATCGCGCACTAGCGGCTAGCCACATCGCAAACACAATGATCTGTCTGTCTGCAAACACTAACCACAACGTAACCACATCGCAACTACTAGCGACGACACAACCACCAGCGGAATCGCGCACTAGCGGCTAGCCACATCGCAAACACAACTATCTGTCTGTCTGCAAACACTAGCCACAACGTAACCACATCGCAACTACTAGCGACAACACAACCACCAGCGGAATCGCGCACTAGCGGCTAGCCACATCGCAAACACAACTATCTGTCTGTCTGCAAACACTAGCCACTACGTAACCACATCGCAACTACTAGCGACAACACAACCACCAGCGGAATCGCGCACTAGCGGCCAGCCACATCGCAAACACAATGATCTGTCTGTCTGCAAACACTAGCCACAACGTAACCACATCGCAACTACTAGCGACAACACAACCACCAGCGGAATCGCGCACTAGCGGCTAGCCACATCGCAAACACAATGATCTGTCTGTCTGCAAACACTAACCACAACGTAACTACATCGCAACTACTAGCGACGACACAACCACCAGCGGAATCGGGCACTAGCGGCTAGCCACATCGCAAACACAACTATCTGTCTGTCTGCAAACACTAACCACAACGTAACCACATCGCAACTACTAGCGACAACACAACCACCAGCGGAATCGCGCACTAGCGGCTAGCCACATCGCAAACACAACTATCTGTCTGTCTGCAAACACTAACCACAACGTAACCACATCGCAACTACTAGCGACAACACAACCACCAGCGGAATCGCGCACTAGCGGCCAGCCACATCGCAAACACAACTATCTGTCTGTCTGCAAACACTAACCACAACGTAACCACATCGCAACAACTAGCGACAACACAACCACCAGCGGAATCGCGCACTAGCGGCCAGCCACATCACAAACACAACTATCTGTCTGTCTGCAAACACTAGCCACAACGTAACCACATCGCAACTACTAGCGACAACACAACCACCAGCGGAATCGCGCACTAGCGGCTAGCCACATCGCAAACACAATGATCTGTCTGTCTGCAAACACTAACCACAACGTAACCACATCGCAACTACTAGCGACAACACAACCACCAGCGGAATCGCGCACTAGCGGCCAGCCACATCGCAAACACAACTATCTGTCTGTCTGCAAACACTAACCACAACGTAACCACATCGCAACTACTAGCGACAACACAACCACCAGCGGAATCGCGCACTAGCGGCCAGCCACATCGCAAACACAACTATCTGTCTGTCTGCAAACACTAGCCACAACGTAACCACATCGCAACTACTAGCGACAACACAACCACCAGCGGAATCGCGCACTAGCGGCTAGCCACATCGCAAACACAATGATCTGTCTGTCTGCAAACACTAACCACAACGTAACCACATCGCAACTACTAGCGACGACACAACCACCAGCGGAATCGCGCACTAGAGGCTAGCCACATCGCAAACACAACTATCTGTCTGTCTGCAAACACTAACCACAACGTAACCCCATCGCAACTACTAGCGACAACACAACCACCAGCGGAATCGCGCACTAGCGGCTAGCCACATCGCAAACACAATGATCTGTCTGTCTGCAAACACTAACCACAACGTAACCACATCGCAACTACTAGCGACGACACAACCACCAGCGGAATCACGCACTAGCGGCTAGCCACATCGCAAACACAACTATCTGTCTGTCTGCAAACACTAGCCACAACGTAACCACATCGCAACTACTAGCGACAACACAACCACCAGCGGAATCGCGCACTAGCGGCTAGCCACATCGCAAACACAACTATCTGTCTGTCTGCAAACACTAGCCACAACGTAACCACATCGCAACTACTAGCGACAACACAACCACCAGCGGAATCGCGCACTAGCGGCCAGCCACATCGCAAACACAACTATCTGTCTGTCTGCAAACACTAACCACAACGTAACCACATCGCAACTACTAGCGACGACACAACCACCAGCGGAATCGCGCACTAGCGGCTAGCCACATCGCAAACACAACTATCTGTCTGTCTGCAAACACTAACCACAACGTAACCCCATCGCAACTACTAGCGACAGCACAACCACCAGCGGAATCGCGCACTAGCGGCTAGCCACATCGCAAACACAATGATCTGTCTGTCTGCAAACACTAACCACAACGTAACCACATCGCAACTACTAGCGACGACACAACCACCAGCGGAATCGCGCACTAGCGGCTAGCCACATCGCAAACACAACTATCTGTCTGTCTGCAAACACTAGCCACAACGTAACCACATCGCAACTACTAGCGACAACACAACCACCAGCGGAATCGCGCACTAGCGGCTAGCCACATCGCAAACACAACTATCTGTCTGTCTGCAAACACTAGCCACAACGTAACCACATCGCAACTACTAGCGACAACACAACCACCAGCGGAATCGCGCACTAGCGGCCAGCCACATCGCAAACACAATGATCTGTCTGTCTGCAAACACTAGCCACAACGTAACCACATCGCAACTACTAGCGACAACACAACCACCAGCGGAATCGCGCACTAGCGGCTAGCCACATCGCAAACACAATGATCTGTCTGTCTGCAAACACTAACCACAACGTAACCACATCGCAACTACTAGCGACGACACAACCACCAGCGGAATCGCGCACTAGCGGCTAGCCACATCGCAAACACAACTATCTGTCTGTCTGCAAACACTAACCACAACGTAACCACATCGCAACTACTAGCGACAACACAACCACCAGCGGAATCGCGCACTAGCGGCTAGCCACATCGCAAACACAACTATCTGTCTGTCTGCAAACACTAACCACAACGTAACCACATCGCAACTACTAGCGACAACACAACCACCAGCGGAATCGCGCACTAGCGGCCAGCCACATCGCAAACACAACTATCTGTCTGTCTGCAAACACTAGCCACAACGTAACCACATCGCAACTACTAGCGACAACACAACCACCAGCGGAATCGCGCACTAGCGGCTAGCCACATCGCAAACACAATGATCTGTCTGTCTGCAAACACTAACCACAACGTAACCACATCGCAACTACTAGCGACAACACAACCACCAGCGGAATCGCGCACTAGCGGCTAGCCACATCGCAAACACAACTATCTGTCTGTCTGCAAACACTAGCCACAACGTAACCACATCGCAACTACTAGCGACAACACAACCACCAGCGGAATCGCGCACTAGCGGCCAGCCACGTCGCAAACACAACTATCTGTCTGTCTGCAAACACTAACCACAACGTAACCACATCGCAACTACTAGCGACGACACAACCACCAGCGGAATCGCGCACTAGCGGCTAGCCACATCGCAAACACAACTATCTGTCTGTCTGCAAACACTAACCACAACGTAACCCCATCGCAACTACTAGCGACAGCACAACCACCAGCGGAATCGCGCACTAGCGGCTAGCCACATCGCAAACACAATGATCTGTCTGTCTGCAAACACTAACCACAACGTAACCACATCGCAACTACTAGCGACGACACAACCACCAGCGGAATCGCGCACTAGCGGCTAGCCACATCGCAAACACAACTATCTGTCTGTCTGCAAACACTAGCCACAACGTAACCACATCGCAACTACTAGCGACAACACAACCACCAGCGGAATCGCGCACTAGCGGCTAGCCACATCGCAAACACAACTATCTGTCTGTCTGCAAACACTAGCCACAACGTAACCACATCGCAACTACTAGCGACAACACAACCACCAGCGGAATCGCGCACTAGCGGCCAGCCACATCGCAAACACAATGATCTGTCTGTCTGCAAACACTAGCCACAACGTAACCACATCGCAACTACTAGCGACAACACAACCACCAGCGGAATCGCGCACTAGCGGCTAGCCACATCGCAAACACAATGATCTGTCTGTCTGCAAACACTAACCACAACGTAACCACATCGCAACTACTAGCGACGACACAACCACCAGCGGAATCGCGCACTAGCGGCTAGCCACATCGCAAACACAACTATCTGTCTGTCTGCAAACACTAACCACAACGTAACCACATCGCAACTACTAGCGACAACACAACCACCAGCGGAATCGCGCACTAGCGGCTAGCCACATCGCAAACACAACTATCTGTCTGTCTGCAAACACTAACCACAACGTAACCACATCGCAACTACTAGCGACAACACAACCACCAGCGGAATCGCGCACTAGCGGCCAGCCACATCGCAAACACAACTATCTGTCTGTCTGCAAACACTAGCCACAACGTAACCACATCGCAACTACTAGCGACAACACAACCACCAGCGGAATCGCGCACTAGCGGCTAGCCACATCGCAAACACAATGATCTGTCTGTCTGCAAACACTAACCACAACGTAACCACATCGCAACTACTAGCGACAACACAACCACCAGCGGAATCGCGCACTAGCGGCCAGCCACATCGCAAACACAACTATCTGTCTGTCTGCAAACACTAGCCACAACGTAACCACATCGCAACTACTAGCGACAACACAACCACCAGCGGAATCGCGCACTAGCGGCCAGCCACATCGCAAACACAACGATCTGTCTGTCTGCAAACACTAACCACAACGTAACCACATCGCAACTACTAGCGACAACGCAGCTGCAAGAACCTGCAGCGATGCACACGTATGGTCGCTGGGATGTTGTGCGGTTGTGGTACGTTTGAAGTTCTAAACGGGTCCTTTGTGGTGCAACTTTTCGAGTAGGCGAGCCACATTTCACAATTACCTTCTTGATGAAATAAATGATGATGATGATACTACAACATGTTTGACTCGTGACACATGACTCGTGGGACTCGTGACTCGTGGGACTCTTGAGCACAGAAAGCTGTTCTTTAGATCAGTGTTTTAAAATTAATTTGTTTTATTTTTCAGACACTGATGAAGGTAAAATAAAAATATTTCCTTACAGTTCATTTGGTTTTAGTGTTTTTAAAATGTGTCATTAATTAAAATTATTTGTTTAAAATTATTTATTTTGTCCGACAGAAATTTCAAGTAAGTTAATTTGTTATTTTGTCAAGTATTTTAAAACTCTGTCAGTTATCCTGTATTCAAAATCAAAAGTCATTTATTCAAATTAGGCTGAGAATCAGCACTTTTCGAGCGTCAAAACTACATAAGACAGTCCCCCGGCACGCCCGCCCTTCACCACTTCCTGGTGCTTTCGTTGGGAAGAAGTGGCGCAACAAAGTCCCCAGCAGCACAGCTGTCTGTTCAGTTACAAAATACTTGCTTCTATACAATAGTAGGTATGCAAAGTAATTAACATAAGGTACGAGACACAGAACATTAAATTAAACTATTTGCCATATGTCAGCTTGCCACGCCAATGTGTATGTACCAATAAATAGAATATAAACTATACTCAAGCAAAAAGTAATTAAGTACTTATGTAACACCTCAACAATTTTTAATTTTTACGACTTATTTTTACCCATAAAATAACACAATTATGGTTTTGTCGTTGTAGGGGAAGGTAAGATTATTTTTTATATTTATACATCTCGGCGTTGCGCCCGATTTATGGGGTAGTAGGGCCCGAAGCCAAGTGCGACCTCTGGAAATTGGTTAGATTATGATGAGATGATGACAGAGTGGTGTGTTCGGATTTTGTGACGGTGAGTGTCTGTCCTCGAGAGTGTTGAGTGTTGGGTTGGTTGTTGCTGCACTCGTGTGTTAGGTGACGATTGATGTACGTTGTCATTTTGCAGATATTTTCTGACTTCTTCCTCTTCTTCTTTCTTTTCTTGACCTAATCGAATCGAGTACTGTGGAAAGTAACAATTTTTTGTATAATCTTTGATCCCCAACTAATTGCATGGATTTTCATGTTTGGGAAATTTTTCTATGAATTGTTGATGTAATCCTGTTAAGATCTATGCATTTATGTCAGATTCTAAGTTTGTGATGTTAATGTAGGTACGTCAAATGAATTCGATAATATCTCTACTCAATTTTTTCGTGTATTTTTGAAGTGAAGAACCGCAACTGACGTTGGTGATGATGTTGATGATGATCTGGATTAAGGATAGATATTGAAGGTGGTTATGATGTGTTTTGATAAAAATATGTACCTCATTGGTACACAGAGAGCGCCTTTGGTTCACAGAAACCAATTAGATTTTTTTTTTTAAATATTTTTATTATAATTAATGCAGATAACTTTCATACCTGATTACATTATCTTTTGAAATAAAATTAATCATTGATTATTTTATCTTTACAGAAATCATACCTCGTAAGTGTTTTATTACATGAACTTTTTGGTTTGTTGAATTCATTGGCAGTTGGCAGTCCTTACTCATGAACATTATATTATTGTAGCTGTTCCCGGTACGTATTGTATTATTTCTTAGCAAAACACAAACATTAGGGGCGTCCAAGAGTATTGTAAGCAGGCTTTGGAGGTTGGAATTGTTTCTAACTTTTTTTCTAATAACGAAGTTGTAACTACATTTTGAGTACCATAAATCGTACAAAACTGGAGGACCGGAGATCTTCACCGAAAAGTGGCACAATTGGACCCAAAGCCTTTCATATAATTATGTAGGTACCTAGTTCACAATTGCATGTTTTATGTAGGGAAATACAATATTGAAACAAAGTTAATTTCAGAGGACGATAAGAATGAGACGACATTCCCGGCACACAACTACGTGACGAGCACGCGCCGCGTGATGATACCGGCGGGCTACGAGTACCACGGGGTCGGCAAGTACATGCCCAACGGACTGCGGGTGAGCGAGACATCCTAGGTAGTGCTACGATAAGAATGAGACGACATTCCCAGCACACAACTATGTGACGAGCACGCGCCGCGTGATGATACCGGCGGGCTACGAGTACCACGGGGTCGGCAAGTACATGCCCAACGGACTGCGGGTGAGCGAGACATCCTAGGTAGTGCTACGATAAGAATGAGACGACATTCCCGGCACACAACTATGTGACGAGCACGCGCCGCGTGATGATACCGGCGGGCTACGAGTACCACGGGGTCGGCAAGTACATGCCCAACGGACTGCGGGTGAGCGAGACATCCTAGGTAGTGCTACGATAAGAATGAGACGACATTCCCGGCACACAACTATGTGACGAGCACGCGCCGCGTGATGATACCGGCGGGCTACGAGTACCACGGGGTCGGCAAGTACATGCCCAACGGACTGCGGGTGAGCGAGACATCCTAGGTAGTGCTACGATAAGAATGAGACGACATTCCCGGCACACAACTATGTGACGAGCACGCGCCGCGTGATGATACCGGCGGGCTACGAGTACCACGGGGTCGGCAAGTACATGCCCAACGGACTGCGGGTGAGCGAGACATCCTAGGTAGTGCTACGATAAGAATGAGACGACATTCCCGGCACACAACTATGTGACGAGCACGCGCCGCGTGATGATACCAGCGGGCTACGAGTACCACGGGGTCGGCAAGTACATGCCCAACGGACTGCGGGTGAGCGAGACATCCTAGGTAGTGCTACGATAAGAATGAGACGACATTCCCAGCACACAACTATGTGACGAGCACGCGCCGCGTGATGATACCGGCGGGCTACGAGTACCACGGGGTCGGCAAGTACATGCCCAACGGCCTGCGGGTGAGTGAGACATCCTGGGTAGTACAACGGCGATGATGGCGAAGCTTCTCTCGAAGAGGCGCCAACTGTATGAGAGAAAGAAACAGAAGCTGCTGACAATAATATTATGAAAAATTATGTTTATTTCTGTAAATTGGTTGAAAAAAATACATTTAGGTACACGTCAAAAATAAATTATGTTTTAAAACTAGAATTCGGTATTCACTAACTGACTACTTTGAGCAGAAAGACCGAAATAAAATCAGAGGTCACCAAGAGGTCACAGTCTCTTTTCTTTTAAGTCCAGACATAATCTTGGTCAGATCATGTAAGGAGCATGCATGCCAGGTCTCCTCGCCACACGAATAAACACAACTCCTGCACTTTTGAAAACAATCGGCTATACTCCTACGGGAACCGTGTCGGTAGTAGCTAATTCTACTTTTCATTTATTTTTCAGACTCGCGTCAGCCGAAGGGACGGTGTAAGTGATTCATTACTTACTCATAATTGAGTTAACTATGAAATTCAGTGTGCACCAACCATTCCAAAAGAGGACATCCCCAAGCAAGAGGTGCTTACAGTCAAGGGGACAGTTCAACACTGAACCAAGTATCACAATTTCATATTATATCGAAATGTATAAACATCAATATGTGTTGGTACGGGAAACGTGTTAGACAGATTACATGAGCTTGCCCATCCTCCGTACGAGGCTACCTCTTAAAGGTTCAACTAGAATCAATTACATGAGCTTGCCCATCCTCCGTACGAGGCTACCTCTTAAAGGTTCAACTAGAATCAATTACATGAGCTTGCCCATCCTCCGTACGAGGCTACCTCTTAAAGGTTCAACTAGAATCAATTACATGAGCTTGCCCATCCTCCGTACGAGGCTACCTCTTAAAGGTTCAACTAGAATCAATTACATGAGCTTGCCCATCCTCCGTACGAGGCTACCTCTTAAAGGTTCAACTAGAATCAATTACATGAGCTTGCCCATCCTCCGTACGAGGCTACCTCTTAAAGGTTCAACTAGAATCAATTACATGAGCTTGCCCATCCTCCGTACGAGGCTACCTCTTAAAGGTTCAACTAGAATCAATTACATGAGCTTGCCCATCCTCCGTACGAGGCTACCTCTTAAAGGTTCAACTAGAATCAATTACATGAGCTTGCCCATCCTCCATACGAGGCTACCTCTTAAAGGTTCAACTAGAATCAATTACATTTGCTTGTACATTTTGACGTTGAAAGTGCCTTTCGTGTGCCTATTTCAAAATAAATGATTTGACTTTGACTAGACATAGTAAGTTGTAATTATTAAATATGTTTTACATGTTATGTTCCAGACTGTGCACGTAAGTTTCAGTCCAGTTTTTAGAGCTGTCAAATTATAAAATAAGCAATTTGACAACTTTGCTTTACGGGAAAAGAGGAAGATATAATATGTATATCGACGTCCCCACCGAATATAATGGCAGCCCGAAATGTCCACAAGTTTAGAGAACAATTAAAGACGTTGTTTATTGGCGAAGGTTCCATACAACTCGATTCCTATACCGGCTTCCCTTTGAAAAATGATATATCTACTCCCGCTTACCTCTTACAAAAATTGACCCTTCGCTACTGTTGTTTAACATAACATCACGCCTGTACGTCGAAGGGTTAGGCAGAGGGCTAGGCTTAATATATTGTGTATTAAAAATAATAGTTGTTAGCTGTGCCCGCGACTTTGTTCGCGTGGATGTCGGAAAACAATAATGTGTCGCTTAGCAAAGGTGTAATTGCCACTCCTTCATTGAAAAGGCAGAATCTTCCGATCTTGCCTGCAGGCGCGACATGCGATAAAATCGCGCGCAACACGAAGGCACCACTCGTTGCGCGACTTGCGGTGCCTTTGAATCGCGCGCGATTTTATCGCGTGTCGCGCCTGTTTGAAGGAGCCTAAAAGCTTCCTTTACCTGGGGTTCTCTACCACAGCCCTTTCGACTGCAGTCACTGCGTCTCCATGGTTCATAATGACAATGCGACGAAGTGTCACTTTGATTTTTGAGAATAAATAAAAATGAAAGCGCCTGCTCGAGGCTGATTATCTGACATAATGTTTATTTTATTTTGAGTCTGTTTTAGAACACTAACTCGTAAAATCATACCACGATTTTATCTAAAGTATATCTTAGATTAGTAAGTGAAGTTTGAAGGTAGTTTTTCTAAGTCTTGGTTTATTCTCTGCGGTAAATTTAGAAATTCATAACTTGCATAATTCATATCTTACATACCAATATTATGCCATATAAAGCGTCGAGATATGTAGAAGATAAAAGGAAGAATACATCAATGGTGTTACTCTTGAATCATAGGTACTGAAGTTTATCTGAAAAGTAGTTTGAAGTCTTTCTTAACCTACAATACCTTTACACCTTACATAATCTACAATACCTTTATATGACATGGCAGTGCTACTTGGGTGCGCAATTGCCGTATCTACTCAATAAATCAACTGCCCGTCTGGCGGAGTGCGCTGAAGAGTTATGGTAAATTAGGTAAAGTCGACAAAAAAGGAAAAAAAAATTGAAAGTAGTCATGATTTAAACCTTATGTAACCAAAAAAAATCCTTCTCTGTAAACGATGTTAGAAAGGTTGCTTGCCCCTCGAAAGAGCTTCTACATAAAGTTGCCCGTGTGAAAAGCAACCCATTTACTTGTGGTTATATTTGACACCAGCCGCCCTTGAAAACTACGAAGATGACGAAAAATTTAGATATGATTTTGATTTAGAACTTTTACTGCCAAAAACCAGAAAAAAAATGTAAAGCCCGTACACCGTGATTTAGATATAATACAGTATATAGGATAGGTGCCCATCGTTAAAAAAAATCGGAATACAAAAAAATATAACCGACTTCCATAAAAAAACCTACAAAGTGCAAAATAACCTTAGTTTGGGAAGTCGTTGGCAAGAAATTATAGACTTCTGAAACCAAAGGTTTCACACACAACAGTAACACTTTGAAGTGTTTCGTTTCGGAAGGTTGTATTTTATTATATTTCACACAAACTCGTGTAAGTACCTACTACAAGACGAAATTATTTTTAAATTTGCAGCCGCCACATTGGATTTTTATTTTGACCTGACTATCGGCTTCAGCACCCTCGAAAACCATGAAAACGACACCCATGACGGAAAAATGAAAATATTTGCAACCGCCATCTTTAATTTTCTTTTTGACCTCATTATTGGCTTCAGCATCCTCGGAAACCATGAAAATTATCTTTCTCTCTCTCTGTCTCTTTCTATTACTATGAAAAGTGAGGCATAACGCTTTTTCGTTACGTGACGATTTCTCCCATTTCACTTCTACCGCAAACTCCGTAAAAGAACTTCGTTCCAAAACTTCACCGCGATTCAGAATATGACGACATTTTTGCTCAAATTGCATTCTTTATCACTCAGAACACCAAATCAATGTATTATCCTCACTTTTTATTTGAAATTACTTTAGCGCCGCAGGAAATATTTGAAAATATTTTCTATGTACAGAAACGCCTCGTCTACAGATTTGTTATATGTATTGAATAGATAGATTTATTTATCGTAGTTAGAACAATATTTAACCAAATTAAATGTATGTTGTTTTACTTTCTCACACCGCTGACCAAGAAATGTGTTTATTGAGAAGAGTTGTTCGTTAAAATGTTTATCGTACCTAGTGTAAATAGTTAGTTTTATAATAATTGAATACAGGATCAGATGTATTAGCTTGCCAAATTGCGTAGACGTGGTGGTGGTAGACCGTAACACGATAACAACATTAAATATTCTTGTTGTTGTGGTCGACGACCGCTGTTAGTTAACACAATACAAAAACATTGGATATTCTTTTTGCTGTGGTCGACGACCGCTGTTAATTAACACAATAGATACAAAAACATTGGATATTCTTTTTGCTGTGGTCGACGACCGCTGTTAATTAACACAATAGATACAAAAACATTGGATATTCTTTTTGCTGTGGTCGACGACCGCTGTTAATTAACACAATAGATACAAAAACATTGGATATTCTTTTTGTTGTGGTGGACGACCGCTGTTAGTTAACACAATACAAAAACATTGGATATTCTTTTTGCTGTGGTCGACGACCGCTGTTAATTAACACAATAGATACAAAAACATTGGATATTCTTTTTGCTGTGGTCGACGACCGCTGTTAATTAACACAATAGATACAAAAACATTGGATATTCTTTTTGCTGTGGTCGACGACCGCTGTTAATTAACACAATAGATACAAAAACATTGGATATTCTTTTTACTGTGGTCGACGACCGCTGTTAATTAACACAATAGATACAAAAACATTGGATATTCTTTTTGCTGTGGTCGACGACCGCTGTTAATTAACACAATAGATACAAAAACATTGAATATTCTTTTTGCTGTGGTCGACGACCGCTGTTAATTAACACAATAGATACAAAAACATTGGATATTCTTTTTGCTGTGGTCGACGACCGCTGTTAATTAACACAATAGATACAAAAACATTGAATATTCTTTTTGCTGTGGTCGACGACCGCTGTTAATTAACACAATAGATACAAAAACATTGGATATTCTTTTTGCTGTGGTCGACGACCGCTGTTAATTAACACAATAGATACAAAAACATTGGATATTCTTTTTGCTGTGGTCGACGACCGCTGTTAATTAACACAATAGATACAAAAACATTGGATATTCTTGTTGCTGGGATCGACGACCGCTGTTAATTAACACAATAGATACAAAAACATTGGATATTCTTTTTGCTGTGGTCGACGACCGCTGTTAATTAACACAATAGATACAAAAACATTGGATATTCTTTTTGCTGTGGTCGACGACCGCTGTTAATTAACACAATAGATACAAAAACATTGGATATTCTTTTTGCTGTGGTCGACGACCGCTGTTAATTAACACAATAGATACAAAAACATTGGATATTCTTTTTGCTGTGGTCGACGACCGCTGTTAATTAACACAATAGATACAAAAACATTGGATATTCTTTTTGCTGTGGTCGACGACCGCTGTTAAGTAACACAATAGATACAAAAACATTGGATATTCTTTTTGCTGTGGTCGACGACCGCTGTTAATTAACACAATAGATACAAAAACATTGGATATTCTTTTTGCTGTGGTCGACGACCGCTGTTAATTAACACAATAGATACAAAAACATTGGATATTCTTGTTGCTGGGATCGACGACCGCTGTTAATTAACACAATAGATACAAAAACATTGGATATTCTTTTTGCTGTGGTCGACGACCGCTGTTAATTAACACAATAGATACAAAAACATTGGATATTCTTTTTGCTGTGGTCGACGACCGCTGTTAATTAACACAATAGATACAAAAACATTGGATATTCTTTTTGCTGTGGTCGACGACCGCTGTTAATTAACACAAGTTCTTTATAATAATATGACACAATGTTAATATTGAATAATTTGTATTGTATGCCCAAAAGGCGGGACATAGACACTGATCAACATCACTGTAATTCTTAACACCTGTATCTACTTCTGTACCTATGATCCACAATAAACATGATTGATTGATTGATACATTTGTAGAGACATCGACGGGCAACCTGTTGCCATGGATGCGGTTCTGGACATGATTTGCTGTCCCATACATTTGTAGAGACATCGACGCGCAACCTGTTGCCATGGATGCGGTTCTGGACATGATTTGCTGTCCCATACATTTGTAGAGACATCGACGCGCAACCTGTTGCCATGGATGCGGTTCTGGACATGATTTGCTGTCCCATACATTTGTAGAGACATCGACGCGCAACCTGTTGCCATGGATGCGGTTCTGGACATGATTTGCTGTCCCATACATTTGTAGAGACATCGACGCGCAACCTGTTGCCATGGATGCGGTTCTGGACATGATTTGCTGTCCCATACATTTGTAGAGACATCGACGCGCAACCTGTTGCCATGGATGCGGTTCTGGACATGATTTGCTGTCCCATACATTTTGACCGCTCGGGTATTACACTTTTGTAGGACAGAGCTGATTTGTTTAAAATGTCAACGCCGCGCCGCGCCGTGGGTTCAAAAATCATGTACGAAATCCAAGGTAAGCCGTGCGTCGATGTCCTGCCGCCCTGCATTCGTCATTGTTAGCCATATAAATGCACAAGTATCAATACTCAATATTAATTGCTTTACCATAATGTTTACTTAGGTAGTAACTATATCATTTAGATCATTATGGACCCTGGTGGGCACAGCAAGAGGGTAGGAGAGGAAGCCGTCATCAACATCGTCATGATTAGAATCCGTCGTTACAATATTGCCAATTAATTAAATTACAGCCTGTACCCAACACGTCTGCGGAGTTTCGCTAGCTAGTTTAATTTGACTCTGTATAAGAATGACCTGTTCATAAATGAGAACTCGCGACTATATTACATTAGATGTGTTCATTGCAGAACTTCGACAACATAGAGGTGATAAGCGAGATAATGGACGTCTACATCAAGATCACCATGATCTTCCGGCCGATGCGACCCGAGGACGCCACCACGTACTACGCGCGCTTCGAAGAGATCGCCAGGAGGGGCAACTTCGTGCACATACCTCTGGTCACCCTCAGTGAGTAGTGTGTTGTTACATGAACGACTACATCGTACGGTCGAACAAGCTATCGTCGTCGTTTGCCTATGATACCAAGCGGTTTCTGTATTTGATGTGAAACTTCTAATGCGGCGGCTGACGGGTCAGACCAACAGTCGCCACGCACTTGTAACGCTGCGACTCTCTTCCCACTCGGCTCGGCGATCTTCCCCCCCTTTCACTGCGCTGAGCTCGTATACTAATGGAGTTATAGCGTATTTTCTATACAAAATTAAAATTTTTAGGAACCCCCGATACAAAATAATAATAAAATTAAATGTAATTGGAAAAGGATAAACTGATTTAAAAACCCCCGACTTAAAGAATTTATGTAACTAGACTAAAACAGATGAATTCATAAGGCCGTCGGGGGACCTCTTAGAATAGTAGATATGAATTTGTTTGTTTGGGGGGGGGGTGGTCGTAGGTCATCGGTTCATCACTCCACTTTCCTCATCAATCTAGGGCATTGATCAGCCAATAAGGAATTTTCAAGTTTTTAGTTTTCATTTCGTTAGTTAATATTCCTCATTCCTTTTCAATATAGTGTACATTATTGTACTTGTCAAGCCCTTGCATTTGATACCTGAAGGAGTTGTGAAAAAAAATGTAATTCGCCATTTTGTGGTGGCGGCCATCTTGGATTTGATAAATGATAGGTAAATGATAGATGATGAGCACAGCCTTGAGTCGAGTGTGATCCCTACAGAAAACAGTTTTATCGACGAACTCTAGTTTCTCTTGATTCAATATTATCTCACAATCACTACCCTTGACATTTGGTAAAGAAAATCTTATGCACTTAGTTTATTTTTTCCATTTAGTTTTTTTTCCATTTAATACTAAATTATTAGCAGTGAACCAATTTTGGACCTGCAGTAGGGCATTACTTACGTCGTCAAAACTTGTAGCAAGTCTATTTACCTTAAAAATTAAGGAAGTGTCATCAGCAAATAACACCATTTGTGGTTGATTTTGTAATAAATGGAGTAGATTATTAATATACACTAAAAAGAGGAAAGGACCCAGTATCGAGCCTTGTGGCACACCAATTTTTACTATTAAACCAAGTGAATTGACTCCATTTATTTGAACTTGTTGTTGTCTATCATTTAAATATATCTTTTTCCTGTGGCAACACTACAGCTAACAGCTGTTAAAAATTTGTTCTCGTAATTTTAATCTTAAATATTAAATTTCGTTGTTTTTTAGGCCTATTTCCAATTACTCCTCAAGTAAATAGGATAATAATGTGTATTTTGTGTTAGATTCATATAGCTAGTGCAAATTAAGTGTAAATATTTCAATGTAAATCGGTGACAGTTACCGGCACAAGTGAATTTTGCATTGTCATCTCGATATCAGGAATACTCTATATTTTACTTGCTATTAGTTTGTTTACGTAGTACAATTTTAACAGCAATTAGTTTGTTCATTTTTAGTAAGGCTACTTATTGATGCCAATGACCTTTGAACGTAAACATAACCTTACTTTGGTTTGGTGACAGAACTCCTTAGAATTGCATCTAAATTTCATTTTTCCCTTTAAACGAATCATCTTCTCAACTGCTGCCACAACTTCCTTCTCTCTTCTAATTTCTTGTCGCTTCCTTACTAGTTTTAATCATGATTATGACTCGCAGCGCTCGTGCTCGCCTCGGAGAGTCCAAACTCAATGAGGCTTTGAGCGCCTTGAAGGCGTCAAAGGAGTCCTGTGACCAACTAATTAAGGAAATAGATGACAATGAAAGGGTGCTCTTTGATGCCCATGAAAAGAATAGGAAGTTAAAATTGAAATGGCTCAGATATACACTCAATACACTGATGCCATAGAAGAACGGGATAGACTTCAACTTGTTGTGGATGGGTTCAGCCAGTGTAGCACAGAGTATGAACAAGCTCTTAGTCAAAAACATACATTACAACAGCAGCTACATGAGGCTAAAAGTCAAATAACACAACTTAAGACGATCAATCTTAACATCACCGCCTCGCTGAACCAAAGTCTGTTCAATGAATTGATGCCTATTGCCCCGTCAATGGTTTCTGCCATAAACCCCACATACACTATTGATTTGACAGCTGATGATGAATCAAAATCATATAATTCAGTGAGGGTAGTAACCAGTAAAAATAAACTTAAAAAATACCTTAAAATTAATAAATACATTCTTAAAACACAAAAAATGGTAAAAAGACAAATGTTCTTTATCAAAAATGTTTAATTGAATAGAGAAAGGTTGAATTTACTCAAACAATTAGACATGTATTCTTATAATTTGGAGCAAAGTACTAGGAAGTACAAAATTGACTCAGATACCCTGCAATCTGAACTTGACCATCTACAGGAAAAACTTAGTTCAATGACCAACAAATATAATACATCTGAAGACCTAATGAGGGAATATGTGTTGGTAATGAATGAGCTGGTAAACTCACAAAAAAACAACTGTGAGCATTGTCAGACACCATCCAAGATGCTTACACCGGACCATTCATTGACAACTTGCAATACCACCTTACTGCAGCCCTGTGTTGATTTGTTAATTCCTTCTACTAATAGTTCGTATAAACATTGTAAACAAAGTTTGAATAATGATATTGTATTATTTTGTGATGAGATTGGTAAGGACTTAGGTCACTTGTTGACAGATGAATATCCGGGACACTCAATAATAAATTACTGTATGCCTGGTTGTTCTTTGTTTCATATTATGAAAGAAATTATTAAATGTAACTTTACCCAGGATACAACATTATTAATTTTTATGGGTAATATGGGAAATGTAAACAAAGGAGAACTGCTCCAGTATCATAGAACTTTATGCAACCTTAGTTTAAGAAAAGTTGTGTTGTTTACATTTCCTTATAGTAACAGTTTGCCACAGGAAGAAAATAGGTTAAGATTTGAATTAACATGACATTGCATAACTTGACATTTAATAATAACATGTTCCATTTAGTTGATATTAATAATTATGTTAGTAATAATTTCTATTTGACAAAAGATAAATATAACATTGTTATGTACTATCTTTCTGACTATTATAAAAGACGAAGAAGAAGAAGAAGCTGAAGGAGCTGAAGAGAAGCTGTGTCGCTATCTTATTTTTTTTCTATTACAACCAAAAGTTTGGCTAAACAACTTGCTTCTTTTGAGCAATGCAACGACATTATAAATAATTCTACCAATAATTTGGTCACTATTAATGACATTGCAAATAATTTAAATTAGAAATGAAGACAATAGAGGCAACCTCTAGCTATAATTGTAAAAATAACTAAAAAAAAAAATTTTAGCTCAGTAAATAGTATCAACCTAGTGCATCAAAATATTCAAAGATTAATGAACAAAGATTTAGAAGTAGAATTATTTATGAATTTGAATAGTATTGACATTCTTTGTATAACAGAACATTGGCTGAAAAGCCACCAGTTCTTGTTCAATTTTAATAATCACCAGGTTGGTAGTTCGTTTAGCAGAATAAATGCTATACACGGTGGCTCATTAATTTTAGTAAGTAACCAGCTCAAATTTAAAGACCGTAAAGATATTGTGAGCCTATCTGTTGAGCGTACAGTTGAAATTGCCTGTATATAATTGGAGTACTCTATTGTATTAAGCGTGTATAGACCCCCTTAAGGATTGTATGACTGCTTTGAAAAGGTAATGGATGAAGTGTTACACAGGATTTGTAACTCGAACAAGTCCGTTATCATTTGCGGTGATTTTAATGTCAATTTATTAGAAAACTCAGGTTCTTGTAGTAAAATTTTAAGTCTGTTTCAGTCCTACAATCTTCTAAACCTATTTTTAGAGCCAACAAGAATAACCCCTACTGGTGCCACATGCCTAGATAATATTTATATAGATATTATACCAAGCCACAAAGAAATTATAACTTTACTAGATTCTGATCATTGCGGGCAAAGGATAACTATTCAAAACCAAAACAAAAAGTGGCTAAAAAGGATATCACTGTTAACCCCAAAACTGCAAGTCACTTTGAGGCTTTTAAAGTTAAACTCATTACTAAATTACCAGTTTTGTCTATTCATGTTGATCCCAATCATCTTTATGATAATTTTTTTAATGTATACTGTAAACAATTTGATTCCACATTTATTCCCAAGACTATCTCGGTTAATAGTAATTTATTTTATTTATTTTTATTAGGTTCACCAACAATTGATTACACTAATTCATCCACATAATACATTCTTAAAAGAAAATAACAGTGCATCAATTACTTATAGGTAAACACAACATGCATAAAACAATTAATTAGTGAAATAAGCTAACTTACTTAGTAATAAGTGCTAATATTGATAAATAGGTAACATCGGTAAAAAGTAACATTTAAATGCAATTCAAATTGGAAAATTCTGATTTAAAATTATAAAATTGGTAAAGGTTCTCTATGACATTATAACATGAATAAAAATTTATAAGAAATTAAGTAAAAATAAAAATTATAAAAACATTAATAAATTAATAATTAGGTAACATAAAGCAAATTCATAAAAAAAATATATTAACATGGGCAAGTATAGATATGAAATAAACATGAATGAAATTAGGATTAAAATTAACGACAATAAATTAAAATTGATTGATAGAAATTGATAAAAATAAAATTTATAAATTTATAACAGTGGTAAAATTTACACATTCATAATAATTGACTAGGATTAGGGGTTGCTCGGTAAACGATACAGGATGGCTTTCTGCTTAGCAAGAGAGTCAAAGTGGAGATCAATAAAATCACTGTAGCCATTTACTGCCTTACACATTCTTGCAAAGGGCGAATTGGCTCCCAAAACTGTTCTTTTAAAAGGTGGACAAAGAGGCGTGATGGCACTACGCGGGATTCTAGAGGGTGCACGAAAACTGAAAAGAGCAAGCAAGCTGGGACTGTCTATTTTATGCTTGATGATTTTATAGGCAAACATTACATCAATTAAGTGTCTACGTTTCTCCAGAGAAATCATGTTAAAATGATTAAGTCTTTTATTGTAAGAACGTATTTTTTTGGCGACACCATTGGAAAATGCGAGGTGCCAAACGAAGCGTTTCTGGACACGCTCAAGTCGCAATGAATGCGTTGCGTAGTGAGGGCGCCAAACTACACTGTTATATTCCAGGATGCTACGAATGAGACTGTTATAAAGTAGTATTTTTGTTCTATTGTGACGAAAGGCTTTGCAATTTCTTAGGACGAACCCTAACATTTTCGAAGCTCTTTTTATAATATTATCGAGATGTGGTGTGAAAGTTAATTTCATGTCAAACAGTACGCCAAGATCCTTTATTGTTTCCACTTCCTTAATTTTTCACCGGATATATTATAATTACTGCCTATTGGGATGTTCCTTCTTGTAAATTTAACATGGTAACATTTTTTGGGATTCAGTTCCATTCCGTTACTGTTACACCATAGAACGAGACGATTGAGGTGACTTTGCAGTAGTAATGAGTCTTCCTCAGCCTTAATAATTCTCAAAAACTTTAAATCGTCAGCATACATAAAAAAATCGGAGTGCAGAAAGCACCTTGGAATATCATTTATAAAATAAATAAATAAAACTGGTCCCAAGTGTGAACCCTGGGGAACACCGGAAGAAATGCATTGTAGGGTTGATTGATAACCATTTACGACAACAAAGAACAATCTATCCGTTAAATACGAACTCAGCCACTCTAACAAGGGGGTCGTGCGGTCCATAGCCATATACGGGGCCCCGGTGTGGGCGCGTTCACTGCGGCGGCGAGCCGCCCACTACCTGAACGCGCCCCAGAAGGTGGTAGCCATAAGGGCTATCCGGGGCTACCGCACGATCTCTGGCGAGGCGGCAAGCCTCCTTGCCGGACTGCCGCCATGGGATCTGGAGGCGATAGTCCTCGCGCGCCTGTATGAGTGGCGCGCGGAGGCACTACGCCGGGGGGAGGATCCGCTTCCGCGGCAAATCGCTGTGGAGCGGACGGATCTCCAGCGCGATCTCATGGCGGCATGGAAAGAGCGACTGTCGCAACCCAGAGCAGGGCACGCCGCGATAGCGGCGATAAGACCCCTCTTTGAGGAGTGGCTAGAGAGGCGCCACGGTGCCCTCACCTACCGCCTGACACAGGTCCTCACCGGACACGGAAGTTTCGGGAGGTTCCTGCACATCATCGGGCGGGAGGAAACGCCCGGGTGTCACCATTGTCAGGATCGCCCAGAGGACACGGTGGAGCACACGGTGGAGGTCTGCCCCGCTTGGGCGGAGCACCGCCGTGTCCTCGTAGAGGCGATTGGCAGCGACGGCGACCTCTCGCGTCCGGCCCTGGTGCAAGCCATGGTCCGGGGCGAGAGGGAGTGGGAGGCAGTCACCTCCTTCTGCGAAGCAGTCATGCTAGCGAAGGAGGTGGCGGGACGGCTCAGGGAGAGAGCCTCCCGTCCCAGCCGCCGCGGGAGACGCTCCGGGCGTCGGGAGCCGCGTGACGACTCCCGGCCACCGTAGGCGCGAGCCTGCGGGCGGAGAGTAATGGGTAGCTCACCGCCCGATCAGGACCAGGCCCGTGCCGGACGGCGCGTACGTGTTCCACGCGCGCCTGAAAGAGATGTCAGCATCGGGGAGGGGCCCCTTAGGGCCGAAGCCTGCCGGGTCAGCGGATTTGTCCGAAAGGGTTACCGCTGGCCCGGAACATAAAGGGCTAAGGAAGGAACACGGGTGGGTTTTAGTCAGTAAGAGTCTGACACTCCCTTCCGCTCCACCCAGAGCGGGAGGAGTCATTTGATGATTTCCCCTCCGTAAAAAAAAAAAAAAAGCCACTCTAACAAGGACCCAGAGATGCCATAGGCGCGCAACTTAGTAATTAAGATTTTGTGGGATACCTTGTCAAACGCTTTGCTGAAGTCCGTATAAATAACGTCAGCTTGATGGCCTGCATCGATAGCCTTTGTGAGAAGTTCTGTAAAAGGTACCAAATTTGTACTAGTAGAACGGGTCCTAACAAATCCGTGTTGATGTTCGCTTAAATACATCTTTAAATGATCCTGAATATATGGGCATATCAGTGACTCGAAAACTTTGGCGAACGAAGATAAAATTGAAATAGGCCTGTAATTGGTTACAACGTCACTGTCATCCGATTTGTGAACCGGAACAACTTTTGCTATTTTCCATCTTGAAGGAAATATACCGGTCGTCAATGATTTGTTATAAATCAACATAAGTGGGTAAACCAGCTCAGATAAACATGCAACAATAAATACTGGAGGTATTCCATCGGGCCCAGCGCCTTTTTTTGGATCAAGGATTTTTAGTTTCTGGTGGAGGGATTCGCAAGAAATAACTGGGGTAGTTAGACACAAACTATTATTTTCCATAAATTGCAAGAATTCGGAATTGTATTTAACACCCCTACTATTATCAGGGCTATAAACGGACGAAAAATAGTCTGCAAATAAGTCGCACACTTTTGTTCCGTCAGAAGTAGTGGTAGTTCCGTCGGTCATGGTCAAGGGGTAAGCACTTGAACCTCCTCGTTTTGCCTTTAGATAAGTCCAAAGTAACTTGGGGTTAGACGCTAATTCGTCTTCTAAATGTTTCGTGTAATCCTTATAACAAGTAGAAGCGAGATTTTCACACCGTTTACTAATTAGTTTTAACTCTATTGTATCTAATGGGTTCTTGTATTTCCTGAAGCGCTGTCTAATCTTATTTTTTTCGTTAAGCATTTTTATCAATGTGCGACTAAACCATGACGGGAATTTTCGGTTTTTTGGTTTACGTAATGGCAAAAATTGTTTTATCGCGGTACCAAGAACATCGTAGAAGACTTCTAGCATCCCATTAACACCACTTTGACCACTGAATAATGAATTCCAGTCTAATTCTTTTAAGAAGTTACGAATAGGATCATAATTCGCCCTATGGAAGTCAGGAGTCGCCTTTGCTAGATTGTAGGGGAGCCTTGCTTCCCTATCAAACGAAATAACAATGTCAAGAGGGGGGTGATGTTGATCCACATTACTTAGAGGATACATACTTTCTTCTACACAACATAGTGGTATTGTTGACAGCACAAGATCCAATATATGACCAGCAGTATTCGTAATAAAGTTACATTGTTTCAACATGTTTATGCACGTAAAATCCAGGAAAAGTTCGTTGATACTGCATAATCCAACACTATTTCCGGTGCCATCCACGCCCTTCCAATCGATGTTACCCAAATTAAAATCACCCACTAGAAAAACGTCGCAGTCAGTTATTTGTTCAAAGGCCGCACTACAAGAATTTACAAATTGTTCTAAAGTACAGCGACGTACTGGCGGAGGTAAGTATACTGCGCAGAGAGCCACTCGACTAACGGTTCGTGCCCATGATATTTCTATTGTAACCCAGAGATCTTTACAATTACTTTCCCAGTCTTTTACTCGTTTGGATTTAATGCTTTTCTTAATCGCTATCAGAACTCCTCCTCCTTCTTTTTTTCCTCCCGGTAAATTTGTAGTTTCCCTGTCCCTTCTTATAGACTACGTACCTGTCGTCGAATAGCTCGCTGCTCAGAACAGAACTATTAAGCCAAGTCTCTGATAATATGATTACATCAAAGCCGTTACAACATAAATTCCGATAGAAAACATGGGACTTTGTTCGTAGGCCACGGCTATTTTGGTAATATAATTTTAAGGAATTGAATTTATTTTTTGAGTAGTTCCATATAGCAAGTAAAACAAGAAAAAAAACCTTATAATGAGAAAAAAGCTTACAACGTTACATAATCTTATTTACAGTGTCCAAATTCTTAATCAAAATATGTCCCTCGCCATCAGCCTTTCTGACAAAAATCCTGCCGTTTCTCACCCAAACGTACTTATACCCCTTTTCCTTTGCCTTGAGCCTCCTTGAATGCATCCTTTAGTGATTGGGCTACCATTGGCATTCATAAAAGTAGAACACGGCTTTATGAACTGTACAATGAAAGGATTTATATTAACACTGATGAATTTAATTTGTATGTTAGAAATTATTCAAAATTATTTAAAAAAGTTTGTTATATGGCCAAGTCACGTTATTTGGGTTCCAAGATTAAAAACAGCAGTAATGTAATTAAAACGACTTGGAATATTATTAATAGTGAAACGGGAAGATCTAGTAACCGAAATACTGACTACAGCCTGTCTATTAATGACAACATAATAAAATCAGACTCACAAGTCGCCGAGGCATTTGAAAATTTCTTTTCAGATATTCCCGTTTCAACTACTAAATCACTAAACTCATCACCTTCTGTTGCTGAGTCTTTGCTTAAGGAAAATGTTAATGGTTGCGATTCGGAATTTCATTTTGAATATATTACCTGTAGAGATATAATTAAAACCTTTCACACTTTAAATGTAAAAAAGACTGCAGATCTGTGGGGTAATTCTGTAGAAGTAGCTAAGTCTATTATTGACATTGTAGCACCTACTTTAGCTCTTATCTTTAATAGTTGTATTGACAATGGGGAGTTTCCTGACCTTATGAAAAATAGTAAAATAATACCTTTGCTTAAATCAGGTAGTACATCAGACCCCACAAATTATAGACCTATTTCTGTACTACCTACCTTTAGTAAAATTTTTGAGAAATTAATTTTAGACCAAATGCAAAGATTGTTTAATAAACATAAATTATTACATAGCAATCAGTTCGGTTTTACAAGGGGTCGTTCAACTGCCGGTGTTAAACTTTGAAGACATATTTATAATGCCTGGGAAGATAAATGCGATGCCTTGGGCATCTTTTGTGATTTGTCCAAGGCATTCGATTGCGTTCTTCACGAAACGTTAATCAGGAAACACCGCCACTACGGAATCCGGAACACTGCTCTGGATCTTCTTACTTCATACTTGAGTAAAAGGATTCAGAGCGTTGACGTTAATGGAAAAAGATCACCCGGATCTATAGTAACAATGGGAGTCCCACAGGGCTCAATTCTTGGTCCTTTCTTGTTTCTTATTTATATAAATGACTTGCCGTACCTCATAAAGGATAATCATGATATAGTGTTGTTTGCAAATGACACTTCTCTTTTGTTTAAACTTAATCGTCAGCAGTTGGTTACTGACGATGTAAATAGCGCGATCTCGAAAGTAGTCCATTGGTTCAATGCTAATAATTTGCTTCTAAACGAGAAAAAAACCAAATGCATTAAGTTTACGCTACCTCACGTTAGGCAGGTGAAAACTAATGTGTTGATAAAGGGCGAGGAGTTGAATCATGAAGACAACACAGTATTCTTGGGCATAACTTTGGATGCTAAGCTTCAGTGGGGTCCACATATAGATAAATTGTCAAAAAAGCTAAGTTCCGCAGTATATGCTGTTAGAAAAATTCGTAATTTAACTGATATAGAGACTGCCCGTTTAGTGTACTTTAGCTATTTTCATAGTGTGTCGTACGGTATTCTATTGTGGGGAAATGCCGACGATATTCAGACTATCTTTGTTTTACAGAAGCGAGCTGTTCGATCAATTTATAAATTAAGTCCGAGACACTCTCTCAGAGACAAATTTAAAGAGATTAATGTAATGACTGTGCCTTCTCAGTATATTTATGAAAATCTTTTATATGCCCTTAAAAATATAAAATTGTTTAAAAAATACAGTGATATCCATAATATAAATACTAGAAACAAACACAAATTTGTTGTACCTACAACACGGCTCAAAAAAATAGGTGGCTCGTTCAGATGCCGTATACGCTTTTATAATAAGCTACTGTATGGCTCAGAGGTAGCCAGTTAGTTAAAGTTGTGTTGTTGGATGTGAGTTGACGAAAACCACAGACTTCACGATAATTTCGTTTATTCGCAAAAGTTACACTGAAGTTCGGTTGAATGCTAATCCGCGGTAATAGCGCTACGGCAGCTATTGGTCAACTAACAATTATAATCATAAAAGTAAATAAAACGAGTAGCGAAAAGTAGGTTGCCGCGTTAGCAATTTGCCTGTACGTGAACCGTACATGCTCCCGAGGGAAAAGTGGGATGAGCATCCATTACAAAGTAAATACTTAAAGTTAAATAGTAAACAATAGTATATGTGGCAAAGTATAAATGTAAAAGTATAAGTAGGTTTAACACTCAATTTAATTCGTCAAAGTGATATGCTTTCTTCGGCTGTCTTGCTTCGCTGTAAACGGGCTCCGCTGCTGTCGAAGGTATTTCTTGTAGCTCGATGTTCCCTCCAAAGTTATCCTTTCCTCTAGGTGTCACTCTTGTTTTGGCAGAGAGCGTTTTGACGCCTTTCTTTATTTTGCACCATCGTTTAATGATAATATAGAGGGTAAGCACAGCGATTCCTCCCAACAACAAAGAAGTGACCGAGTAGAGATAGATGTCGTGACTTGACATGTCAGATGCCTTCGGTAATGTTTCTCTGTTTTTCTGGAATTCCAACTGCTGGTCTATTTTTCTTATTTCTACTGCAGTTGGCGCTTCTTGTTCTGTTTTTATATTTAATTTTGTATTCTTCCAGCCGAGGTCAAAGATGTTGTTAATTGTTGAATTTGTGGTTGGTATTTCTATCTCTGGTTCCATGTTAAAATTACTTCCCAGCTGATTGTGTGTAAATATCGTGGCGTCCTTTTTCTGTAGTAAGCACTTTGATTTCAACGTAATCACTCCAGTCCCGTCAATGACCGCTGGCGTAACTTGATCGTTACATATGACGCGCATCAGCTGTTTCCCGCACAGTGTAAATAGCCACATGTTCGATTTGTGAAGCTTTGTCCAGGTTTCTTTGCATGTTACGTCATTCAGGACGCATGATAAAGATTCTTGTTGGTTGAAGACTTGGGCCTCACATGGTGCGTCTTTACCGTGCATGTTGTAGACAGGATTTCGTGAGACACAAATGAATTCGTCTTCTCCGTATGAAATACATTGCCGCATGTCTTAGTCTTCCATTGTTATGTAAGAGTTCTTTACAAAGTTGATTGCGATGAAGCTTGAACTTGGTTGTACGAGTTTTAACTGTCCCTGTCTAAGGAGCGGTATTGGTATGACTCGATATATCTTGTAGTCTTCATCGCTCAGCAAGGGAATGTGTATTTCAAAGAGCATATAGTTGTTTGTAATTCGAGCCTTTAATGGATGACGTCATAGATATTTTTCAAATCCCTTCGGATGTTCTTTACGGGTAACGACAGGGATCCCTTCTTTTCGCATAATGTTCTTTGTCCTAATATACTTCGGCATAACGATTTTGGCACGATTTGTTTTGGCATAATAATACTTCGGCATAATTTTTTTAGGCATACATTTTATGTTGGCATAATCATCTTAAAGACTAATTTGTTTTGGCATAAATTTGATTCGCATAACGTTAGTAGGCCTAATGACCATTAGCATAATAATATTTAGGGATACAATTAATTAAATTTTATATGCTGTGCAACAAAAGTTAGTGACAGAACCGAATTGCTGCAAAACCGACTCCACGTAGTCTTGTTTGTCCTACCCCTAGAGTGTAATTTAAAATCGCGTAGGCGCGTAGGGGTGAGGCGGCCCGCGGGCTGAGGAGCAGGCGGCTGAGGCTGGCCGGCGAAGCCGGCCAACAAGCCGAAGCTGCGGTGGTGAGCGAAAGCCGTCTGCGACGATTAGCACGCGTGGGGCCGCCGGAGGCCCGCAGCGCCGGAGCCGTGACAGAAACCCTGCCTGCTGCATGTTGCATGCTCGCTTGAATGCTGCATGCTGCATGCTTGCTTGCATGCTGCATGCTTGCTTGCATGCTGCATGCTTGCTTGTTTGCTGCATGCTTGCTTGCATGCTTGCTTGCATGCTGTATGCGTGCTTGCTTGCTTCATGCTTCCTACAGCGAAAAAAAAACCCACAAAATTGTTCAATACGTTATATTATATTAATATGTTATATATTACCTGATTCAGGAGATATGGCTTTTTTCCAATCGTCGAAATAAATTGGCATGGACTTCGGGCAAATTTATGCGGGATCCCTTCTTTTCGCATAATGTTCTTTGTCCTAATATACTTCGGCATAACGATTTTGGCACAATTTGTTTTGGCATAATAATACTTCAGCATAATTTTTTTAGGCATACATTTATGTTGGCATAATCATCTTAAAGACTAATTTGTTTTGGCATAAATTTGATTCGCATAACGTTAGTAGGCCTAATGACTATTAGCATAATAATATTTAGGCATACAATTAATTTAATTTAATATGCTGTGCAACAAAAGTTAGTGACAGAACCGAATTGCTGCAAAACCGACTCCACGTAGTCTTGTTTGTCCTACCCCTAGAGTGTAATTTAAAATCGCGTAGGCGCGTAGGGGCGAGGCGGCCCGCGGACTGAGAAGCAGGTGGCTGCGAGCGAGAGGCCCGCAGCGCCGGAGCCGTGACAGAAACCCTGCCTGCTGCATGTTGCATGCTCGCTTGAATGCTGCATGCTTGCTTGTTTGCTGCGTGCTTGCTTGCATGCTGTATGCTTGCTTGCATGCTGCATGCTTGCTTGCATGCTGCATGCTTGCTTGTATGCTGCATGCTTGCTTGCATGCTGTATGCTTGCTTGCATGCTGTATGCTTGCTTGCTTCATGCTTCCTACAGCGAAAAAAAACCCACAAAATTGTTCATACGTTATATTATCCCCTTATAGATTCGTCATGTCTGTCTGTCTGTCTGTATGTCTGTCCGTCTGTCTATCTGTCTGTACGTCCGTATGTCACAGCCACTTTTCTCCGAAACTATAAGAACTATACTGTTGAAACTTGGTAAGTAGATGTATTCTGTGAACCGCATTAAGATTTTCACACAAAAATAGAAAAAAAACAATAAATTTTAGTGTTCCCGATACTTAGAACCGAAACTCAAATTTTTTTTTTCATCACACCCGTACGTGTGGGGTACCTATGGGTAGGTCTTCAAAAATGATATTGAGGTTTCTATTATCATTTTTTTCTAAACTGAATAGTTTGCGCGAGAGACACTCCTATAGTGGTAAAATGTGTCCCCCCCCCCCTGTAACTTCTAAAATAAGAGAATGATAAAACTAAAAAAAAATTATGATGTACATTACCATGTAAACTACCACCGAAAATTGGTTTGAACGAGATCTAGTAAGTAGTTTTTTTTAATACGTCATAAATCGTAAACCGCAATTTACCATTCATTCAATCAACTCAAAAATATAAAAAAACATTTAATTTCATAAACACAAACCTTATGCATAAACCCGGATGTTACGGAACCCTCGGTGCGCGAGTCCGACTCCCTCTTGCCCGGTTTTTTTTTTCTCTAGGTCTGGCAGTTTGAGTAATTTATGTGGCCTACCCAAATGTCCTTTCTTTGGTATTGTTCGTCGAATCGTTGAGCTCCTTAAGTCTTGAGTTGAGCTGCACGATTTCTGACAAATGCGTGCACTGACTGGGCAGGTCCTCTCAATCTGCGTGGTTCTTTCTTCAAAAGACCGTCTCAGACATCGATCTACATGGTCTTCATATAACCTGACCAAGATTATGAATAGAATAGAATAGAAAGATGTTTATTTCCCTGGTTCATATGTTACATTATGTCCACAGGTCGGTGGTGTGGGTGGCCTGTGGGTGTGTCAGCTACTTACAGTCTACCTATGTTTGTCTGAAAGAGATCTATATAAGTGTCGTGTAGTGTGTGCTGTGAGCTTGTTAGTATGTACAGAATAAATTTATATATATTTATAGTGTTGTTCTATTTTGCCCTATCCTATTTACAGTTGATTACAGTTTATGGGGACGTGGAGCGGTCGTTCGCTTGCTGAGCAGCCGACTCCTGTCTTTTTTTGGTACATAATCGATTTCACCTAGTCTAGTATTAGTTAGGAGGGGGTTGTGCTGTCCGTATCCGAGGTAGGCGTCACCAGGGGTCTCTAGATCCTCGATGTGCATTTCGCGGAGTCGGCGCAGCATGTCCTCGTTTAAGTCTTGTGCACGGAGGTGCCATGGGTCCCAATCGAGCATATCCCAGAGTAGTGAGGTTTCTAGGCGTCTTGGGAATTGTCCACTGGTCTTGAGAGCCATGCGGTATTGGCGTTCAATTTTAAGTAAGTTGCTCTTACTGTAACGTGAAAGTAGTTGTACCACGCCATAATCCAATATAGGAAGTAGGCAGGCCTGAACGACAGCAAGTTTCACAGTCATATCCGTTTTGGCGTGCCAGCCTATGATAGGGGCTAGCGCGCCGCGTGCTCGTCGCGCCTTCTGCACGACGTAATCCGTCTGTTTGCCCATGGTCATGGTCTTGTCCAAGTGTACGCCCAGATATTTTATGCTATTTTTATATTCGATTATCTCGTCTTTGATGCGAATAGTTCTGCGGTAGTTTCTCTTGTGAGTGAACATAGCACACTCCGTTTTGTCTACGTTACATTTTAGCCTCCAGCGACGGTAGTAGTCGATGACGGTGTCAGCGGCCCAAGCCGCGCGGTGTGTCGCGCAGTTTGGGTCGGGAGACCTGTTAAGGATGCACAGGTCATCGGCGTATTGGGAGAGCTTGAGTCCGCGGATATGGTCCCGTTGGTCCCAAACGTCGTGTACGTATAGATTGAAAATGACCGGACCCAAGATAGAGCCCTGGGGTACCCCGTGTGGCACCGGTTTTTCGTCGCCGTTGGTGGTTCTGAAGCGTCCGTAGGTTTTGCGACCGCTCAGGTAATTCTCTATTACTTTGATGATGTTGTTCGGGACGTTAGCTGTTTGAAGCTTCTTCGTCAGACCTTCATGGTTTATTGAATCGAAGGCCTTCGAAAGGTCCGTCAGGACCATGGCCACACTTTCCTTCGCTTCCAGCGCGTCTGTGATAAACTTGCCGGTGCGAAGGATCTGTGTTCCTGTTCCTCTATACTTGGTAAAGCCATGTTGGAACGGCGGTTGTAGTCTGTCGGCCGTCTGCTGCAGGCGTGACAAAAGCAGGCGTTCGTGTAGTTTACCCATGATGTTTAGGAGAGTGATGGGTCGGTACGATTTGGCGTCCCGGTGATTCTTGCCTGCTTTATGTAGAAAGATGCACTCCCCGATTTTCCATCTGTTCGGATAATAACCTGTCAGTAACAGGTAGTCAGCTATCACTTTGTACCTGATGAGAAAGGAGTCGCCTCCGAGTTTAAGGGCATCTGCTTTGATTTTGTCCGGGCCAGGCGCCTTCTTGTTTTTAAAGCGTCTCAGCGCGAATCTGATTTCCTCTATGGATGTGGGGTCGAGAGGCTGGAACGGTGTAGTCTTCTCTGTGCTCTTATCTTCGTTATTTATCTCGGCCTCTGTGACTATCGCTGCGTCGACCAGGGTGTCGATGGTTTCTTTCTCACTGTTGCAACCCTCAACGTGGGGGAGTCTCTGTACTGGAGCCTTCAGGTTGCGTTGGATTTGCCACATGTAGGCTCTGTTATTCTGGGGATTGTTTATTATCTGGGTCCATTTTTCGCTGCTATGTTCCACGAGTGCTTGCTGGACCTGGCGTTTCAGAAGATTGTAGTTTCTTCTTAGTTCCGTTATTCTGTCTTGGTTGAGGCGTAGTCGCCACGCTTTACTTTTTGCTTGGTTTCTTTTGTCGATCAATTCATTAATATCTTCTGGAAGTTTATCTCTTCTGTTGTTTTCATGTAGTGGCGCATACTCATCCAAGGTTTCTGTGATGGCTTTTTCTAGTTGTAGTATATATTCCTCGCATTCTGCGCCGGTTGTGACTTCCTTTGGTAGGTGCGTGGTTTTGTCCCATAGGGTTTGTTGGAATCTTTGTCTGATTTCTTCGTTGTTTGCAATAGCGCGGGTATTTCTTACCAGTGTTTTCTCTATGTCCACCACTATGCTTAGGTCCAGTAGCCAGGGCATATGATCGGAGCCAACCGGTGTTGCTTGTCGGCATGTTATGGTATCGAAAGCTTCTGCATCGTGCGAGAAGATGGCTGCATCGAGGATGCCATAGCCCGCACTGTTAGGTCGTGAGGGTAGGCCCGTGTGGTGTATGGTGCAGACGTCGGAGTTACAGAGGTCGCGGACCAGTATTCCCGCCCCTTCGTCTCTCGTCTGGTTGAGTGCGGTCATTTTAAGGTTGAGATCCCCGATGGTGATGTTTGGAGCTTCGGTTATGACGTCTTCTAGCTCGTCATTAAGCGCTGCGGCATCGAAACGCTCTGATCTGTGCGGTATGTATATCCCCTTAATTTTTAGGGAATCACCGGTCAGATGATCATAAGTGAGGTTGATAGCGACGCCTTCGATGAGGCGGTCTCTTTCTTCGGTACCTGGGGTTACGTCGGTCTGACTCCATCGTATTCCTCGCATCACATACATGGCTGTAGTTAGATGCGACGCGATTGAGTGCGTGATCTTGTCGTAGTTCAGGAGATCCATGCGGATTTTGGAAAAGTCTACCCGGCACTCGTTGACTACGATTATGTGGTTTGTAACGGTCGGCTAAGGATTTTAGCTCGAGGAATTTACCTTTCAATCCTTGCGCATTGAGGTGCAGTATGCGCAACTTATGATATCGATTTCTCAGATTATTTGTTGATAATTTTTATGAGGATTTCGTGTTGTAGCTGTAGTTGATGTAATATTTGTTTCATAGTTGTTTGTAGCTCTTGTCCTAGGGGCTCCATGCTGTTTTCTTTATTTGTGATGTGTTCATTTAGTTGCACTGGTGGCTGGTGCTGTGGTTGTGATTGGGGCGCCTGTTTGGGCAACAGTGGAAATTGTGAAGTGGAGGTTATGTTCACGTACGAGACGTTTTCCCGACGGTATCTCAGTGCTGCGTATCTACGTTCAGCTGCTTCTCTTTTTTTCCTTTCTTTTTCTTCGTGTTGTGCCAATTGACGGTCCACTGCCTTCTGGAACTTCTCGCATTTGGCTTGGTTGGCCCCATGGCCCGGTTTTTTGCATGCTGTGCATATTTCGATATCTATGGGTGTTTCTTCTCACCGTGACACGCCGATGTCGCATGCGTGAAGAGGAAACATTTCTTACATTGTACTACTCTCCTGGGGTCATCTTTGTATTCCTGAGGCTTCATGCTGAAGGCTCCGAAGTACGCATGCTTTGTTGTCTTCATAAGCGTGGCGATTTCATCGTATGAGTGGGCACCATCAAAGATAAATAATTGTAGGTTACCTTTAATTGTTCTCATTTTGATCGGTCTCACACCGATGCACCTCTCCATTTCCTCAAGGCATGCCTCATTCGTCTCATCGTAGATGTTCGTGATGAGCACCACCTTCGTCTGATGGATCTGCTGGGCTTTAGGGACGCGTGCCACGAAGCGGAGTCCGTCGTCAAGTTTCCTCAACTCTTCTATAATTATTTTCCTCATGTCCGCGGTGTATACGCGGATCGTGATGGTTCTTCTGTTACTAGCCATGGCGTGTCTTGCTCCATGGTCTGTGGTTATTTTTCTAATTTTGTTAAGATATTCCAGATCGTTGATTTTCTTGACGTCTGTTATGATTATGTCGGGGATGTGATGGGTTGATGTGATCACTCTCGGTTGTCGCTGAGTCGCTGTCGAGTTAGGAGTGACTGCACCTCTCTTTCTCTTCTTGGGTTTGGGTGAGGTAAAAGTCGCGTGGGCGCAGTCTTTTTCCATTTCCGATTCCTCTTTGTACTCCTCTTCGACGGAGAGTGATGAGAAGCGGTTGCTTGTTGTTATGCCGGGCAGTCGCTGCGAGGCGACGACGGTCGGACTGGTGGCGCGCGCTTGCGCCGTCGCGTGACCAATCTGAGTTGCGGAGTCGGCGCGCAGAAGCGTCGAGTTGGTCAAGTCTTCGCGCGCGCGTGCGTCGGGGGCGACATTGCGAGCTCGCGCAACAGCGGTGGCTTCGGTTGGATTCGTTCGCGCGGCGCCAGCGGCGACGCTGCCGGGCGCCGTCGCAGCAATCGCTCCACCAAAGACGTGACGCGGTGTCCGGCGAGCGGGGCGGCCCGACCCACACAGCGATGGCTCAGCCCTTGAACTTTGGGTCCTGGGTACCTCTCTATATTTCGATACTATTTTGTTCACTGTGCCACATTCACAGGTCACGTTTTCTTCACTTTCAAGTCCTATAATTGGCATGTATCTAACATTTAACTGTCCGTTGCACTTGCGGCAGTCTATCTTATTTATTTTGCAGAAATTTATATTACACGAATATATATTAATTTCGTTTACACTGTTCACTAGGTGTCCGTTTGAAATTTTTGCAGAAGTTTTTATAAAACATTTCACGGCACTTCTCTTGTTACACAATCTACAATTTAATTGTTTAATCTTAGTTTGGAGTCCGTGCCACTCATGGAATTTTTTAATTACGTTAATTTTTGTGCAGTACCAACAAGCAACTGCATATTGTCCTTCATTGTCCGGGGAAAGTTCACTTACACACGTTAATTTATAGTCACTGTTCTTTTTATTGTTCACAGTTACACTGTCCGTGTCCATTTCACTAGTTTCACTGTTTCCGGGAGGCCCTAAAGGGCCTCCCTTAGTCTCCACACTCATAAAAATATGATGTGGGTAATCTTATAAAAATATTGCGTCACTCGAGGCACTGAGCGCGAGATACCTCCGCGCGCACGTCCGCTCGCCGCGGCTACCGCGCGCGTCCTTTTTCTCGTCTTTTTCCTTTTTCCAAGATTATGTCTGTTCTCAGAGTAGTCAGATAGGAAACGCCGACCTCATCTAGTTTTAAAAAAACCATGATTGACGTGTAAAAGTGTTTATACAAACCTACTTACAAAAATAAAATCATTTATCATTTCATTTATCATTTATCATAAATAAGAACTAACTAAACTGAGCGCAAGTTTTCCAAGTCCGTAATGCTCAAGTTTCAAAAGCAAGGTTTCGTGATCGACGCAATCAAATGCCTTGGAGAGGTCACAAAAGATTCCTATGGCGTCTTAGGTCTAACAGATAAATTCATATGGAAGTCGGGGGACCGTTCTGTGGAACACCTTCTATTCTAAGAGGTCCCCCGACTGCCATATGAATTTATCTGTTTTAGTCTCGTTACCTAGATTCTTTAAGTTGGGGGTTTTTAAATTATTTGGTCCTTTTCCAATTACTTACATTTAATTTTATTATTTTTTTGTGTCAGGGGTTTTTTTAATATAGGTAGTGTACATTATTCTACTTGTCAAGCCTTGCATTTGATACCTACCTATAATGAAGGTGTTGTGAAAAAAAAAATTCGCCATTTTGTGGTGGCGGCCATCTTGGATTTGAAATTTGTAATAGCGTATAGTATTCTACTAGTCAAGCCCTTTCATTTGATACCCATATTGAAGGAGTTGTGAAAAAAAAATGTGATTAGCCACTTTGTGGTGGCGGCCATCTTGGATTTCAAATGTATCATAGTGTATAGTATTCTACTATTCAAGCCCTTTCATTTGATACCCATATTAAGGGAGTTGTGAAAAAATATGTAATCCGCCATTTTGTGGCGGCGGCCATCTTGGACCGATTTTCATCAAACATAGCTAAGAACACTCCCGATTAATTCACTTTTCAAACAAAAAAAACAAAATCAAAATCGGTTCATCCGTTTGGGAGCTACGATGCCACAGACAGACACACACACAGACAGGTCAAACTTATAACACCCCGTCGTTTTGTGTCGGGGGTTAAAAATCGTCAAACTCAGTGGTCGTAGGTACTCATCACTCCACTTTCCTCATCATTCTAGAGCATTGATCAGGCAAAAAAAATATTTTTTAAGTTATTAGTTTTTATTTCGTTAGTTAATATTCTTCATTCCCTTTCAATATAGTATATTATTCTACTTGTCAAGCCCTTGCATTTGATACCTATATTGAAGGTGTTGTAAAAAAAAATGTAATTCGCCATTTTGTGGTGGTAGCCATCTTGGATTTGAAATTTGTAATAGTGTGTAGTATTCTCCTAGTCAAGCCAAAGGGCTTGACTATAAATGAAAGCATTTGATACCCATATTGAGGGAGTTGTAAAAAAAATGTAATTCGCCACTTTGTGGTGGCGGCCATCTTGGATTTGAAATTTATCATAGTGTATAGTATTTTAATATTCAAGCCCTTTCATTTGATACCCATATTGAGGGAGTTGTGAAAAAATATGTAATCCACCATTTTGTGGCGGCGGCCATCTTGGACAGATTCTTATCAAACATGTCTAAGAACACTTCCGACTAATTCACCTTTCAAACAAAATCAAAATTCGTTTCATCCGTTCGGGAGCTACGATGCCACAGACAGACACACACACACACACTCCGACATGTCAAACTTATTATAACATCCCGTCGTTTTTGCGTCGGGGGTTAAAAATAGTTTAGATGTTTCACATCTGCCAGGCGTCCCGCAACAGCTTATTCTTTATTTTTTATTATTTCTCATCGTTTTTTGGTGTTGCAGGCATGGGGCAGACGCGGCTCACACCGCAGGTGATTCAGGCGTTGCCGGCACAGCACCTCAACACCACCAACATCTACTTCACGTGCGAGCGCTGCATGCTGCGTGGCATCATGCTGCGCGCCACCGACGGCTCCGTGAGCAACGTGGACGTGGACAAGTACCGGCTACGCAAGTTCATAGACGAGTACGTTATACCCGCACTAGCGCTCTGCACGAGTACGTTAAGTATACCCGCACTAGCGCTCTGCACGAGTACGTTATACCCGCACTAGCGCTCTGCACGAGTACGTTATACCCGCACTAGCGCTCTGCACGAGTACGTTATACCCGCACTAGCGCTCTACACGACACGTTGTTTTGTAGTGGTATAAATGTTGAGCTTATCGCCGTCTGCCAGCCAACTATAGCATCAACACTAATCAACACCAACACAAACGAACGACACGCACACGATGTGTTTGTCAACACTAATCAACACCAACACAAACGAACGACACGCACACGATGTCTTTGTCAACACTAATCAACACCAACACAAACGAACGACCCGCACACGATGTGTTCGCGACGATAAAATGAATAAAATACTTATTTTTTGTATTCTATTCTGCAACTTGGCGATCTGTTCAGTTGAATTCCCTCATTATGGAGTTTTATTAAGGGACAGGTCTGCCTTCTCGGGGTGAAGGTCACAAGGACAGATTTTCCCTGACTTGCCTTAATACGCCATTTGTCGCTTCTCCAGTCTATGGACGAAAGGTTGTAGTTTGCCTCCCAATATACTTCCTCTCAATATACTCTTGAGAGAACGTCGTAAGAAGTGACTTTGTTGTTAAATTTTACCTCACAAAACATCTCTTGTGTAGGTATGATCGTAAAATCGGAATGAAGGAGTTGGAAAACAGGTTTTTAAGTTTCAAGAGAAATCCTTCATGTTACTAGATTGTCGACACGTGGGATGTGGTTAGATTGTCGACACGTGGGATGTGGAATCAGCGAACATTATGCCGATAGTATCGGCATAATGTTCATAAGGCTCTTGGCTATTAACCCATTGGTTAATAGCCAAGAGCCTCGACCAACATGCGCGCATCGCCTCCGTATATATAAATTATTTAAAATACCAATCAACGATTTTAAAACGTCAAAGCTATAAATATTGTTCCTAAAGCTATAAAGCATTAGTTAAAAGTGTTATCCAGTGACGAATCCTACAAATAATTACATAAATCTCTAAGCAAAATTTGAACAACAACCAGTGACTAATTAACTTTACTCAATATACAACAGACCTAATAGTGCTGTAGTGAACTAATCGAAAGTAAATCCATAATACAAAGTAACAAACTAAATCAGTGATAAACAATAAAGTGTTGTGACAGTCAATGCAAAAATGCGGCAAAAATAGCTTACAAATGAGTCAATGTAACGACTTTGTTAAATTCAAATTTTGTACAAAGTTGAACCAGATCTCTAAATTTGTAGGCTTATTATCAGTTCAAATAGCTGATAACTATATGGGTGTGCACTAGACCTATTGAATCTAATCAAGGCGAGTTCGAATCCGAACACAGTTTGGAACTTTTTGTGTTGAGAAAACATTTTTATTTTCTTCTTTGTTTCTCTTACACCACATACAGGATGGATTTTGAAAATATAACCGTACGCAGACATAAAACATTAATTAGCTCGCCTAATTCTTCTGTTGATTCCACATATTCTGAATATCTTTCGAAGAGTTTACCACAAATTTCAACCGGCCTAAGTAGTGAAGAGTTTGAAAGACTTAACGAAGAAATTGCGCAGTTGAGAATGCAATTAAAGACCGCTAACAACGAAATAGATAACTTAATTATGGAAAATAGCACTTTGAAAAAACAAACAGTTGAACAACTGCATTATATAACGCAATTAATGAAGTCGGTAAAAACCCTATGTAGCGGACCAACTAGTAGTTCAAAAAAATACTCAACCTCGAAAAAGAAGAACTCTAAGGTACAAAATCTTAATAATATTACTCATAAAAAGAAACTTGAGACAAGTCAAATTTTATTGATCTTGAGACAAAATCGTTTGAAGGAAATATAACAGATGGCGCTGGAGGTAACACGAGCCCGAACGAGTCAACACTACACAACCTTAACTTGAAGAAGTGCGATCAGGGCATAACAGATGGCGCTGTTCGAAATCTTCGCTGTTCTGGAGGTAACACGAGCCCGAACGAGTCAACACAACACAACCTCATCTTGAAGAAGTGCGATCAGGGCATAACAGATAGCGCTGTACGAAATCTTCATGGAGAAAACGAAGTAAACAATAACCAACAACTGTCTATCACCACAGAAAATAAATCAAAATTCCAGCTAACTATCGTTGGAGGTCAACACTTCACAGGGCTTGCTTCACTTCTCATAGAATCGAGAAAAGACACTAAGTTCAAGAATTATCACATCTCTTCTACTACAAAACCATATGCCTCCACAGAGGAAATTCTTAAACCTATTAACGAAATGGAAGACTCTGAAGATAATTATATAATTGTATGCATAGGAGAAAACGATACTAACCCCCGTAAAGTAATAATGGAATAAAGTAACCATCCTGAAATCCTTCCAGAAAATTAACTTTTTAATTTTTTGTGTTTTACAGAACAGATATTTAAATCAATGTATGTTAAATAACGACTTAAAAACTATTTGTGACAACTTTAAAAATTGCTCATTTATTAATCTAAAATGTAATTACCAGTACAATAAATACTACTATTTATTAGATGTATGTAAATAATAAAACTTCAAGATTGACTCAAATTATTATGACAAACATTTTCTGTGTTATAAAAATTGTATGTTATTAAGGGACAAGGCTAAATTAGAAAGCACAAATATTCATAAGAAGGGTACAATTCCATTCTACTTTAAGTCGCTTAAAAATGTACATCCAGGGGGTAATAATAATTGTACTGCCTCTTTGAGCAAACTGTATGTGATAAGCGCCGAAACTCACAAGAAGGGTACCATACCTTATTATTTTAAAAAATCTACACCGAATTTAAGTACACAATCTGATACACCGTTGCCGGCGCAAGCGAATAAATGTTTTCGCCCCTAATCCGGAATACAATTTTAGAATATTTCATCAGAACATTGCCGGCGCCATAAATAAAACTGAAGAATTAACCTTTGCAATCCACGGGCTGTCGCAAAATGGTACAAGATAAGATAAGATAAGATAAGATAAGATAAGATAAGATAAGATAAGATAAGATAAGATAAGATAAGATAAGATATATTTATTTGTCAAAAACACGTGTAGGTTTACAATCAGTTGGAACGATTACAAAAAAATAGTTTCAGCGTGTTTTGCCTTGAAAGGCGTACAAATATGGTAATAATAATATAATTCAATGAACAAAAAAATAAAAATCATAAAGTTACATTAAATTAATAAAAATAATAATAAAAATGTCTAAAGTACATCATTTAAATTTAAATAGTCGGCAACATCATAGTAGCATTTATTTATTAAAAGTTTCTTCATGCTTTTCTTAAAACTGTTAATATTCAAATCTTTGTATGCCTTTGGTACCTTGTTGTATAATGTTGGGGCCATGCAGAATACACTCTTACGCATGAGAGCTTTTTTAGCTCTATGTATACGAAGTCTCCGATTATCACGTTGACTTCTTTCGGAACCATCTGAAGACCTCGGAAATAGTTGGGGATTCTTTTTAACAAATAATACCGTTTCTAATATATACAAGGAAGGAAGTGAGAGAATTTGATGTTTAATAAAATATGGTTTGCAACTGTCTGTAGTTTTAAGACCAAACATAGCTCTTATGCATCGTTTTTGCATTCTAAATATAGAATCTTTATGTGTAGAGTTTCCCCAGAAAATTATACCATATCTAAGGATCGATGCAACAAGTCCGTGATAGGCAGTAAGCAATGTATCCGTATTTATCATTGGGGCGAGTTTATACAATGCGTAGGAAGAACTACTTATTTTCTTACTATGTTTCCTCAATGTGATCTTTCCAATCAAGTTTCTTGTCAATGGTTAGTCCAAGGAATTTGGCATTACCAACTCTGCATATGGTGTGATTTTTATAGCTTAAGTTAATGTCATCTCTTATTGGTATTCTTTGACTAAAATGCAAGATTTGTGTTTTATTTAAATTAATTTTTAGATTGTTATTGTCTAACCAGTGAATTATAGAAGCTAAAGCATTATTAATGTCAAGTTCATAGGTGTCTGTTTTCTTACATGCTATTGTGACTGTGCTATCGTCTGCAAAAAGAGACATTGGATGCTCAATATATTTCGGAAAGTCATTTACATAAATGATAAAAAATAATGGTCCCAGAACGGTTCCCTGGGGTACACCGAATTTTACTATACGTTCTTGAGAAAAATACGTAGTCGCTTTTTTAGTACTATCTATTCTTGAAATTGCTGTGATTTGCCTTCTATTGGACATATAGGATTCAATTAATTTAAGAACATTGCCTCTTACTCCGTATGCGTCAAGTTTATTAATTAAAATAGTGTGGTCAACGTAGTCGAATGCTTGTGTCATATCGCACAGCACAGCGCAAACGGGAGTCGTTTCATCCATCCGTAACATTACAGTGTGTAGAAAATCATAGACCGCCATATTGATTGTCTTATTTTGTCTGAAACCTTTCTGCTCATTACAAAGAATATTATTTTTTTCCATATACGTATATAATTGTTTGTAAATGTATTTTTCAAAAATCTTCGACATAATTGGTATCAGCGCTATTGGTCTATAATTTTCGATTAGGTCTCTGTTTCCTTTCTTAAATAGTGGTTTTACTATTGATGTTTTCATACCATCAGGAAAGGTACCCGCACTGATACATAGATTCAAGATGTGGCTTAAGTGGCTGCATATTATATCACCGACAGACTTAATTATTTTGGTAGAGACACCATCATAACCCACGCTGTTTGTATTTTTAAGTTGTTTTATAATGTTTAAGATATCACACGGTATACTTGGGGCCATGAACATTGATTTTTGTCTGTTCAAAATGCCTGATGTGACGTTCATCCCCGATTCTTGTATAGGGACAACTCTGTCAATGAAAGAATTATTGAAATGATTCGCTATTGATTCCGGATTTGTAATTATATTGTTATTAGAATAGATGTCGCTTTCATGAAAAAAGGTACAGAAATGCTTCTGAAAATCTCCGGTTATAAATTAGTTTCATCATATTCACGCGACACTAAACGAGGTGGGGTATGCATATTAATAAATAATAATTTAAAATTTAAAACTTTGACTAATATTAATGCCTTAGCATGTAAATTTAATTTTGAATGTTGTGGCATAGAAATAAATAAAATTATGATTATTTGCTTATACAGAACTCCGAATAGTAACCCACAAATATTTCTTGAGAAACTTGAACGGTTACTAGTAAGCCTTACTAGGAAACATAGGAAAATAATTCTATGTGGTGACTGGAACTTGGACATCTTAAAATCAAACAAGAGTAGCGAAGAGTTAAAAAGTATGTTAAAAATTTTTAAAATCGAATTGCATATCAAAACACCAACAAGACAATTGTCATGCCTGGATCAGTTAACAAGCAACTTCAAGCAAGTTAAAGCGGAGGTGCATCACCTTGCCTTGTCTGACCATGAAACAGGACAAACGCTATCGCTGAAAACTACTAAATCATCCGAAACATACACCTGGTATGAGAAAGTCAGAGATTATAGTAGAGAAAACATGGATAAGTTCTATAGTTGTATGGCATCACTTAATTTCTCGGAGGTATACGAAAAAAAAAAATTTGCAAGAAGCGTTCACCGAATTTCATGTTTTAATTAAAATATTTTTCAATCTGTGTTTCCCAATAAACACAATAAAGAAGTCCAATAAAAGAGGGAACAATAAATGGTTGACGAGGGGCATAAGAAGATCCTGTATAAGAAAACGGTATCTCTATCTTGTCCAACAACACAATAAAATAAACAGAAAAAAGGCAAACAAACAATATAAATCATACAGCTACATTCTCAAAAAGTGCATATATAAATCTAGACAATTACAAAGTAAGAAATATATTGATACTAATAAAAATAAATGTAAAGCCACATGGGCGGTGATTAATGAAAGCGTTGGTGACATTAGTACGATAACACAAATTGACAGAATAATAAACAATAATCGGACGTATGAAGACCCTAAGGAGATAGCTGACAAATTTAATGACTTTTATATACAATTGACAAATAGCAATAATTTTCAATACAATACAGACGAGATAAATAAAACTATCGACACTAATAACGAACATACAATATTCCTTAAACCTACTGATGCGATGGAAATATTTCGAACAATTAAAAATCTTAATAACACAAACGCAGCAGGAGTAGATGACATAACTACCAATGTAATTAAATTATGCGCACCATACATATGTCAACCGCTGTGTTATTTAATAAACTTATCATTTGAGGAAGGCACCTTTCCATATATATTAAAAAAATCTGTAATCAAGCCACTTTTTAAAAAGGGCGAAAAAACTGATTTGAATAATTATAGGCCAGTGACGCTGATACCAATAATATCAAAGATCTTTGAGAAAATTATGCTAACAAGGCTTCAAGACTTTACAACAAGTCTTAGGATACTTAAAGATGAGCAATTTGGGTTTAGACAGAACAGTACCACTTCATTGGCATGTTTCAATTTAATCAAAATTGTCGACCAGGCTATAAATGAGGGTTTACCAATTGCGGCGATTTTCCTAGACATGAGTAAGGCCTTCGATTTTGTAGACCACAGACTGCTCCTACACAAACTAGAAAAATATGGAATAAGAGGCAAAGCGAACGACTGGTTGAGAGACTACCTGAATGACAGAAAACAATGTGTGGAAATTTCTAAAATACATAAACAGTGCAGTGGTGGCCAAGTGGTAACGGCCGCGGCTTACGAGTTGTAGGTCGTAGGTTCGAACCCAGACAGGCGCTTTACTTTGTGTAAATTATTTCATCACCACTGCTCTCAAAACGGTGAAGGAAAACATCGTGAGGAAACCGGCATGTCCTAGAACCAAAAATTCGAAGACATGTGACATCTGCCAATCCGCACTGGGCCCGCGTGGTGGATTACGGCCCACTCCCTCTCACCGAGAGGAGGCCTGTGTCCCAGCAGTGGGAACATTATAGGCTGATTATGGTAAAATACATAATAATAAAAAAGTTTTATATAGAAGTGACTATGAACTAAATGTTTTTGGAGTGCCACAGGGCAGTGTATTGGGGCCTTTCTTATTCTTCATATATATTAACGATCTCCCAAATATCACTTGCCATAATACAATCTTGTTTGCCGATGACACAACTCTTATTGTGAAATGTGAAAATGCAGACACATATGAACAATTTATTTATTTATTTATTTATCCTCCTGCTGGAACGCCATACAGCAATTACACCAACGGAGCAAAAAAATACTTCATGTGCTTATCCATCCTGTGCGCGGTGGACATCGAACGGGCGGTGCGATGGAACACGCATGCTCACACAGCGTCAACTCCACAGTTCCATTGGTACTCCATCCAAATTGCGCACATTCTTTGCGATTTATTGAGACTGTAGGAATTTTTCAAAATAAATATATATTTTTGTAAAAACGGAAAATTTTGATGTGTCGTCCTGTCTGACAGTTGACAGTAGTACTTAGTACTACAAGACATAAACAAAGCAATAGACAACATAATACACTGGTTACATTCTAACAACTTACACATTAATATGGAAAAAACTAAAATGATCCAATTCCAAACCCATAAAAGAAAGCCATTGACGTTAAATGTTAAACATAATGATACTATCATCGAACAAGTTGCAAGTACTAAATTTCTAGGTATAATGTTGGATCAGAATTGCGACTGGAAAACACACGTGGATTATGTTTGTGATAAACTCGACAGATTTGTCTACGCAACAAAAAGATTAAGAGTCACGGTATCAACAGAAGCCGCTCTTTGTGCATATCACGGATATGTTTCATCCGTACTTTCTTATGGTCTCTTGTTGTGGGGTAATTCGGTGGCTATTACAAAAGCGTTTAGAGTACAAAAAAAATGTGTACGTGCAATATGTGGAGCCTGGTAAACGGATAGTTGTAAACCGTTGTTCAAAAAGTACAATATTTTGCCATTACCGTGTATGTACATTAGAGAATTATGCATATTTGTACAACAACATCCGGAATATTTCACTAAACACAAAGATATAACCAAACGAAATGTAGCTCCTAGAAATAAAAATAAATTTAAGCATGAGCTCTGTGTACCGCAATGCAGGCTCGAATTGTATAAGAGGAACTCGTTCGTAAATGCTAAATGATAAATGATTTATTTTCTGTAAGTAGGTTTTTACAAACACTTTTACACGTCATCATATTTTTTAAACTAGATGTGGTCGGCGTTTCCTATCTGACTACTCTGAGAAGAAAGGCCGAAACAAACTCAGAGGTCACAGTCTCTTTTAAAGTCCAGACAAAATCTTGGTCAGATCGTGTGAAGACCATGTAGATTGATGTCTGAAATGGTCTTTTGAGGAAAGAACCACACAGATTGAGCGGACCTGTCCAATCAGTGCACGCATTTGTCAAAAATCGTGCAGCTCAACTCAGAAATTGAGGAGCTCAACGATTCGACGAACAATACCAAAGAAAGGACATTTCGGTAGGCCGCGTAAATTACTCAAACTGCCAGATCATGATTAAAACTAAGAAGGAAAACAGATAAAAAATGACCCACATAGTCCTCACATTCACAATAATTAAATGAAAAATAAAAAAATAAAAATACTTTACAAAGTAAATATTCATGTCATTGTCTAAATAAAATTCATCAATGTCAATGTGTATATAAAAAAATCCGGACATAATCTTTGAGGACCATGTAGATTAGTGTCTGAAATGATCTTTTGAGGAAAGAACCACACAGATTGAGTGGACCTGTCCAGTCAGTGCACGCATTTGTCAGTAACCGTGCAGCTCAACTCAGAACTTAAGGAGCTCAACGATTCGACGAACAATACCAAAGACAGGACATTTATTTGGGTAGGCCGCATAAACTACTCAAACTGCCAGACCATGATTAAAATGAAAACAATGACCCACATAGTCCTCACATTCACAATAATTAAAATAATATAATACTTTATACAGTAAATGTACATGTCATTGTTTAAGTAAATAGACACTTAAAAAAAAAAAAAAATTAAAGTGTAAAATAGCAAAATAACATTCACTGTCAAAACCTATTGGACAAGCTCAATCCCAAGCCTTTTTGTCCTCAATATAGTCTCTGTAAAGGTATATAATAAATTACCCGACGTTTTTAAAGATTTGCCTTTAACCATGTTTAAAAAAAAGGTAACGCAATGGTTAAAAGAAAAATGCTTTTATAATCTTAATGAATACATGTCAGATCGCGGAGAAGGAACATAATAAATAATATTGGTAATGGTGGTAATTGGAATTGTAATGATTGAATTAATATGACCTTATGATAATTGATTAATGTTGACATTTTTTAATTTTTAATTTAAAATTATAGTATTGTGCATGTTAATTATTTGCACACCATGTGTAATGGTAGAATGTAAAGGGGCCATTATAGTTTAAGATCATCTTGTAAACCTACATTTTCGCAAACAAATTGATTTGATTTGAACACCTGAGGAGGTTCTCGTTAGGCAGTGCTGGATCAAGGGCTTGATTCAGAGAGCGGTACTTCTGGACACGGCTCGCATTGTCAGGAGGTTCCTCTCTCTGGAGTCCTGACAGCCGGTAGCTTGGACTCTGTTCCCGATACTGGTGGGCTACTATTTTTTATATTTATGTTTTACCATACCATAACCATAATCAGCCTTTAATGTTCCCACTGCTGGGACACAGGCCTGTTCTCGGTGAGAGAGATTTATGTTTTATATTCTAATATTTAAAAAATATAATTTTCAACACACTTGCTCGTAAAGTGGCTCTTATTGAACCGCTTTTAGGTCCATAATGCAGTGTATTAAAAACGCGTGCTTTTTTAGGGTTCCGTAGTTCCTACAAGGAACCCTTATAGTTTCGTCAAGTCCGTCTGTCTGCTGTCTGTCTGTCCGAGGTTTTGCTAAGAGACCTTTAGTACTAGAAAGCTGTAATTTTGTAGAAGTGCGTATATTAATTACGCCGACGAAGTGGTAAAATAAAAATTTTGAAAATATTTTTTTTCGTCACCTATCCCGTCGTGTGGGGTATAGTTGAATAGGTCTTCTAAAATGACTTGAGGGTTGCTAAAATAATGTTTCGATTTAATGCACCATTTACGAAATATTAAACTTTAAAGTGCAATTTTTTGTTCCAGTAGGGCGTCCCCCCCCCCCCCCCCTCTAAAAGCTAAACTGCTGGCTTGAGAAATCTGGAAAAATTCACGATAACAGTGCATTTCATGAACTTTAAAGGAAAAGTATATTGCGGTTAAGATAACTTTATTAGTTTAGCAGTAATAGTCGTTGAACTTGGGTGTTGGATAATTTTGTACCAAATACAAAATCCTTTAAAGTGACTAAGATGAAGTAGTTGCTTGTTTATAACGGGTAAAGTCTTGCATTGAAAAAGAAAATATGTTTTTTTTTATATTTAGAATAAAGAACAACGGAATCGTACTACATTGTGATAACGGGCTACTACGGAACCCTACACTGTGCGTGGCCCGACACGCACTTGACTGGTTTTGTTTTTATGTTAATTCACTAGTGCGTTATCGCCACAGATAACTATTTACTAGTCGGAGATGCGCGAAAGAGACTTCATGCCAAAAGAAATCCGCGGGCCATATTTCCCTTTTTTTTTAAATAGTCTGTATTGTCCTTGGTCCTTTTTTTTTGTGAATGGCATCTCGCAGTTCAACCTGTGAGGTTGTCGACTGCTTAACCGAGCTTTACTGTGGATGCCTCAATAAATGAAGGCCTCCAGCTAGGGCTTAAAAACTAACTAAAAACTAAGCGACTACACGCTAAGGGCACCCCCGGTGGGGTTCGGACCTCGGCTTAGGGCGTCGCTGGGAGAGGGCAGCAAGGACAGGCTGGATCGGAATTAATTGGGGACGAATTTAAAACTACAGGCTTAGCGGCGCGGGCTGGCTCGAGCAAGGATCGGGGCGGACATGTTACGGGGTGTCGCGACGGGCCTCGACAGCGAGGGCGGAAGGACGGATGACGGGACTTGTAAAGAAAGAAAGAAAGAAAAAAAAATACGTTTATTTGCGGTAAACATGACGCAATGAAGAACATAAACAAAAAAATAAAATAAGAAAGGCTTGGGGGAAACATGCGTCACATCCACGCAAAACGGCTATCGCTCAGCATTATGCTGCGACCCTATGCAAGACAGAGCCCCAGCGCTGGTTTTCAGCGACAGCCGGCGCCGACGTATTGACGTCGTCCGGTGCAGCAAACAAATATTAGGACGCTGTACTGGTACAGCATTCACAAAGAAAATTAATAGTTTAATTGAAACTCAAAGTGATAAAAACAGGAAAACAAAAGTAAACAATAGATATACATACATGCTATGAGAATATCATTTTATAACTTTTTACATTTTATGTAGTGGCAACATTTCGGAACATCGTCGTATAATCTGTGGTCATATATGACGTGCGCGCACGCAACATGCACCAACTAAATAAATTATGATGTAAGAAAGAAATTACAAAGTGGCCAATGATGCAATGTGATCAGTGTTGTTATGTTAATGTTGTAGGTTATTTGTATCAAATCTCTATGCAAAAGTTATGTGTCAGTGATTTATGTGTTTGTGAGTGAATTTGAAAGATGAGATGGACCCAATAAACAAGATAAATGCTTGGAGACTGGAGGGTGACCGGACATGCCAAGAAGTTGCCAAACCCCCAAGACGACCCACTGACCAAACAAGTTTAAAGAGCTCTAAAGAGCTCTAAACTTGTACTTCTTGAGAGTTTCTTGTACTTCTTAAGAGTACTGGTGGCTACCTTTTATATCAAAGACGTTTAAACTTGTCAATATTTTTTTTTTTAATTTTCACTGTAAAATTAGTTTTTTTTTTAATGGCAGTAGCTAGTCATACTATTTACTGCTCATCTATCGGCATAGTTAGCGTACAATAATACGATAGCAAATAAAAAAACTAAAAAACCCGACTGCGCTAAAAAAATTAAGATAAAAAAAACTGAAAAGCTAAAAACAAGGCCATTTTAAATTAAATAAAAGTTGGAAGCAGGCGCCCATACCATTTTTTATTACATTTTCAAACTCGAATGGGTCCCGCCTGCTTCCAACTTTTATTTAATTTAAAATAGCCTTGTTTTTAGCTTTTCAGTTTTTTTAACTTTATTTTTTTACCGCAGTCGGGCTTTTTCGTTTTTTTTATTTGCTATCGTATTATTGTACGCTAACTATGCCGATAGATGAGCAGTAAATAGTATGACTAGCTACTGCAATTAAAAAAAAAACTTAAACAAATTTTACAGTGAAAATTAAAAAAAAAAATTATTGACAAAGTTTAAACGTCTTTGACATAAAAGAAATGTATGAAAACATGAGTGACCAATAATTTTAAAATAATGTCGGTTTTAAGTACATTTTACAATGGTATAATTTATTATTGTATCTAATGTCTGTGTGGTGACGGACTTAAAGAATAGCACCACCCCATACATCCCGTGGGTGTCGTAAAAGGCGACTAAGGGTCTTACCGGAGAATGGGCAGCAGCGTTCTATAAGCAGTCCACCACCATACCATACTGCGATCGCCAACCCGCCTGCCAAGCGTGGCGATTATGGCAAACCCCCCCTTTTGGGGGAGGCCTATGTCCAGCAGTGGACGTCTTTCGGCTGAAATGATGATGATGATGATCTAATGTGAATAGTGAATTATTGTTATTTATGTAGAAAAGGAGAAAATTTGACTTACTAACAAAATTTTCAATATTGAAACATTTTTTACATTCAATTGAAACTGACGGGGTTTAATAAAAAACAACATTTAACACTAATAATACTTTATTTGAGATTAATTCATAATAAATGTTCAAATTGTTTGCCATCCACTCTTATGCTGGCTCTACATCTGCGGATAAATGCACTTCCGAGCAGTCTCGTATAGCGTTATTTTTCATGCGGCTGCCCTAACACGGCTACGTAAATCTTCTAAAGACCCGATTGACTCACGGTACACCTCTTCTTTGAGGTAGCTCCAATAAACAAAATCCAGTGGATTTAGGTCCGGTGAACGTGGAGGCCGCAAAATTGGCCCAGACGACCGATCCGATCTCGGTCCGTTCGCAAAGTCCTTGAGACGCTTATAAATAAGCCTCTCGTAGATTTTGCCGAAAACATTGAGTAAACTGATGGGGCGGTAACTGGAGGGCTCAGACTTGGGCTTGCGTGGCTTTGAGATGCCGATGGCTTCTTTCCACGCTTGGGGGAAGATGTTATTGCTCAGAGCGCCATTTAAGATGGCGGTCATGAGCAGAATGAGGGCGTGGGGAGGAGTTTGTACACCTTATTGGTGATACCGCCCAAACCAGGGGCTTTACGAGATTCGAGATCTTTAACGATGTCTTGCATTTCGTCAGGAGTGAGGAGGGAGAGGACCATCAGAGTCTTAGACTGGTGGGAGGGAGGCTCTACGTTCGACCTCAGCGTTCACCTTGTCGAGGTGAGCTTGATCTACTGGTTGAGAACTCGGAGAGCACTGGGACTCGAAGATGACGGCGAGGCATTCGAGCTTTTCGGGGTTGTCAAAAGCTATGGTCTTGTCGGGGCGTATCAGAAGAGGCACAGAGGCCTCTTCAGGGGAGCGAAGCTTCCTCTGAAGCTGCCAGAAGGCTAGATGAGTGGGCTCTAGTTCGCCGAGCAACTTGTCCCAACTTTCAGAACGCAGCTCCGCTATGCGTTTCTTTACAGCACGCTGTAATTGGCGCATATGGGCTTTGTTCGCGTCACAGGGAAAGGAGTCGTAGGCACGAATGGACGCGTTCTTCTCGGTTATCAGATCACGTACGTCAGCCGATAATTTCAAGCGATGGTCTTCCATCACTGGAAATCATCATCATTCGTCATCTTTGATCGGGAATGGAATCTAAATGAGGTGACGTGGTGGATTTCAGTCTTTGTCTTACTTTCCTCCAGTCAGTTACTTTTTGGTCTGGGGGGGCTGGTTGGGGTCACGGGGGCCTGAATAGGGGGCTAGGTGAATAATGACTAATAATAATAATGGTGGTCAGAGTTAAGCTCTTGTTGCGTCTCGATAGATCGCAAACGGAGGTTTACATTCTTGAGCAGCGCAACATCGAGCAAGCTGGAGGAAGCTGGGTGGGATCACCAGGATAGTGAGTAGGATGCATCGGAGCGATGACATCGAAATTAAGGGTGAAGCCTAGGTTGAACAGGATTCTACCTCCGGTAGAAGCCGTGCTACTGTTCCAGGCGGGATGTTTGGCATTGAGATCCCCCGCCATGATGAAGGAGTCACTCATACCGAAGAGGGCAGTGAAGTCATTGGTGAGAGAGATGGGATTCTCTACACCACTTCTGGGCGGGATATAAGCTGTCCTTGGTCCCAAGATTAATTAATATTTATTTACCTTAAGGTGAATGCGCAGGGACATTACATCGCTGACAAAAATGCCTGGCTCAATGCTAGTCCTGTTCCACAACCACAACTAATTGATTAACACTTGAAAATACTGTTGGAGCTGCTGAAGATTGTAAGACTATCTTTGCATTGTATAAACTCGATTTCCTTTGTATTGTAAAATTGCATAGCACAGATGTCAGTTCTATGTACCCTATAGGTACCATTTACCGGGTAATAATATGTCTTTCATTGACTTGAATGTGCCCTGGCGGCTAATAGTATGTCATGCTCACTCAAATGTCTCGCTGACGGTGGCGTGTGTGTTGGATTATTTAGCTCCCTTCAAAATGGTTGCGCTGAATGGTGCTGATCTATGCGTCTTGTTCGTAAACGGGCGCCGTCAGTTGGGGCTGGTCATTACTTAGCTGCCTGGGCTTATTTTTAATTATTTTAATTTTGGATTGTTGTTTTGTTACTATTTTTTGTATTCTGGATGCTTTTACCGCGTACGTCTTTTTATTTTTTACATCGTTGTCACATTATATATCACACTAATATTATAAAGGTGAAAGTTTGTGAGTGTGAGTGTGTGTGTGAGTGTGTGTGTGTTTATATGTTTGTTACTTCTTCACGCTCAAACGGCTGGACCAATTTTGTAAAATTTTGTATGGAGGTAGCTGACACCCTAGATTAACATATAGGCTACCTTTTATCCCGATATTCCCACGGGATCGACATTTACGCGGCTGAAACCGCGCGGCACAGCTAGTATAATCATAAATTCTAAAGTAATGATGCAACAAATATTTTTGTAAAATGTAATTTAAAAAGAGTGTCCATGGAGTTTCTTGCCCGTTCTTCTCCATAGGTACCTACGCTTTGGGCAACTAGCTTCATATTTTCTGACTGACCGACTTCTTGAATATTCAAAAGTGCCTGTTAATGGTTTAATTGAAATAAATGCTTTGAGTTTGAGTTTACAATTTTATTATTAAATCCTAAATTAACCAAAGCTATACAGAAACTAAAAAATTGCGTCAAAAATTAATCCGCATCGCTGTCGACTGGTAATGGACCCAAGAGACTGGCGGCGTTACCACTTTGTATGCCTCTGGCCAAGGTAAAAACAGCACTTGGCATGGGAAGTGTCAACCAGCCGTTTCGAAATTATACATATAAAAGTGGTTAAAGTAAAGTACAACAGTGTAACTTAAAACTACAATTTGACATACGAAAACACTACTATCAGTCTAAACATTATTATGTGTTTATTAAATTTTTTCTATAAGCTGTTCAGCGGTCAGTTGTCAGTGCTTTTATAAACGTTGCATGTTCTGCGTGCTTTTATTTACGCTTGCGCGCGCATCGCTAGTGCTGGCTAGCGCGGCGCGCGGAAAAACAAAACCAGCGCCATTTTTCATATAAGTTAATATTTAACAATACAAGGCTGTTTTTTTCCTCGCAAGTGTGTTGAAAAACGTCGTATGAAACGCGTGTGCATTGATCATTATACGCTCGGCTTCCTTATCGCGCTCGCCTGCGGCTCACACGAATAATACCGCCTCGAGTATAATGATCAATATTGCACACATGTATCATAATGTACTATAATAAGTACCTATGTAAATAATGAAATAAAAGATAATAATATAATGCCATAAGCATCAAGCCCGTCTCTGTACATTTATGTGCTTGAAGTAATAAATAATAGTACATTATGATACATGTGTGCTATGTTGATCATTATGCTCGAGGCGGTATTATTCGCGCGAGCCGCAGGCGAGTGCGATAAGAAAGCCGAGAGTCTAATGATCGATGCACACGCGTTTCATACGACGTTTTTCAACACACTTGCGAGGAAAAAAACAGACTTGTATTGTTAAATATTAACTTGTATGGAAAATGGCGCGCTGGTTTTGTCTTTCCGCATAGCCAGCACTAGCAATGCGCGCGCAAGTGTAAACAAAAGCACTGACCACAGAGCATGTAAAAACAATTGAAAAAAAAAAACAATTTTAGTTTAGTTAGTATGGAATTAGAAAGTACTATTGGCATAGAGAAATATACCTATGTTAGTTCAGTGAGAATCCGCAATGATAGAACGCCAGTCAGGGTCTTTTCCGTTTGGTTTCGGGTAGGGACCACGGACAATTTTAGGTGGATAATTAAAATTTTCTTACGTTTTTTGTAATTTGCAGGTCAGTATCAGGTTGCATCTTGATCAAATATGATTCGCGACTATAACGCGTTAGGTTAAACGAGGGACATACTTTGAGGGGAGTTAGTACTCATGAAAATGAACAACTTTTAATGTGGGATTAACCCTGAAATCGCGAAAAAAAATCAGCCGTTTCCTACATTTATGTTCGCATAGCTCGTCAACATGTACTGAACAGCAGATTTTTTTTTTGCGATTTCGGGTTTGGCCCCATAGTAAAAGTTGCTCATTTTCATGAGTACTAACTCCCCTCAAAGTATGTCCCTCGTTTAACCTAACGCTCTGTATATGTATTTACAGGATTATAGTCATTAGAATAGAATCTTTCTAGTTAGATTTTTCCCTAAGAACTTTTCCATAAGAAAGATGTATTAATGATTCGAATGACTATAATTCGTAAAGATGTAGGTACCTGTTAGAGTCGCAAATCATATTTTGATCAAGATACAAACCTGACACTGACCTGAAAATTGCAAAGAACCTAAGAAAATTTTAATTTCGCGGTAGACCGCGAAATTCATATTTTCTTAGGGTTTTTCGGGCAATTTAAGGTGAATGCGCAGTGGTCTACCACTGCACCTTAAATTGTCCGAGGTCCCTGCGCATTCACCGTAAGGTAAATAAATATTAGTTAATTTTGGGACCAAGGACAATACAGACTATTAAAAAAAAAGTGAATTGATGAGATTAAAAAAGTGCGCATCTTCGACTAGTAAATAGTTATCTGTGGAAATAAAGCACATGTGGATTAAAGTAAAGAAAAAGCACGCGTTTTTAATACACTGCATTATGGACCTAAAAGCGGTTCAATAAGAGCCACTTTACGAGCAAGTGTGTTGAAAATAATGTTTTTGATTACAATTGATTACTAAATGTTATTTTTTCTTTCACAGAAAAGGAGTAGAGTTGAGTATTGCACATTACTATTTACACACAAATTATCTTATCATTAAAAGGTCTTTGTCATTGTCTAACCATAAAAAATTGACAGGTGTGTGGCGATCGCGTCTACAGTCCTTTCACAGTTAAAGAAGGATGCCCATTTTTCACCTGACAATGTATAGAAATGAAATAAATATTAAAATTCAGCTAATTTAATTGTACATTCATTACGCTAATCACAATTTTAAAAGAAGGCCAGGAAAAAAATATTTATTAATTTTTCTTTATGCTAACTCTGTCTTATTACCTTATTTTGAACGCATCTCAATTACCCTGAACGCATCCAACTATTCATTTTTTACAACGTTCCGTTTTGCAAACTGCTTCTTGACTTTATTCAACTCTTTTTCTGAGTTTTATATATTATTTTAAGTTTTATTTAATCAATAACTATTTTTTATTAGTCTATGCATAATACAGATCAATTCAAAATAACATGATAATTAAATAAATTAACTATGCAGATTATAATTGAGTTCGCACGAGTGAAACGGATTTTTTAGATATTTTGACAGTTCTGCGACTTCGTTGTTGCGCTTGCGTCAAGTTGTGTATTGTGCCATTTTGTGTGTGTAACAACTGAGATGGGCTAGGTTTCAAGACAATATCTCTGCTCCAGCAGAATTTCTGGATGACGTAGTAGGTAGGTATATATGTACTGCGGTCAACGAAATGGGTAGGCAAGTTTTTATATGTAACCAAACTATCGTAAAGGCAAATCCTAACCTAAAAAGTAACATTTATATTTTTTGGCCTTTGTAGACTTTAAATCGTAAAAATGACTATATGACATTATTTTCTAATCTTATAGGTACTCTTTCTACTATACCTTCTAACTATACATTAACTTTCATTATCAGGTTTTTAAATGTATGGAAAGTGGGCATTGTTCTTTACCGCTGATATTGCATCACTGTCAAAATCACAATGATCTTTATTCTCATTCTAATAAGGTTGCTGCAGACAGAGTTAAAGTAACTGTGAGCGAACTGTGTACTACATTACAGTACGTCAGACAGAGGTAAAGTAACTGTGAGCGAACTGTGTACTACATTACAGTACGTCAGACAGAGGTAAAGTAACTGTGAGCGAACTGTGTACTACATTACAGTACGTCAGACAGAGGTTAAGTAACTGTGAGCGAACTGTGCACTACATTACAGTACGTCAGACGGAGCTCTTCAGATTACCACGCTACAAGGTTTTATTGGCGCGCGGCTAAAATTGGGACTACGCTGCCAACTTGTTTTGTCAATACAATTTCTGTGATAATTTCACATATATTTACCTACAACGCTCCTCTGTCAATGTCCGTGTAGCACTCCTTGTAGGTGAGAAGGAACCTATAGATATAGGGGAGAAACCATTGTATCCTCGTAAGAATATGGAAATAAATAATGAATACAAGAGCAGTAATGACGAACACATCTGCGTAGGCAATCGGTTATCGAGCTGGACTTCGAGCTGGTCAGCCCGCGCGACTTCGGCGACTACTTTCTCATGATACAGAATGAGGACGGCGGTGAGGAGCGGATCAAAGCACTCACTCTCACAGGTACGTGAATATGAGCTTTGTTCTGCCGTAACGTTTCAACCCACAATCTTGCAATACACGCCTCACGCCTACTGCCCATGGGTGTAGGCAGAAACTACAGAACGCCACCTGAAACGATCCTTACATCAAAAAAACTCAGCGTCACATTATCATCATCATTTACATCTTGCAAAAATTCCGTTAATTTATAACTAATCAGAATTAACTCGGTATACAAAATCATGACCTACAACTACTTTGGAAAAAGGCAGAACCTTAGATATATGAAATACATTTCTATGGGCAGAACTAAGCCATGCTAGTGATAGAGTTAGAACGCTAGCAGTAGCGGTATCCATTGACGATTGAGGCGGAGCGAAGCGTTGTGACATTCGTGCCACGCGTACATTTTAAATAACGGATGTGTCAAGATAAATCCTTAATACCAACATAGAAATAATACATATAAAGTCAACCGGAAACTACAATATTTTAAATAAATAAAAAGGAAGTACTTAACAAAATAGAAACTTTATATAAATTCAACCGGAAACCACAATATTTTAAATACATCAAAATAAAAACTTAACATAGACCTAACCGGAAATACAAGTATTAATTCAATAAATAACATGGAAGTCAGATCAAGTACAAAATAATCAAAACGAGCTTAAAATTAAATAATGGTTTGGCGCCCATAACATATTATAATGTTTTAATAAGGTGCCACCGCACCGGCGCCGGCGTCAGTCGTACAACGTCCCCTGGTCCACCCATACTACATACTGTTGACCGTGTAACATTGTATTGCTGTTGAAATTATTGAGCATTTGATAAGCATTGCCTTGTCAAACATTTTCATAAGCATTTCCTTGTCAAACATTTTCATAAGCATTTCCTTGTCAAACATTTTGATAAGAATTTTCTTGTCAAGTTGTCAAACATTTTGATAAGCATTTCCTTGTCAAACATTTTGATAACAATTTTCTTGTCAAGTTGTCAAACATTTTGATAAGCATTTCCTTGTCAAACATTTTGATAACAATTTTCTTGTCAAGTTGTCAAACATTTTGATAAGCATTTCCTTGTCAAACATTTTGCTGAAAACCGGCAACGTGTGTACGTAGTTATTGGTGTCCTTACTGTCTCCGGATCTGAAAAGTGGAAAGTAAAGCACCTTGACTTACTTATCTATTCAATGATTTTATTTTATTCTAGCGCCTGGTAAGTCACATTGGAGTACCTGCATCATCATCTGCCTAGCCTTTTCCCAACTATGTTGGGGTCGGCTTCCAGTCTAACCGGATGCAGCTAAATACCAGTATTTTACATTGAGCGACTGCCTATCTGACCTCCACAACCCATTGGAGTACCTGCACTAGACGTTATTGCCACTTATTAGTAATACCTAATGGAGTACAAAAGTAAAGATTACTGAAAAGTGAAAACTAATAGAACTACGTTTACATTACAGATAACGGTAATGTTGATTTTATTAATGACATTAAACTATTCATAATGCTCAAACAAAATTCACGATGGGTATTTTCAGGTTTCAGTTAGAGAAATATTAAAAAACTAAGTTATTTCTTTCTTTGTAGATCATAGTAAGTATTGAATATTTCTAACTTTTAGGGTTCCGCACCCAAATGGTATCTACTCTTAAGACACTGAACCTCGGTGCTCAATAAAACGAAGAGAATGTTGATGCTGAACAATGCTTTTAATCCTGATAAACTACATACTGATAAACTAGATCAGTGGCCCAGTGCTCACGACCGCGACTTATAGGTCGTAGGTATAATGTGAGTAAGTGTACCAGAAACCATTGCTAACTCAAAATCTGACCTAGTTCGATAATGTCCTAGCTGGAAAATTACTTAAGCATGGAATCTGACCTACTTGGAATCTGAAGACAGCTAGACCGATTTGAAAAAAAAATCGTGTTTCAAACGGTATACTTTCCAGGTCGTCCCATTGTCATCAGGTCAGGATCTGATGATGGGATCCTGGAGAAACCGAAGGAACTCTTCAGATATTATAAGCACACCTATAGCGATTTGGATATTAATTTTTATAGTGACTCGTGCATTTGCTCTCGAAAAGCACTATTTTGTGAAGTGGAACTGATGATGAAGACCACAGATGGCCGGAACTACTCAATAGTAAGTATTTCACGGGTTGCGATTCGATTACTTTAACACGGTTGCTAAGCAATTTATGCTCGTCACAATGCGCATAGTGAAATGGAGCTGACGGTGAAATACCAGGAGGAGAACTCCTCAACAATTAATGTCCCTGCATCTGGAAAAGCAATATTTTGCTAGAGGCGATGAGCAAGTTGACATTAGGCTATTGTAAGTTGGATAAATTATAAACAGACCCACTAAAAAGCGAGAAATAAAAACTATTTAACAAAAAAACCGACTTAAAAAAAACTATAAAGTGAAAAATAACTTTAATTTCGGAAGTCGGTGGCAAAAAACTAATCCAGATCCAAAGACATCAACTTCCGAAATTAAAGTTATTTTTTACTTTGTACTTAGTGTTTTTTTTGGAAGTCTATAAAGTTTATAAACCAAATAAATAAGATTTTTCATATAAACTGTATCCCCTTTTTTTAACCCCCCATAGGGATGGAATTTAGAAAAATTGTCTGGGATGTTTCTATGACTTGACTTAAGAATTATTTATACCAATTTTCCAGTTAATCAAGCCACGTAATAAAATACTCCCCTGGTGCATTGACTACCCCTCTTCACCCCTTTAGGGGTAGATTATCGAAAAACCCTGATACGTTATTCTTTATTTTTGGTCATAAGTATAAGTAAGTACTCAGTTTCGAGTTAATCTGACAGCGCGTTAAAATTCTTCCATACAAATTTTGACACCTCTCAATCCCTCTTTAGAGGGTAGTTTAGAAAAACAAAAAATGCGAACTTCATAATATATGTATATAAGATAAGTATTCGTGCCAAGTTCCAAGGTTATTAACTCAAGGAATAAGATTTTTCATACAAAAAAAGTCCCCGTTTTCACCTCCTTAAAGGTTGAATTTCAAAAAAACTCCTTAGATCTCCTTGGATACCTACTCTTCACAAAGAACACACCCTCCAAAATGCATGGTCCTAGGACCAGCGGTTTAGGCTGATTATTAGATTATATAATTAAAAACAAAATTTCATTCCCTTTTTCACCCCCTTAAAGGTTGAAATTCTAACAACACCTTTGCGTTACCTTCCAACCATGAGCCTAGATAATAAATTTAGTGATTTTTACTTCGAAAATTAAGGACTTTCCATAAACAACTTCAGCCCCCTTTTTAACCCTTCGGGGTTAGAATTGTCAAAAACGCTGAGACACGTGTAAATAAATTTTCAATCCTCAGTCTAAACACAAAATTGGAAGATCCTAACTTGAAACTGAATGACTTTCATATAAACTTTCTTCCCCTATTTCACCCCTTTAGGGGTAGAATTCCCAAAAATCCTTTCTTAGTGGATACTTCCTCTTCACAAAGAACACACCCTCCTAGATTCATGTCTCTAGGACCAGCGGTTTGGGCTGTGTGTTGATATATCAACAGTCAGTCAGTCAGTTTACCATTTTATATACATATATATATAAGAAGATATATATGTCACGGCTAATATCCGAAGTGCGGCTACACCTAGTTTTAGCCGGCCGAAGTGCGGCTAAACCTAGTTTTAGCCGGGTACAACTAAGTGTAGCCGGCCACATGCGCTTCGTGTATACTTCGGGAGGCGACGTAGGATCCAAGAGCGAGCGAAGGGCACCCCGAGATTCGGTTTTGTTAGGTTACTTTAAACCCTTTTCACAGAAATACGCGGCCACGCGAAGCGGGGCTCCGTCGACGTAGGATGCAAGAGCGAGCGAAGGGCACCCCGAGGTTAGGTTCGGTTAAAACTAGGTTTAGCCGCACTTCGGCCATTAGCCGTAACATATGTATATATGTATATGATAATAGCTCGCTGGAGTTGTCACAGAGCACCGTGTCACTAGAGCCTCTCATCATCATCATCATTTGATGATGATGAGGTCCTCTATCTTAACAAATAAAAACCTTTTTTACAAAAAAAAAACAACCGTCTTCCAAAAAACACTACAAAGTGAAAAATAACTTTAATTTCGGAAGTCGGTGTCTTTGGATACCTATGTATTTTTGTTTTTTGCCATCGACTTCCGAAATTAAAGTTATTTTTCACTTCGTAGTGCTTTTTGAAAGTTGGTTGTTTTTTTTTTTGTAAAAAAAAAATTTTTTTCACTTTTTAGTGAGTCAGTTTGTAATTTATCTAAGTTACAAGAGCCTAATGTCATACTACTCATCACCTTTTACAAAACATTGATTTTCGCGATGCAGGGACGTTAATTGTTGAGTTTTCCTATTAAGAACCAGGAGAACTGGAGCTGAGAAGTCACCATCAGATCCACTTCACCATACGCATTGTGACGAGCATAAACTGCTTAGCAACCACATTAAAGTACCTAATCGAATCGCAACCCGTGAAATACTTATTATTGAGTAGTTCCGATGGCCATCTGTAGTCTTCATCATCAGTTCCACTTCACCAAATGGTGCTTTTCGAGAGCAAATGCATGAGTTACTACAAAAATACCCAAATCGCTATAGGTGTGCCTATAAAATTTGAGGGTTTCCCTCGATTTCCATGGGATTTCCTCATCAGATTCCGACTTGGTGACAATGGGACCATAATCGTCAATTATGGATCAATTTTTGGAGAAATCGGTGACAATACATAAAAAAAACTGGCCAAGTGCGAGTCGGACTCGCACACGAAGGGTTCCGTACTACAAGGCAAAAACGCCGAAAAAAACATGTTTTTTGTATCAGAGCCCCCCTTAAATATTTATTTTATTTTAATTTTATTGTTTATTATTAAAGTTAAAATACAACTGAGTATTTTGTGAATATTTCAAGTGCCTACCTGTTGCCATTTTTGATATCGAGCAAAAAAAGGCAAAAAAATCGCGTTTGTTGTTTGGGAGCCCCCCTTAAATATTAATTTTATATTGTTTTTAGTATTTGTTGTTATAGCGGCAACAGAAATACATAACTTGTGAAAATTTCAAATGTCTAGCTATCGCGGTTCTTGAGATACAGCCTGGTGACAGACAGACGGACAGACGGACAGACAGCGAAGTCTTAGTAATAGGGTTCCGTTTTTACCCTTTAGGTACGGAACCCTAAAAAGGGTGGTATTTAATACTTTAACTGTAAATGCCCTTTATTCAATCAAAATATTCGAAATTACCACCAAAAAAATACTGAATTGCACGCTAAATTTGCTCATCAAATAAATCAAATATACTATACTGTTAGATCTTTAAAGCTTAACTGTTTTATTGAATGACTATCTGTTAACTAAAAGTAAATCATAGTGGCCGAGAAAAAAAATCCCAAAGTTTTTTTTTTATCTACAAAAATATGTGATCAGGCGTAGTCGACGGAGCCCTGCTTCCCGGGGCCCCTATTTCTGTCTACAGGGTTTAAAGGAACCTAAGACGAAATCCCCTTCGAACCTAACCTGTCCGAGTCGGGGTGCCCCAAGTCCCGAGCTCGCTTCGCTCGCTCTTGCATCCTAAGTTGTCACAAATTACAAATGTGTTACTTTTGTATATTATGTTGGTTTAGTGTGCAGTGTAGTTAATTTGTAGTACAGTCATTTATTTGATATGCAGTAGGTTATTAGTGGAGAAATTTTGTTTGCTTAAATTTCTAAATAGAGGTGCAGTTAAAAATTCCACACAAAAAACAACATACATAAAGTCGAACATATTTATAACCTCCTCCTTTTTGGAAATCGGTTAAAAAAAGAACGCAAACTACATATTTATTCGTTTTCTCCGTTAGGTGATCCTGAACAGAAAGTTTTCGTTTATTTTATTTTATGTATAATTGGGGCACTAGATACTGAGTTATTTACGTGGCAGACTCGACAATGGAACATTGCACTTTCCTGATCTTGGGTATATATTATTGCGTTAATTTCCACGCAAATCACCACAGTCGGTGAAAAAAAACATCCGACATTAAGTTTATTGTCGTCAAAACCCAATCGAGCAACACGCCAGAGAGACGCGGCATGTTGTGTTAGTACATAACATGCCGCGTCTTCCTGGCGAGTGTTTAAAACTAAGCGGATTAAAACTAAATTCTTGTTTTGTTTCTACAGATAACGGTAAGTATATACCTAATATTATCAATCTGCCTACCTTTTCCCAACTATGTTGGGGTGCGCTTAGTAGTCGCTTGGACTGACTGGTTCAGTAAGCAGCTGTACGTTAGTTTGAGATAAGGTGGACCAATCGCACATGATGTAGTTCTAATAATTTCTTTAAACACAAGCCGCATTCGATGTGATTCCCCATCGGCAAAAATTACGAACTTCCAAACAAACTTTCACCCCTATAAATCTTTCCTTAGTGTTCAGTTTCTTTTCTTTATACTTTATACACGAATAAAAAAATCAGCTGTTTCATACAAAAGTTCAATACCATACTTGATCAAAATGTATGAAACAGCTGATTTATTTTTCGTGATTTCAGGGATGGTCCCATAGTGAAAGTTGTTCATATTCATAGGTAGAACACCATGTACAAACTGTCATGCTTCTGCCATCCAGCGGTTGTTGTGCGTTGCCTGTCAGTAAATTTAAATTTTTTAGTAGGTTTTTGTGGGGTTAGCTAAGGCGTTGTTTACTATGTATTGACTGCATCCAAGCCTAATAAACAAATTGTTTAAAAATGAACCCGCGCCTTTCGTATGTTGTGCTACACTAAACACTATGCGAACTATTTGCATAACGCCAGCTTGTTGGTACAGTCCACCTCGTTATTGCTTTACCACTTTTGACAAAAATTCTCAGTTACTTCACTAAGATTGAAACTGTGACATGATCTTAAAGTAAAACTAGACCGTGACGTTTTATGACATGCACGAGGCGAGTGAAGTTTTAAAAGATTCCTGTCTCCTACTAATTACACATGGAATACAATAAAAGATTGAGTATGGAGAAGGTGGTAAAGCTATGTAACCTCTGCTACTCCGCAGTGATCCAGGTGAAGCAGCCACGCGTGTCTGCGGAAGTGGGCAAGCACATAGACATGAGCATAACGTACACGTGCAACGACTGCGAGCTCACGGACGTGCTGTGCCGTGGCGAGAGCGTGCTCGCACAGGGCCACGTCACGCCCATCCCCACCTCCAAGAGCGTCAACATCAACTTTGTGGGGTGAGCACAAGCTGCACACATCACCTAACGAACCCTCGCTCTCACACATTCTCGACAGCCGCGAACGATAGACTTCCATGAGAGAGAAAGGGCACACATTGGTATTACCCTGAATAAAGAAGCGCCTGGTCTACCTTGAAGACCACTCACTGCTATCACCTTCTCAGCGTACTCACTGGAAACCGTAGTTTCCGATCTGGCTTGTCGACCAGCGACGCCATTCACGGTAAAACTAAGTTTGTTTCTGAAAAACTCGATAAAAACAAAAAAACCGGCCAAGTGCGAGTCGGGCCAGTCACAGTGTAGGGTTCCGTAGTAGCCCGTTATGTTATATTTTGATTTTTAATGCATCTTTATCCGTTATAAATAAGCAACTACTTCATCTTAGTCACTTTAAAGGATCAATGCTAAGGATTTCGTATTTGGTACAGAATTATTCAACACCCAAGTTCGACGACTATTACTGCTATACTAATAAAGTCATCGTAACCGCTATAATAATCCTTTAAATTTCATGAAATGCACTATCATCGTGAATTTTTCCAGATTTTTGAAGCCAGCAGTTTAGCTTTTAGAGGGGCGGGACGCCTACTGGAACAAAAATTTGCACTTTAAAGTTTAATATTTTGTAAATGGAGCATTAAATCGGAAAATAATTGTGGCAACCCCCAAGTCATTTTAGAAGACCTATTCAACGATACCCCACACGATGGGGTAGACGACGAAAAAAATATTCATCTCCACATCACATGTAGGGGAGCTACCCTAAAAAAATATTTTACAAAATTTCATTTTATCACTTTGTCGGCGTAATTGATACACACACTCCTACAAAATTTCAGCTTTCTAGTACTAACGGTCTCTTAGCAAAACCTCGGACAGACAGACAGACGGACGGACATGACGAAACTATAACGGCCTTATTACAAAACAAGATTTATCTTTAGACCCAGGTTTAAACCCTCCAGCCGTTTTTAAATTTCGAACTATAATCCGACGAAGCTAAAGTTCTTATTACAAAAACTGACGTTAAACCCGAGTCTAAGTTGTCAATTTTGCATTAAGAAATTTACGTTTGTCGGAATAAAGTTCAAAATAGAGTAACTGGCTCGAAGGTTTAGGCTAGGTCTAAAATTAGATCTCGTTTTGTAATAAGTCGGTTTGGGTTCCTTGTCAGAACTACGGAACCCTAAAAGGACTATAGTAATCTTAATGGATCATACTAAGGCTTTTGACACAGTCTCCGTCCATCTGTTGGTGAAAACATTTAAGAACATTGGAGTAAGGGATGAACAATTAAAGCTACAAAAATAATTAATAATTAATTAAACAATTACGTGTAGCATTAAGTACAAACCTTAGTGGTTTATAAATGCTATTCTGCTGAAACAAATGTAATTAATTTTTAAATGCTAAATAAATAAAAAAATAGCTTTTTCCGACTACCTCACCATCCGATTCCAGAGAGTTAAGGTGGACGAGTGGACTAGTAGTGATCTTCCCGTCGTGCACGGCATCCCACAGGGCAGTATCCTTGGTCCCCTCTTATTTATGATCTCGGTGAGCTGAAGATGCCTAATGGCCAACAACTTTTTTTTCCCTTGTCCTAGGGTTCAACAATAGGATGCACCCTAATCTTATTACAATCTAGCCTTTTAAATAGACTAATAAGTAATTTAATTACAACCTAAACTATTAAAAATTGTCTTTAGTAAGAATGTGTCCAATAGCACTTTTCTTATTGTCTCTATTAAGGCGAATACACTTCGTTCTTGTGTTGGTTTGGCACTTTTGTACTTTACACTATTCACTAACACTAAACACTAGCTCGAACGGTTTTGTTCTTTTTAGTCTTCTAACTATGTTTGTGTGGTCGAGAAGCTGGAAGCTGGCCAACAACTGACCCGAGGTTTATAGCTGTGCACAGATGGGGTTGAACTTAGTGTTATCATGGCGGGCTAATAATTAGACTTGCTCTCAATGTTGATCATAAAACTCTCTCAACCTGGTTACCAAAATTAGACAATGATGCCACGGAGCAGCTACTCATTGTTCCCTCGTAATATCTATTAATTTCGGGCTTTTGACGGTAACAAACACCCTACACACTCACACCATCGTTCTTCCTCTTCTACACTCCACCTGCACACTACACACGCATTACACTATACTTACCTATTTTTTATTATTCATATTTAGGGTTCCGTACCAAAATGGTAAAACGGAACCCTTATGGTGATACTCAGTCGGTCTGTCTGTCTGTCTGTCCGTCTGTCATAACTGGATATCTCAGAACTACTGATGCCATCAACTTGAAATTTGGAATAGTTTTAGATGACGTTTGCTCAAAATGTTTTATTTCACATAAACCTACATGGGCACTTATGAAACGTCAGAAGCTAGGTGCACGGTTCCAATTGGTCGTTTCCTGTGGAGAAGAACCGGCAAGAAACTCCACGGTTACTCTTTTTAAAAATAATTGGCTTTTACAATGTTTCCAGATTACAGTAGGTATGGGAGGACAGCGCAGGCCTGTTAACAAGTACCAAGTACTTGATAGAATAGAAAATGGTCTACAGATCTAAAGTCTATAAGGCCTACAAAGTCCTCACATTTACAAAATAAGAATCTATCAAAAGGGTAAAAAATAAAATAAAAAAAGATATATATATATTAATAAAAACCTACTAAAACCAAGTGTTATGATTCCCATTAAAACCACTAATAAAGAGGTGAAAATTTTGAATTGTCTGTATATAATGTCAAATAGTAAAGAAATTATGTCAAAAGTATATAATGTCAAATAATAAAGAATAATAAAGAAATTATGTCAGAGTATGTAAAAAAAAATAAAATAAAAATTAAACATCGTAATTTGAGAGCAGTTAACAGTTAGACATTTACATAGTTATACCGCTAATGAGAAGCCAGGGAAGCCACATGTGCAGAAGGAATTATTGCCAGACTACCTTGTCTTCAACGTAGTCTTTAATCTTATAATATGCTTTTTTGATAAGGACACGTTTGATGAGGGTTTTGAACTTTCCATCGCTTAGTTCTGTAACCGGCTTTGGCAACTTATTATAAAAACGGATGCTGTTTACAAGAAATGAGTTTTAGTTAATCTAAATTTAGGTAACACAATTTCATTTTTACTACGTGTATTTATATTATGGAAATCGCTTCTTATTTTGAAGAGTCCTAAGTTTTTGCGAACATACAAAATACTTTCTAAAATATAAAGAGAAGGCAGAGTTAGTATATTAATTTCTTTGAATTTGTTTCTAAGAGACTCGCGAGGACCCATTTTATAGATTGCGCGGATTGCCCTCTTCTGTAAAATGAAAATTGAATCTACGTCAGCTGCCGATCCCCACAGCAGAACACCATAAGACATAATACTGTGGAAAGAAATTTAAAGTGCTGAAGGTCTGAAAAATTCGAAGTGGGGCTACTAGGGCATGTTGGGTTTCATATGAAAGAGCGCAATTTGTACATTCTCAAAAATGTTTTCTTCATTTTTCGACTTTTGATGAAAAATGTAAAAAAAATACCGTTCCCCCCTATCACCGAAGTTTGCAAAGAGAAAAATCTGAAATAATTCTATGTGATAGAAGTTTATATAAAGAAAACACCAAAAATAAAACGATGTCTCTAAATAGCACACTTTTTCAGAAACCATCAACAAAAGTTACATTAGTTCCACTATTGGTCAAGAGGCGATGCTGACTTAAAACTGCAATATTCTACACTGCAGCGCGCAGTGTTAAAATTCTCTGACGAATCTAGGCCTCGGCGAAAAAATTTAAAAACATATTATTATTATGGTACGGTACCCTCGGTGCGCGAGTCCGACCCGCTCTTGACCGGTCTTTTTTCTGGATAATTAATGTAAGCCAGTCGGTTCAAAGGATCATTCGTTTGTGGCTTTTTGTCAAAATACTATAGTTCTTGTCTCTACGTCTATAACTACATAATAATATATGTGAACCTTTGGGAAGAGAGAAAAATAAAGATATTATTATTATTCATCATCATCATCATCATCATTTCAGCCGAAAGACGTCCACTGCTGAACATAGGCCTCCCCCAAAAGAGGGGGGGGGGAGTTTGCCATAATCGCCACGCTTGGCAGGCGGGTTGGCGATCGCAGTAGTATTATTAGCCGCCACAAATCCAGACTCACGACTGCGACGAGTATACTAGCTGAGAGTTTCCTAAAGGAAAGAGCGAATAATAACCTTAGCCCACCCTCAGAATGCTTGCCACCACTAGTCAAACAAAGTTATCTAAATAGATTCTGTAGCGAACCACACACAATGTCGTCCAGTGTGGAGTGCGAGCGTCCCGCGTTCCGCCACGATATAGAGAATAAGCTCTCTACATCGGCTGTAGGGTACGGACCTCGGCTTAGGGCGTCGCTGGGAGAGTACAGCAAGGGTCAGGCAGGTCGGAGTGACCACACGCATACTGCGTAGACGAGTATTTTTTAGTAACACGCAACTAGCCACGTGCCTAACTCTTGCCGCCATTTCATCTGCCTAGCCTTTTTCCAACTATGTTGAGGTCGGCTTCCAGTCTAACCGGATGCAGCTGAATACCAGTACCTATTTTACACGGAGCGACTGCCTATCTTACCTCCACAACCCAGTTACTGGCAATAGATACCCCTTTTGGTAAGACTGGTTGTCGGGCTTTTGACTACCCGTAACGACTGTGAAAGATCCACGAATGACAGCCGGGACTAACGGCTTAACGTGCTTTCCGAGATACGGAGGGGTCTCGGTATGTAAAGATGTTCACCCATCCACAGACCAACCGCGGCAAGCGTGGCTTAACCTGATCGATCGACCTGTGCGGCTGTTATTATTTAGCCACGGATGACTGTGTTAAACTGTTAACTTTAGTTTTACATTCCAAATATACTTTATTACTGAAAAGGTCGTTTCCTTACTATAACCTCCCTCGTATCATATTATTTATAATTCATAAATAACATTCATAATTATTTACTTTCACAGCTTTGAAGATAGAAATACCTGCGTGTACATGGGGATATTCAAGATTGGCGACGCAATTTACAGAAAAATAGTAGCTATTATTGAAAGTGAGTTTTAATTAAGATTTAAGATTTTGTTCCAAAATGCAGTTTGTGTACAGAGCAGGACATGTTATCGTGGAATGACCGCCTGCGCGCCTGCGCGCCTGCGCAGATGTTGCACCGTAATACATACTTACCTACGTTAAGTGTAATGCATCAGCCTGTCATTTATTTTAAATGTTTTATTATTTTATGATAATATTTTTAAATACTCAATTAATTTTAAATTTCAGATAACTGTAAGTTTAATTTTTAATTTATCGCAAAAGACAATGACTGAAATTGTGTTATGTCCAAAAACATTTAGCGGCTATCTATTTTGTGGTATCTTAACACTAACCTTGCACCTAAGAGCAAAAAAACATAATTAAAAAAAAAATTAACCGACTTCAAAAATAAATGAACTCAAAATTATGACATAACTTAAAATAATTTAAGTTATTTCATAATTTTGAGTTCATTAAATAATTTAAGTTATTTCATAATTTTGAGTTCATTTTTTTTTGAAGTCGGTTTAATTTTTTTAAATGACTTTTTTATTTCGTAATTTTGTAGTTTTAAGTAAAAACTGGAATATTTGTTTGTAATAAGTAGGTAAAAGTTTTGTTGTAAATATTGCACTAGAATTTGACCAAGGTTTTGAGATGTTTTCCTTTTGACTCTACACCCGTAGCTCGTATAAATAAGCCAGGCCGTCACACTTACACGTTCGCAAGCATTAGTCCATATCTTGAAAATTACTGAATTGATTTTGATGAAACTTGAATGCAAGTTTCATCAAAATCAATTCAGTAATTTTCAACAATGGGAACAGTGGTTCCCTAAGTTGAAGTAAATGTAAGCCAATAAAAAAATGGTCACGATCCGATTAATAGTTGCGGTGAATTGCGTGGACAAACATACACACATACATACATACGAACATACATACAAACATACATACATACGTCTATAAAATTTTGTATAAGTATTTGTTTGGAAGCCCTAATAGATTGTCATATGGGAATATAATGCAATTCCAATAATATTACATACATACGTGTCGAATTGATAACCTCCTTTTTTTTGAAGTCGGTAATAAAAATTGCCTATAAAGCTAATAAACACATACAAACTTCTAACTCATAGATCTAATTTCGGACTGAGTTTAGAGATAAGCATGTCAAATAAGTTTGTTACACTATTCTGTACTAGAAAGAAAATGGCCGGCCAAGTGCATGTCGGACCACGATGAAGGGTTCCGTAGTTGGAATGAATTTATCCCAAGAACAAACTTAACATTGTAGTTAAAAACATGTTCTCCCATACATTCCGACTGAAAATGTAAGTTTGTACGCACAAATTGAGATATTTACCATGTTGTTTCAAGACCACAGACTTCTTATAGGTTTTCCTGATATAGAACTATTTTCTTTATTTTTTTTATTAATTTTAGGCTCAGTAGATTCGGAGATTAGGGGGGAATGTTCAATTTTCGTCTATTTTCTTAAATAACTTTAATACAATAAAAAAAATATATTTGAGTAAGCCCTTTCATTTGATATGTCACACGGTACAGATTGCGAAACTTTTTTAAATTTTCTATTTGCCCCCCAAAAATGACCCTCATATTCAAAATTCATTTATTAAGTTACACGTCTGTGTTTGGGTCACAGAGATTCATATGTGTACCAAATTTCAACTTAATCGGTCCATTAGATTCGGGCAAATTGACTGTGACAGACAGACGGACAGACACACGAATGATCCTATACGGGTTCCGTTTTTTCCTTTTAAGGTGCGGAACCTTAAAAAACAAGATTTGGTTGAAAGCCACGAGAAAATAAAATGACGCCACCTTCCATACTAAAATCGTCATTGTTCCCATGGTTGTCGCCCCGGGATGAACATTGATTTCTTCGGCTTCGGATTTTTTCGTACAAAGTTCTAATGGTCGGTATCCCATATCAACCCTGAGGTGCTTTTTAAATATGCCTAAGTCCTTCTTGAAAGTTCAAGTTCACTTGAGATACCAATTGCCATCAAAACCGGACTCATCTCACCGTGAAAACGTAGGTGAAGTGAGTTGTCATTCCACCACGTTCTGGTGGTGGAGTTCCACTGTTTACAGCTCACTTCAAGGTGAACTGTTTGCAGGACAGGGACACTCCGCATCCGGTAAACGTCGAGTTACTGTCGTGCGCGCATGAAATTCCGGTAGGAGTTGACTGGTAGACAGAGTACTCATGGAAGGAAAAAGCGTTACGCCCCCTCCTTGCGACTGGCTCTCTCTTTTTGGCACTACATATTATATAGGTATACGAGTGTGTGTGTGTAACTGGGTTGTGGAGGTCAGATAGGCAGTCGCTTCATGTAAAATACTGGTATTCAGCATTTCTAGGCAGATGATGATGAGTGTGTGTGTGCGTGCGGGTATCGCGTAAGAACTACGTTTCTGACGGAGGTCCCCCAACCGCACACGTTTTCTTACTAAAATTATATGTGCCAGTTGCCATACTAAGTGTTTTCGACCCACACGGTAATTAACGTGAAGGTCGAAACCATTAAGTGTGCATTCACTCGAGCGACGCGTACACTAACAGTATCACATTCACTCGAGCGACGCGTACACTAACAGTATCACATTCACTCGAGCGACGCGTACACTAACAGTATCACATTCACTCGAGCGACGCGTACACTAACAGTATCACATTCACTCGAGCGACGCGTACACTAACAGTATCACATTCACTCGAGCGACGCGTACACTAACAGTATCACATTCACTCGAGCGACACTTACGTAGGGTGCGGGTCGGTACCGGCTACGAGGTATGGCGAGTACCATAGACATAAGAAACAAGTTTTTTTACATTCCTATGGGGAGTACAGTGTAGGTAACTTTGAAAATGTAAATAAATATTTTTTTTAAATTTAATTTTTCAGCACCAGGTATGATACGTTTTTATACGTTGTTTGCCAAGTCATAAACCTCACTCTCATGCGTTATACGCTCACAATCACTAACAATAAATATTAAAAGTATGTTGAATATTGTTGCCTCTTTTGCTGACGACTAAATGAATGATGAAGGTGGCTTACCTTCATCATTGATGTAGGTATAGTCGACCTCGTAATAGGTTTACCACTTTTGCCCAAACCTCCCACTATACACTGCTACAATAATATTGAATGACATTGACAGGGGGGGTGGGGGGGCGCTGTTAGTAACAACTCATGTAGTTGTTTTGTGAAATATATTGAAGAAGCAAGGTCGCAGCTTTAGTTCCGATGTGGGCCACGCGCCAAAACATCCCTGTAGGTACAAATGAAAACTTCACTCAGTTGAAAGTATCGAGCTGTCACACTAGCTGGTACAATATAGGTCTTCAAGCAAAATTAGACCTTGATGTTGTACGATGTGCAAGGGGTTCCCTGTATCTGGTAGATTTTTTTTTGGCAGTTTATTTGGCATAACCAACTTAGCATAATCTTCTTTAAACGAATATTTTTAAGGCATAAAAATGATTTAAGATGTTTATTATAAACATTCCGAATTTACAATGGCATACTTTTAAGATGGCAGAATTTTATTTAAACAGTAGAATTATTTTTTTACGAATATTGTTTCTTCGGTGTATTTTTCCCTGGTATTTGAATGGTTTCTATAAGTGATCTCGGGACTTGGGGCACCCCGACTTGGGTTAGGTTAGGTTCCTTTAAACCCTGTAGACAGAAATAGGGGCCCCGCGAAGCGGGGCTCCGTCGAGTACGTCTTATTTATTATTGTTTGTAAACCAACTTATACCATATAATTAGGTATTAAAAAAAAATGGTTAGGTTAAGTTAAAACTGCGACGAGCTCACGTATACCAAAATACGATTCTGACTGAACTTTCTGCAATACGATGATTCTACTTTTTAATTATTATGGATATGAAATTTATGCCTAAAGACGATTCTGACTTACAAAATTATGAGTTTTGAATGTATGATAAATGAGTGTATGCCAAATGATTTTCTGCGAAATGAAGTTTATGCGCAAAATAATAATATTATGACATAAAAAAATCTGCTATAAAGGGGGGACCCCGTGCAAGTGACTGACTGTTACGAAATCCGATAACCTACTGAACTATTATCAAATATAATATTTTGGTGACAAAAAATCTATTAATATAAACTGGAGAATACAAGTTGTATTGCACACGACTGCACTCAAACTTTTATTTAGTGTGCACGTAAGACGCCGTACACCACATATGACTGTACTCATACCTCGTCTCTCTCTCGAGAGAGTAGGTACTGAAAAGATTCCCGAACTGCTCGATGCCTCAAGGGGCCATAGTCTCTATGAGAATGAACGAAACCGCGTGAAATGGACGCGAGACTGTCGACTGGCGGGATTGCTAAGGAATTGATGTGGTTTCGAAGTAAGGAATCGTTAAGCAGTCATAGTGAAATTCAATTTTACGAGTGTCTTGTAATTAATAATATAACCTAATTTTACGATTTTATGTTGACCGATATACTATGAAGAGGTAGGTAAAGTTTGTTAATTTGCATGTAGGCTATCGGATAGGGGTAATCTTCGAAACTACTCATCTCACCGCTTTCACAAAATATTTAACTGATAGAGAGCGACGCTATTGCAAAGCGCGATAACCACGGATATCGAATATTTTTTATGTTAAAACTAGATACTTACTAGTTAATAAAATAAATAAACAATGGCTTATGTTTCAGGTATTACCATCGAGGGCGGGGCGACCCTCCTGTCGCCGCCCGCGGAGGGCGCGTCCATCGAGCACAAAGTGTACTACAAGTGCTCGTCGGAGTGCAGCCTCACAAAGGTACAGTGTGGACCCCGCGGCCGCGCGCGCACTGTGTGTACTCACCCAGGCGACAGTGACTGCGGAGAACGCGCATGCACGAAGTCGTTGAGAGCGTGGCACAAGATACCGCGCGACTTGCGGAGCGACGGACGAAGACGCGCGCGCGTGTTGCTTGACGCAAGTCGCATCGCTCTAGGTCGTGAACGGGGCCTTAAACCTAATGTGAAAATTACGAGGACAAATATACTACATAATGTATTCCTGTTCCCAGGTCAACGTCAACGGCATCCCTCTGGAGACCACCACGCGCAGGTCGAATGTTGGCTCTGTGGCTTACTACTTGGTACGTACAACGCTACAAGGTTATTTTGATGCGCGGCCACACTCAGAACTAACGCCGCCATCTAGTTTTGTCAATACAAGTTCTGTGACAATTTCCCAAATGTATACCAACGACGCCGACGCTCCCCTGTCAGTGTCATTCAGGCGCCAATAGATCCTCGCAGCACTCTAGCACTCACGTGGTATTGTTCACTGTAATTAGGAGTATGTAAATTAATTTAACAGCTTTTGTTAGAAAAATTTTCGATAAGTTAGAAAATAATTTTCTTTCAGCCCGAAAACTCCGCGGTGACGATCGGCGTCACGGAGTACAGCTCGGCATACGAGGGCATGTTCCAAGGAGTGTTCTTGATGGACGGGGACGAGATCACCAAAAATTTAATGGAAATAGGGTATGTTGTAGACAGGGCCAGGTTGGCTCGTAGCAGATGCTATGCCTCGCGCTTGCTTGCCAAAGCGCGAGGCTCCCCGCGCTTTGACGCTAATATGAATTAATCATATTTTGTATAAGTAGGTACTGTTTTATTTTATCTTCTAAGCTTTAGAACCTTAGTAGAAAGTGCTACAGGACCAATCTCAGGCACTAGATCTTGATCCGGCACTAGTAGTATACTAGGTGTAGGTCCCACGCTGGCTCGATCCGGCACTAGTACCTAGTATACAAGGTGTAGGTCCCACGGTAGCTTGATCCGGCACTAGTAGTGTACATGGTGTAGGTCCCACGCTGGCTCGATCCGGCACTAGTAGTATACAAGGTGTAGGTTCCACGCTGGCTCGATCCGGCACTAGTACCTAGTATACAAGGTGTAGGTCCCACGCTAGCTTGATGCGGCACTAGTAGTATACAAGGTGTAGGTCCCACGCTGGCTCGATCCGGCACTAGTACCTAGTATACAAGGTGTAGGTCCCACGGTAGCTTGATCCGGCACTAGTAGTGTACATGGTGTAGGTCCCACGCTGGCTCGATCCGGCACTAGTAATATGAAAGGTGTAGGTCCCACGCTGGCTCTATCCGGCACTAGTAGTATACAAGGTGTAGGTCCCACGGTAGCTTGATCCGGCACTAGTAGTGTACATGGTGTAGGTCCCACGCTGGCTTGATCCGGCACTAGTAGTATACAAGGTGTAGGTTCCACGCTGGCTCGATCCGGCACTAGTACCTAGTATACAAGGTGTAGGTCCCACGCTAGCTTGATGCGGCACTAGTAGTATACAAGGTGTAGGTCCCACGCTGGCTCGATCCGGCACTAGTACCTAGTATACAAGGTGTAGGTCCCACGGTAGCTTGATCCGGCACTAGTAGTGTACATGGTGTAGGTCCCACGCTGGCTCGATCCGGCACTAGTAATATACAAGGTGTAGGTCCCACGCTGGCTCTATCCGGCACTAGTAGTATACAAGGTGTAGGTCCCACGCTGGCTCGATCCGGCACGAGTAGTATACAAGATGTAAGTCCCACGCTGGCTCGATCTGGCACTAGTAGTGTACAAGGTGTAGGTCCCACGCTGGCTCGATCCGGCACTAGTAGTATACAAGGTGTAGGTCCCACGCTGGCTCGATCCGGCACGAGTAGTATACAAGGTGTATGTCCCACGCTGGCTCGATCCGGCACTAATACCTAGTATACAAGGTGTAGGTCCCACGCTGGCTCGATCCGGAACGAGTAGTATACAAGGTGCAGGTCCCACGCTGGCTCGATCCGGCACTAGTACCTAGTATACAAGGTGTAGGTCCCACGGTAGCTTGATCCGGCACTAGTAGTGTACATGGTGTAGGTCCCACGCTGGCGCGATCCGGCACTGGTAGTATACAAGGTGTAGGTCCCACGCTGGCGCGATCCGGCACTAGTACCTAGTATACAAGGTGTAGGTCCCACGCTAGCTTGATCCGGCACTAGTAGTATACAAGGTGTAGGTCCCACGCTAGCTTGATCCGGCACTAGTAGTATTTTATTTTAGTGACAGCTGATTTAAAGGTTTCCACAAACCTTTCTGCCGCACCATTAGTTGCAGGGGTGGTAAGGTGGAGTGAAAGTATGTTTAATTTGACATGTCTTACAAAAGTCCTCCAATTCGGAACTTATAAACGTTCGACCGTTATCAGTCACTAAATGCGCTGGGTAACCAAATCGAGTAAATAAACTTTTAAAAATTTCAATAGTACGAGTACTGGTAATGTTTGACATTTCAAAAGCTTCAGGCCATTTTGAATAACTATCAACAATTACTAAATACATTTTATTGTAAAATGGTCCAAGGAAATCTGCATGAATTCTATACCAAGAAGACGGTGGTATTGGCCATGGTTTTTGAATTTTAGCAGGAGTCTTACTATTTTGTAAACACACTATACACCTTTTCGTAACATTCTCAATATCCGAGTCTAGATTAGGCCACCAGATATATGAACGGGCTATTTCTTTCATACGCACTATTCCAAAATGACTTTTGTGCAATTCAGACAAGACAGCTTCTCTAATTACTAGCGGAATGACTATACGATACCCCCAAAATATGCAACCCCTGTCTACCGTTATTTCATTTTTACGGTTATAATATGGCAATAGCTCTTTTGATAATTTCTTTTTTTCAGGCCAGCCATCAGTAATGTACCTTAAGACTTTTGATAATATTAAATCTGTTTTCGATTCATTTTTTATAATTCTCCAATTTATTGTTTCCAATTTTGAATCATTTATGTAACAATCAAAGCCGAAATCTTTTTCCGTACCTATTGGTTTAAATGTGATTGCCTTATATTTTTCTTTACAATCTTCCACTGTTCGGGACAAAAAATCTGCTGGGTTTGAAGTAGTTTTTATGTGTCTTACTTTATAATTAAAAGCTGACAAAAATATAGCATAATGTTGTAATCTCTTAGCAGCCATTTTTGGAATACTTTTAGTAGGCCCAAAGATTCGAACTAAAGCTGCATTATCAGTCTCTAATTCAAAAAATCCCCCATAAATATAATTATAAAATTTAGTTATTCCAAAAACTATTGCCATTGCCTCCTTATCAATGGTGGAATATTTCTGTTCCACTTCACTCAGTTTTTTACTAGCATTACAAATTGGCTTAACAATACCCATTTTATCTCTATTAGATAAAACTGCTCCCAGGCCGGTTTCAGATGCATCACACGTCAAGATCAGTGGAAGAAGTGGGTCGTAATGTCTTAAATTTTTAGTTGAAGCCAAGTTTTTTTTTATTGTTTGAAAAGCTTCTTCACATTCTGGTGACCAGTTAAATCTATCTTTCTTTGTACAATCATATAAAGGTGCTAATACTGTTGCCATATTTTTTAAGAAACGAGAATAATCTGGGGGCACGGGAGTGCCCCCGCCAAGACCAGCCAAGCGAAGCGCAAGGGCACTACCTACCTTTTCTCGAAGCACTTCGTCGTATTTTTGAACCCTCTTAACTTGGGTTTGGATTATACCAGATAAACAAAATTTTCGGAATATGATGGCAGTGGTTGACTTATTAAACCTATAAAGTTTCAATTGCATAGCTCTTATACTTTAGATTTTATTGATATCTAAAATACCCCGATTTCGTCACTGACTCACTGACTGATGATCATCAAAATTCTTAAGGTACTTCCTGAAGTCCTAGAAAGCTGAAATTTGGTATGTAAGCTAGTAATAGTACACAAACAACAAAAAAATATTAAAACTTGAAACTTTTACCCCCCCAAAAAAAAAAAAATCCGTAAATTTTGATGCTAGAGGTCTGAAAATTTATATAGGGGGTCCTTGTTATAAATAAACCCCAAAAAAAGAAAGAAAAAATGAACAACAGCAAAAATACTCGTATAAATATCATAAGCAACTTACAAAAAGAAATGAAATCCCACAAAAACATTTCATGTTAAATGTTGCCAAGACGAGACCATGTAGCTCGCACTGTCAAAAAGTAATCAGATCTCATGTAGAGCCAAGCTTCTAACTCTACACGCCCTAACTCTACAAGGCCTGACTTCGCAAACTCTACACCTTAGTCAAAATAATATGGCTTGGCCATTTCGCTACATTCACATGAGCGTAAGGTGAAAAACTCTCATACTGTTAATGGTTCTTGTAGTAACGAAACGGCCAAACCAGATATTTTGACTAAGGTGTAGAGTTTGCGAAGTCAGGCCTTGTAGAGTTAGGGCGTGTAGAGTTAGAAGCTTGGCTCTACATGAGATCTGATTACTTTTTGACAGTGCGAGCTACATGGTCTCGTCTTGGCAACATTTAACATGAAATGTTTTTGTGGGATAATTGATTTTACCCAAAAATGATTTCAGTAATGTCAAATTTGTTGGTGCTTTGGCTTTTAATAACGGATCTATATTTGACTGTATAACACTTATACCATTTTTGTTTACACGAAAACCAAATACTTCTAAACTAGTAGTAAATAACTTACATTTCTCAAATTTTAACTTAAATTCACTTTCTTGAAGTCTTCTTAAAACCTTAGTTAAAATATCAAGAGTTTCGTTCAAGTTATTTCCCTTAATGTAGATATTGTCTATGAATACAATAGTGTTTGGAATCTTATCCAACTTTTTTGTCATTAATCTCTCAAATGAACCAGGCCCTGTACTAACTCCAAAAGGGAGATAATTATACCTAAAAGTACCAACTTCTGTCACTATAGTGGTGCAATCTTTACTTTCCGCACTAATAGCAGCCTGTAAATAAGCTTCCTTTAAATCCAGTTCGCAGTAATATTCGCCATGTTTGAGTGACGGTACACGCCGAACTGGTAAGCGCTTCGGTATGGTGTTTGGTTTTAATTTCAATATTATTTCCTCACCTTTGAAGTTTCCCCAACCTGGGCTAAATATCTCTGCGAACTGATTCTTTACCAGCTGTTGTGCATCTGTAATATTTTGAACCATATTAGTTCCACTATCTAAATTATACTGCAATTTAGGAGGCCATAATTTTAATTCGTTCAGCCAATCTCTTCCAATTACCCTTGGAACTTTGGTTTTTACAACATAAATATTTAACTTTTTATAAAATCCACAATATCTTACATTTACATTTTGTATAATACCTAAAGGTTGTGTAATAGTCTGATCAAAATTTTTAAATAATACATTACAGTTTACTACCTTAAATGAATTTAAATATTTATCTTTATCTGACATTGAAATAACTGTAACATCTGACCCAGTGTCCAGTAGAAAAGATATATCTTGTTCATTAACATTAACAGTTAAATAATGAGGAGGTACCCTACTTACTATTTACAGTATAGGTATCCTGTTCAGTGTACAAATTCTTAATGGCCTCTTCCACATCACCATTTTTTTCTTTTTCTGATGAATCAACTTCTAGTACATTAGTTTGTCGAACCCTTTGTTTCTTTGAACACATTTTAAAAATATGTCCCTGGTGTCCACATTTTGAGCAGTATTTCTTATTCAAGCGGCACTCTGATTTTATGTGATTGTTTTTTTCCACAACAATAACATATCACAGAATGTTGGTCTCTATTAGTTTTATTTTGTTTGTATACAGGTTTTCCTTTTTTCTGGTTATAATAAATTTCCGTCTCAACACTTGCTTTTGTTTGCATGATCTCACTTGAATTGTTAGTGTGCATCAGGGCAGCCTCCACTGTGCGAGCTATCTCCACGCATCTTTCAAGTGATATTTCAGATTCACTTTTCAGTAATTCAAACTTAATTGTTTTGGAAGTTACTCCTTCAATAAATTTTTCTTTTAATTGGTCATCCAAGTCCTTAAATTTACATTTTACTGCTAATTTTCTTAATTCCAGTAAATAATCGTCTACCTTCTCATTTGGAAGTTGGTTCCTCTTTCTAAATTCTACTCTTTCTAAGGCAGTTGATAATGGTTTGGCATACTTACCCTTTAATTTATTGCACAGTTCAACAAATGAAAGGAGATGGCATTTTTTGGCATTACTAATTTTGGAAAGCTACAGAATTCAAAGCTATTTCTAAAAAAAGCGCTTATTTTTATGTACTGATAGCCAGATTAACTTTATTATTGACAATGGGGATAAAATCTCGATAAATATGAGTAGGTAACTTGATTTGATCGAACACAGATCGACCGGATACAAGGTTTTTTTTTAATTTTTTTACTGACTTCAAAAAAAGGAGGTTTTATACCGCATTATATTGTAGTCTTTGTTTCAACCTCCTTACCCTAAACATGAACACCCACTAAAACCCATAAACATGACTCTTTAGAAGATGACATTTCACGTCATGTTATTTATTTTATTTCGACAACTTCACAAGTCACATTAATAGATGAAAATACTAAATGTACAAGTCACATTCGCTCGCTCCCTACTGTTTTGTGCTGGTGTAAATGTTTTGTGCTCCCAAAGTTTTACGTGGATCTTTTCAACGACCTGGCTTGCTTTTGGATTTCGAAGACTCCTATCTTTCTGAACAACCGTTGCGAGACTTGGACCTCTGTGTTTGTGTGTATAACATTACGAGTCAACGTGATGTCAACCACGGACTGCTGCCTAAACTATAACTATACTATCTACCTTCTTGTGCCGTTGGGCACCGACAGGTGTGTGTCAATTGTGGATCTTCTACAGCACGTTCCAGAAATCACCAATTACGGACTGATTCGGACAGAGAACGAGGCATATATAAAGTGATTCGAGAATGGAATGGTACTTGGCATGGGCACGGCATCAAGATACCACGTCTCCCCCTGCACCTTTCTTAGATAATATACTTATTGCTAATATATGATGAATAAAATATTAAGATTAAATACCTACTGGTTTTTTATTGTACCCACAATAATCATGTCATCCTTAGGTAATTACCATTAACAATATTATATGCTTAGATTCCGATAAGTGAGTCTTTAAAGTCTCCTGAGTTTTCTGTGACTACCTATGTTTAATTATAACTGACAGAGTAGCTACTCTGTCAGTTTGCTGGTGGAAACGCAGCCTAAGTGTACACTTAGTCTGCGTTTCCACCAGAGATGAGCGAGGATGCGTAGGTTAAAACTAACCAATAACAACGCTAACTTACTTCAAGCTATGAAAATGAAGCGATGTTATTGGTTTGTTTCACACATCCCTCGCTACGCATCTTCGCACATTTCTGTTCGAAACGCAGCCTTAGACTTCCATTAGGTCTATATATGATCAGTGAGTAAATCTTTGAATTAAACAAACTTCAACAACTAGTTATCATATTTCAAGTCATTACAAAGCATAATTAGCAATATGTTATGCATACAATAAACATTTATGCGTTAAAATAGTAATAGAGGTAAAACAACCTAAAATGAATGCACTTAACCTCACTTTTACAAAAATTCAGATTTCTCTTTAACCCCATTGTTATTATTTTTTATTTATTTTTTTAACAAAAGCTCTTAATATTCCCTTTCAAACCATGCCACTTTTATTTTTGTAGTAACTAAAAAAGTTTAATGCCAGCGTTCTATGAACTTCTGCCATTCTCCTTTCATTGGTTTGTCTGGCGAACATAATATGTTAGTGTTTCAAACACTTTTGGGGTTAGTTTTGTTATTAACAGTGGAACTTTTTTTTCTTCATCAATTTCGTTGACAATCATGTAGCACTCCAGCTGTTGTTCAAACACTTCCCATTTTTCACCATCAAAAGCCTTAATTTCGCCGCAAACTGACATAATTGATTTTTTAATTTCGCCTTTAAGTTTCAAAATTTGCTTTGTCTTGTAATAATTACTCAATAGTTTTCGTAATTCGTCGATATTTGCTTGTTTAGGATATTTCAACCCCTCTTCCTGGAATATTAGCTGTAGTTCTTCTTTATTGCATTGGTAAATATAAGTTCTTTTTCCGGACTTTATTTGGTCGTAAATTATATTTTTTTTATCTGACATGTGTATGGCAGTTGGTACTTGGTAGTCGTCTTGTCAATATGGCGTCTTTGAAAATGTTTTAATGCAAAATGTATTATTTCTTCCGATATATTTTTATAATTTTGATTTCAATCACTGTGAGTTCTTTTCTCGTCGCCAATTTGTAGTATCTCAAATAAACACGTGAATTAATTAATTGGTATTTATTTAATAAACTACATACATGACATTGCGGTACGAAGGCAGGGCAGAGAGAGAGCCTAGAGCGAGTCAGTGTCTATGGGTGCGTTCCGGATCTCACAGGTATGTAACCGGAGAGAGTGCCCGGGTGAAAGTCATAGTCATGCACTTCGAGACGTTAAATTGCAAATTATTTTTATTGCTCCAGGTTACCACCCTATCTATATCTTGCTGTAACTTCGTCAACGGCTCTTTCGCCTTAAATGAACATATATTATGTATGAAGCTACTGATGGGCATGCCTGGTGCAATGTGAGTACACCTCTGTGTACCGTGTGTACCATGCCATGAAGTTGTTATCTATTGCAGGTCCCTTAACCATACGGAGCCCGAGACGGAACCGACGCCAGAGGAGGGGGAAACAACGACAGAGGGAGAACCAGCGCCGGAGGGGGAGCCAACGACACAGAGGGATGCAGAATCAGAGTGGGAATCAGAGCTCGAGGAGTCGGAGGCAGAGAGGCGCAGGAAACATCAGCCTCCGACTGGCACTCGCCGCAGCGGAGGAACAACGGAACAATGTAATAAAATGACGAGCACTTTATACTTCTTGGCGATGAGGCGGGAAACGTTAATGGATGGAGAGGGGAGAGGAAGACCAAAGAAAATGATGGATTGTGTGTCGGTTGATGTGAAAGATGAAGGAGTGAAAGTGAAGGCCGACAGACAGTACTGATTCAGAGCAGTGCTTGCCCACCCATCCAGTGGGAATGGGCCCGACTTGCGTGGAATTGATATTATCACAACTGCTCTCAAAACGGTGAAGAAAACCTCGCAAAGAAACCAATATGTCCTAGAACCAAACATTCGAAGACATTGACATCCACCAAACTGCACTGGGCCCGCGTGGTGGATTATCCCACTCCCTCTCATGGACAGGAAGCCTGTGTCCCAGCAGTGGGAATATTATAGGCTGATTATACTCATCAATTAGTCAATCAACTTAGCCTTTCGTAGTCCACTTCTGAACATAGGCCTCTCCTAGGCTGCGCCACAACACCTAGTCTTCCGCCTTCCACATCCAGTTGGTCTCAGCCACGCGCCGGTCCATCTAGCTGGGGGGCGTCTTACACTACGTTTGCTTATACTCGGTCTCCACTTCAGGACTCGTCTGCTCCACCGGCCATCGCTCCTTCGACAAACACGGCCAGCCCACTGCCACCTCAAGCTTGCTTACTCTGCAAGCTATGTCAGTAACTCAGGTTATGCTTAAGCTTATGGTTAATGCCTAATTTCATGATATATTTTGTACTTGCCAGCGTGTGCGGTAAATATCCTCCGCGACTCGGTGCCTGCGGGGCGCGCCTACAAGCAGAAGACGGTCGGCTACGCGTGCCCGGGCGGCCAGCTCGTCGCCGTCAGCTGTCGCGGGCAGCCCGTCACCGCGGGACTCGCTATATCGACCAACGACACTGTCAACATTGATTTCGATCAGTGAGTACACTTAAACTATATACAACCTTTGAGGTCCGGGAGGCACAGGGAAGAAGCTTCCGTGATTCAAGAAGGAATTTAAGGATCCTCCGGCGGAACGAAAATCAGAATTAATCGAAAGTAATTATTTTATTTGAATTAGGCTGAGAATCAGCACTTTTTGAACGTCCAAATGACATAAGACAGTCCCCCGGCACGCGCGCCCTTCACCACTTCCTAGTGCTTTGCCTGGGAAGAAGTGACGCAGCAGCACAACTGTCTGACGGTGCCGCGATGAAGTGACGCAGCAGCACAACTGTCTGACGGTGCCGCGATGCAGGATTCTGGGACGACAGTACAGTAATCTTAATAATTATTTTGTCACAGCTTCGAGGATACAAATGCTTGCGTATATGTGGGAATCTTCAAAATCGGCGAAACCGTACACCGAAAAACATTAGCCGTAATTGAAAGTAAGTTAAAATAATATGAAAGCATGTTTCATTTCGCATACTTACCTGCTTCATAATTAATATTTGTTTTACGTTTTATTTCAGATAGCTGTAAGTTGTTATTGTCTATTGTAGAGGCGCTTCCTCATTCATAGATCAGCATGCTCGGCGCTCGCTCAACGCGTGACCTACAATTAGTTCAAACCCAATGAACGCGGAACCCTAAAATGTTTGCGATGTCGGTTTTGTGATTACATTACGGAAGGTCTCTATCTCAGCGACAATCAATATCAAGAACTTGTCAATAATGTAGGGTAATTAGAGGTATTTTTGACAGATTGAGACTGAGATCAGATTCTGAACATTCATAAAATTACGAGAACTGCCCCTCAGAGCTGTGTTAGGGCCGTTATACACGACTAGTTCTGAAGTTAACCTCCGCTAGTGAGACACAATTGACTATCTATTGTAATGGGCCGATATCGGCCGCGCCGGGGCGGAATGGTTTGATTAATTTTCATTTTATTTAATATTCTTTCAGCACCAAGTATGTTCCTTGACTTGTATTTGATTAGTTTTAGCTGTAGGTACCTCTTCTCTGATTGGTTACTTTATGAGTGAATTTCAACAACTAGTATTTTTTACTTAATTAAGGTGGAAAATTTTGTTTTTGAATTTTTAATTAAAATAAGATGTTGATATACTAGAAATACGTATCCAGTTACATAAAATGTAAGATATATGATTTAATCCTGATAGCTTTTAATATATTGTCAACACCACAAATGGTAAGACACCAAAATTGGTATCTCACATTAAAAAGTCTAAAATTAAAAAGTCTGTTAAAATTACACCAAATTGTTAATACAATAAAAACTTTTTCATAACAAACATATTTTATTAGAATAGAACTCGTGTGAAGAGGGTTGCGTACGATGAATATTTTATCTACCATGTTTTTTTTAAATCTGACCCAAATTTGTTTGTGGTAACTAAAAAAAACTTATCAGTAAGTAATTGAAAAACATGTTCTCCCATTGAAAATTTAAGTTAATAAACATTCCAACTGAAAATGTAAGTTTGTAATTACAATATTGAGAGATTTACCATGTTGTTTTAAGACCACAGACTTCTTATAGGTTTTCCTATAATCTAATAGGTATAGAACTTTTTCTGTATTTTTTTCAAAATTTTAGGCTCAGTAGTTTCGGAGATAAAGGGGATAAATTTTGTCTATTTTCTTAAATAACTTTAAAACAGTTTACTTTAAAACTATGAAAAAAAAATATTTGAGTAACACACAGTAAGTAAACACGATACCTCTGCTGTAAGTAAAGGGAGTTGGGTATCCTGTAAATTCCAGGTGATACTGCAGCAGCAGTTCAAGGTTACTCCTATCATTGAAGTAACGAAATGCCTTTCGACTCAATCAAACCTGTGAAAGATGCACACATCAATTCGTCAACTAGAAAAGAACGACGGAACCGATTTTCTTGAATCATAGCTAAGAACACTCTCGATCAAGTCACCTTTTAAACTAAAAAAAAATAAAAAATAAAATCGGTTCAGCCGTTTGGGAGCGACGATTGCACAGACATACACACAGATACACAGATACACACGTCAAACTTATAACACCCCTCTGTTTTTGTCGGGGATTAAAAATAAATATTAATAATGCTAAATATATAATTATTCCAATATTAGAATAATGCTAAATAGCATTTATTATAACTACTAAAATGTTTTATATTTCCTGATCAAGATGTGTACGTCTACTTTCTTTGAAAAAATTAAACTTTATTGTTCGTCTGGTTTAAGATACGATTTTCAGCCGCGCCGCCTAAAGATTTCGCTTGAGAAATTCACTCTTATGTGTGTGTTATCATCTTCCAGTGATCACCGTGACAGTGAGCGCTGTCGTGCCGCCTCCTCCCTCGGGCGAGCTCAAGCACACAGTAGTCTACACCTGCAGCGTGGCCAAGTGTGACCCCGCTATGGTAAGAAGCGAAACAGAACCCACGTGTGTATAGTCGACCCAGTAATTGGTTGACCACCCTAAGGTCAAATGTCACTTGCACTTCATAAAAACTGCAAGATCTATTTTTAAAATTCAAGACCAATGTTACAGTTAGTTTCAACCTCAAGGCCCGATCACACCACACCCATAACAGAACCACAAGTGGACGGGCGCGAATTTGTATGAAAATTAATATTCACACGGTCCACATTTGGTATTTTTATTTTAAAAAATGGTTGATCTTTTGCTCCATTTAGTATGACGTTGAGGAGACCTCATAAATGATTAGTTTTTACTAATAAGTGATTAATCAACCTGCCATTCCGCATTGGGCCCGCGTGGTGCATTACGGCCCACTCCCTCTTACCGAGAGGAGGCCTGTGAACAAGCAGTGGGAACATTATAGGCTGATTGTTTAACAATTTTATTATCAAAACAATTTTGTTTGTTATTCCTAATTCGTAGATTTACATCAACGACAAAACCCTGAAGAGTGACGACAAACCTCGCTCCTACTCCTACAAGTCAGAGGTACGTAACGCTTATCAACTATAATTGGGGCTCCGTAGTCAAGCATCATCGGCTTCCAGTCTAACCGGATGCAGCTGAATACCAGTATTTTACATGGAACGACTGCCTATTTGACCTCCACAACCCAAATACTGGGTAATACGATACCCCTCGATAAGACTGTTTGTCAGACTTTCGGGCTTCTAACTACACGTAACGACTGTCAAAGATCCACGAATGCCATCCGGGACCAACAGCTTAGCGTGCTTTCCGAGGCACGGAGGGGTCACGGTATGTAAAGATGGTCACCCATCCACAGATCAACCGCGACAAGTGTAGCTTAACCTGATCTATCGACCATATCAAGCATACAAAACAATTAAAAAATGTGGCTGTAACTATGGTTCCTACTCCAAACTTGAAATCGGTGGATACATACAGACATTCACATACTACGTTCTGTACCCACAAGGATCTCTTCAAAGGACTAACGCCGCCATTTTATTTTTTCAACCCTACACAAAATGTTCCACAAAAACGTTAATTACATTCAGGCGCCAGGATCCTTGTAGCGCTGAAATATGTTATGTTCAGGCATGTCTTTACTTGTTTGTGTAGATGGTGAAAGGGAATGATAAAGAAGTCATGACGGTTACTATCAACTTCACAATCAAACCGTTTACCAAAGAGTACGAGGGCGTGTACCAGCTCGTGGTGAGCAACGGCACGGAGAGGGTAACGAAGAACATCATGGAGATAGGGTGCGTATCAGCTTCTTCGGGGAGGTACAGGGACGGAAAGTACGCTCAGTGCACGTGCTGCACTGACCAGTATCAGCTTCCTCGGGGAGGTACAGGAACGGAACGTACGCTTAGTGCACATAATGCACTGACCAGTATCAGCTTCCTCGGGGAGGTACAGGGACGGAACGTACGCTCAGTGCACGTGCTTCACTAACCAGTATCAGCTTCCTCAGGGAGGTACAGGGACGGAACGTACGCTCAGTGCACGTGCTTCACTAACCAGTATCAGCTTCCTCAGGGAGGTACAGGGACGGAACGTACGCTCAGTGCACGTGCTGCACTGACCAGTATCCATGTAGTTAGTAAACTATGCAGGGTCAAATTAAATTAGTTAGCGAAACTCCGCAGATGTGCACAGACTCCGCAGCCTATCACAGTGCACGTTGTTATTATAAATTGACATAAAGTTCGGCCGTTTCTTTAGTCGATCTAGCTGTCATCTGCTCTGGGTTCGATGACCGGGTCGGTCAGTACATCACACAGTATTCTATACCTCTGTGGCCCTGCCTATTCCTTGGTGAAATACATGCGTGATGTGTCATAGCGTTTTTATTTGTTCCAGAGCGCTGGCTTAATGTGACGTGCTGGTGCCACACATCCACGGTCTCATACAATGTGTAGATAATGACGTGCCCATACATTCTGTGAGACGGTGGACCAACGCGAGTCTATGAGATGAAGATAACACATCGTATCATCAATCAGCGAAACGTACATTTTACTTAATATAACTTAAGTTAATATTTGTGTTTTTCTTAAAACATGTCCAGGAGCACTGGTTACATCTGTACTAATATTATAAAGAGGTAACATTTGTTTGTTTGTATGTAGGCAGTAATCTCTGAAAGGTCGGATTTAAAAAATTGTTTATGCTTTTGATTGCCCAATTCGATTCAATAGCGCTGTGCTACGACCCTTAGGAGCCGAGCAAAAAGATATAAAAAACTTTTTACAAAAAAAAAAACAACCGACTTCCAAAAAAACACTACAAATTGAAAAATAACTTTAATTTCGGAAGTCGGTGTCTTTGGTTCCGCATTTTCGTTTATTGACACCGACTTCCGATATTAAAGTTATTTTTCAATTTGTAGTGTTTTTTTTGGAAATCGGTTGTTTTTTTTTTTGTGAAATGTTTTTATTTTTCACTTTTTAGTGGGTCCGTTTGTAATTTATTTAAGTTACAATAGCCTAATGTCAACTGCTCATCACTTGTTACAAAATATTTCTTTTCCCGATGTTGGGACGTTAATTGTTGAGGAGTTCTCCTGGTAAGAAACAGGAGAACTCCTCAACAACCACTCATCATATGCATTGTGACGAGCATAAATTGCTTAGCAACCATATTAAAGTAATCGAATCGCAACCCGTGAAATATTTGTCATTGTCCAATGGCCCTCTGTGGTCTTCTTCATCAGCTCCACTTTACCAAATGATGATTTCCGAGAGCAAACGCTCAAGTTATTTTAAAAACTACCCAAATCGTTATAGCTAGGTATGCCTATAAAATTTATTTATTTATTTAATACTTCAAGCACATAAATGTACAGAGGCGGACTTAATGCCATAGGCATTTTTTACCAATCAACCGTTGGGTGATGCAGAGACAAACAGTGGTAGGTGCAATCAAGAACATTGAGGAATAAATATTTCAAATATAAAGATACGCATATACCTATTAAAACTATGAATATAATATATACCTAATTACATATAAATATAAGCACAAATAAATATGCATAAATACATGAATATACTTACTAAAAAGAAATAAGACAAACAATGAGAAAATATTACCGTTGTGATGATACTGCCACCTTCTTGCGAATGTGCTCGCGAGCCTTAACTTTAAAGGATAATCGGTTGGTTGCCATCCTGATTTCCTGGGGGAGCGCATTCCACAGAGAGATAGACTGAACGAAGAAGGAAGAGTGAATGAAGTATGTGCGGTGAGTGGGACATTGGAGAAGACGATTGTGTGATGAACGTAGATTTCTATTGTGGTTGGCGCAAATGTACTAAAAATGGGGGGCTAGATAACTAGGGGAAGACGGAGAATCAAGAAATGAGAACAAGGTGGTCAGCGCCCTAAGCTCTCTGCGCTGGCGTATGGGCAACCACTTCAGAAGCGACCGATGCGCAGAGACATGATCATATTTACGCAGATTGAAAACGAATCGAATGCAATTATTGAGAAGGCGGTCAAGTTTGTTGAGAAGATCTGCATTCAGGTCATAGTAGCACACATCACATAATCGATGATAGGGAAGATAAGGGACTGTACAAGCATTGTCTTCGTACTTGATGGCAATAAATTTTTCAAACGGTACAGAGCCCGCAGCGTTCCAGTAACCTTCTGACTCACCCTAGCGACTTGAGTCCGCCAGTTCAGAGTACAATCAATGTGCAAGCCTAAGTCCTTCACGTTCGTACCAAAAGGAACGATCGTACCATTGAATAGAACTGGCGGCAAGGCAAAATTTGAGGGTTTCCCTCGATTTCCATGGGATCCTCTCATCAGATTCCAACTTGATGATAATGGGACCACCTCGAGAGTATACCCTTTTTAACAAAAAAAAGAATTTTTTAAATCGGTAAACAATTGGCGGAGTAATCGCGTAACAAACACACAAAAAAAACATACCGTCGAATTGAGAACCTCCTCCTTTTTTGAAGTCGGTTAAAAAGTCAGAAACATCGCTAAAGGAAATGATAGCGTGGGCAGGCGATGCGATGCGACGGGGTGGGGTGGGGGAAAAGATTTTTTTTTTTAAAAGAATTGTTGGTGAGTGTGAGTTCAATGGGGAAGGAAACGGTCAATTCTTAGTACGGGTATCGCTAGTATCGGTTGACTCTTAGTACGGGTGTCGCTAGTATCGGTTGACTCTTAGTACGGGTGTCGCTAGTATCGGTTGACTCTTAGTACGGGTGTCGCTAGTATCGGTTGACTCTTAGTACGGGTGTCGCTAGTACCGGTTGACTCTTAGTACGGGTGTCGCTAGTATCGGTTGACTCTTAGTACGGGTGTCGCTAGTATCGGTTGACTCTTAGCACGGGTGTTGCTTGTATCGGTTGACTCTTAGTACGGGTGTCGCTAGTATCGGTTGACTCTTAGTACGTGTGTCGCTAGTACCGGTTGACTCTTAGTACGGGTGTCGCTAGTATCGGTTGACTCTTAGCACGGGTGTTGCTAGTATCGGTTGACTCTTAGTACGGGTGTCGCTAGTATCGGTTGACTCTTAGTACGGGTGTCGCTAGTACCGGTTGACTCTTAGTACGGGTGTCGCTAGTATCGGTTGACTCTTAGTACGGGTGTCGCTAGTATCGGTTGACTCTTAGTACGGGTGTCGCTAGTATCGGTTGACTCTTAGTACGGGTGTCGCTAGTATCGGTTGACTCTTAGTACGGGTGTCGCTAGTATCGGTTGACTCTTAGTACGGGTGTCGCTAGTATCGGTTGACTCTTAGCACGGGTGTTGCTAGTATCGGTTGACTCTTAGTACGGGTGTCGCTAGTATCGGTTGACTCTTAGTACGTGTGTCGCTAGTACCGGTTGACTCTTAGTACGGGTGTCGCTAGTATCGGTTGACTCTTAGTACGGGTGTCGCTAGTATCGGTTGACTCTTAGTACGGGTGTCGCTAGTATCAGTTGACTCTTAGTACGGGTGTCGCTAGTATCGGTTGACTCTTAGTACGGGTGTCGCTAGTATCGGATGACTCTTAGTACGGGTGTCGCTAGTTTCGGTTGACTCTTAGTACGGGTGTCGCTAGTACCGGTTGACTCTTAGTACGGGTGTCGCTAGTATCGGTTGACTCTTAGTACGGGTGTCGCTAGTATCGGTTGACTCTTAGTACTGGTGTCGCTAGTATCGGTTGACTCTTAGTACGGGTGTCGCTAGTATCGGTTGACTCTTAGTACGGGTGTCGCTAGTATCGGTTGACTCTTAGTACGGGTGTCGCTAGTATCGGTTGACTCTTAGTACGGGTGTCGTTAGTATCGTTTGACTCTTAGTACGTGTGTCGCTAGTATCGGTTGACTCTTAGTACAGGTGTCGTTAGTATCGTTTGACTCTTAGTACGGGTGTCGCTAGTATCGGTTGACTCTTAGCACGAGTGTCGCTAGTATCGGTTGACTCTTAGTACGGGTGTCGCTAGTATCGGTTGACTCTTAGTACGGGTGTCGCTAGTATCGGTTGACTCTTAGTACGGGTGTCGTTAGTATCGGTTGACTCTTAGCACGGGTGTCGCTAGTATCGGTTGACTCTTAGGGCGCTTTCAATTTAGATGTTTCGTGTCGGCAACAGTGCGGCGTCGGTACCGCGAACGCTCGACAACCCGCACCGCGCGCTTTGTATGAAAACAAACGACCGTCCGTGCGCAATACGACAAACGCACCGCTTCGGCACCGCAGCGGTCCGACACGAAACGTCTCAATTGAAAGCGCCCTTAGTACGGGTGTCGCTAGTATCGGTTGACTCTTAATACGGGTGTCACTAGTATCGTTTGACTCTAAGTACGGGCGTCGCTAGTATCGGATGACTCTTAGTACGGGTTGTCGCTAGTATCGGTTGACTCATGGAAAATAATTGTGGTCCGCCGATGAAATACATATTTATTGATTATTTTGTTGTTATTTTAAAAATGTTATCTCGGTACCCTGGGGTCCCGTACCTTTGGAAGGCGTGCGACGAGCCGAAGCCAACTCGCAGAGGCCCGTTGAACACTTTAAATGAAACGAGGCACCAACCGACGATTATCCCTATGTGCTCTATGCAAGTCCCCCAAGGGCATTCCTTGGTGCAGGACATTGATGGGATGATGGTTTAAAGTATTATTTTTCGGAAAAAAAAAAGTAATAAAATCTATTGAGTGGATTTTAGTCACTGACCTGTATTATACAAGTACGCAGAGGTCAGTGATTTTAGTACACTTAATACAGTATTTCCCTAAATACATACTACATATTTTTTCTAAAATAAATATCACTTATCGCGTTCTGTATTTTATTTTCATGCCTATGGTTTGAACAGTGGTTGAAAGTAAATAAGTTCAAAAGTTGAATCAATGAGGAATAAAACAAAACAGAATGCCATAAATCTATCCCACAAAAACATTTCATGTTAAATGTTGCCAAGACGAGACCATGTAGCTCGCACTGTCAAAAAGTAATCAGATCTCATGTAGAGCCAAGCTTCTAACTCTACACGCCCTAACTCTACAAGGCCTAACTTCGCAAACTCTACTCCTTAGTCAAAATATATGGCTTGGCCGTTTCGTTACTACAAGAACCATTAACAGTATGAGAGTTTTTCACCTTACGCTCATGTGAATGTAGCGAAATGGCCAAGCCATATATTTTGACTAAGGTGTAGAGTTTGCGAAGTTAGGCCTTGTAGAGTTAGGGCGTGTAGAGTTAGAAGCTTGGCTCTACATGAGATCTGATTACTTTTTGACAGTGCGAGCTACATGGTCTCGTCTTGGCAACATTTAACATGAAATGTTTTTGTGGGATTTCGTTTCTTTTTAACCGACTTCTAAAAAAGGAGGAGGTTTCTCAATTCGACCGTATATATGTTTTTTTTTTTTTTTTTTTTTTATGTGTGTTCGCGGATAACTTCGTCGTTTATGAACCGATTTTGATTATTCTTTTTTTGTTGGAAAGGAGATATGCCAAGGGTGGTCCCATGATAAGGAAACCAGGATCTGATGATGGCATCCCAGTGAAATCGAGGGGAACATTCGAAAATCGTAGGAGCGACTAGTGCGTTTGTTATGTTTTTCATTAAGTATTTTAAAGCACTACAATTTAATGAAGGTCTGGAGTCGATCTGATGATGGAGCCGAAAGACAGTCGAGGGGACTCCTCAACGATTTACAGCAGTTACCTTGTGTTTGGGCTTGATTAATTTGTATTGATGTGAACTTTACACCTAGATAGGTTGTGACTGTCATTAAGGGTCTGATGATGAAGACGAAGGACAGTTAAGGGAACTACTCAACAGTTTACAGTAGCTACCTTGTCTGTGTGGTGCCGGACTTAAAGAATACCACCACCCCTTACTTCCCGTGGGTGTCGTAAAAGGCGACTAAGGATCGTACCGGAGAATGGGCAGCAGCGTTCTCTATGTATTCCACCATCATACATACTATACTGCGATCGCCAACCCGCCTGCCAAGCGTGGCGATTATGGCAAACCCTCCCAAAATTGGGGGAGGCCTATGTCCAGCAGTGGACGTCTATCGGCTGAAACGACGACGACGACCTTGTGTATGTTCACCGATTACTCGAAGACGGCTGGACCGATTCCAAAAGTTCTTTTTTATTTGAAAGGGTATACTCTCGAGGTGGTCTCATCATCATCAAGTTGGAATCTCATGAGAGGATCCCATGGAAATCGAGGGAAACCCTCAAATTTTATAGGCAAACCTATAGCGATTTGGGTATTTTTTAAAGTAACTTGAGCATTTGCTCTCGGAAATCATCATTTGGTAAAGTGGAGTTGATAATGAAGACCACAGATGGCCATCGGAACAACTCAATGACAAATATTTCACGGGTTGCGATTCGATTACTTTAATATGGTTGCTAAGCAATTTATGCTCGTCACAATGCGTATGATGAGTGATTGTTGAGGAGTTCTCCTGGTTCTTACCGGGAGAACTCCTCAACAATTAACGTCCCAGGATCGGGAAAAGCAATATTTTGTAAAAGGTGATGAACAGTTGGCATTAGGCTATTGTAACTTAGATAAATTACAAAGTGACCCACTAAAAAGTGAAAAATAAAAACATTTTTACAAAAAAAAAACAACCGACTTCCAAAAAAAACACTACAAATTGAAAAATAACTTTAATTTCGGAAGTCGGTGTCAATAAACGAAAATGCGGAACCAAAGACACCGACTTCCGAAATTAAAGTTATTTTTCAATTTGTAGTGTTTTTTTTGGAAGTCGGTTGTTTTTTTTGTAAGTTGCTTATGATATTGACGAGTATTTTTTCTGTTGTTCATTTTTTCTTTCTTTTTTTGGGGTTTATTTATAACAAGGACCCCCTATATAAATTTTCAGACCTCTAGCATCAAAATTTTCGGATTTTTTTTTTTTTTGGGGGATAAACGTTTCAAGTTTTAATATTTTTTTGTTGTTTGTGTACTATTACTAGCTTACATACCAAATTTCAGCTTTCTAGGACTTCAGGAAGTACCTTAAGAATTTTGATGATCATCAGTCAGTGAGTCAGTGACGAAATCGGGGTATTTTAGATATCAATAAAATCTAAAGTATAAGAGCTATGCAATTGAAACTTTATAGGTTTAATAAGTCAACCACTGGCATCATATTCCGAAAATTTTGTTTATCTGGTATAATCCAAACCCAAGTTAAGAGGGTTCAAAAATACGACGAAGTGCTTCGAGAAAAGGTAGGTAGTGCCCTTGCGCTTCGCTTGGCTGGTCTTGGCGGGGGCACTCCCGTGCCCCCAGATACCCCACGACACAGGGAATCCTAGTGTGGGGTCCGGGGCATTTGTAAAAACCTAGTACCTAAGGCTCCTTGTAAATTGCTACTAGTTTCTGTTTTTTGTATTGTACCGTGATTTTCTGAACTGAATAAAGTTTTTATTTTTTTTAACATATCTCAGGACCATGGGGTCCCGGTCATTTGGAAGGCGTACGAGGGGCACTCGCAGAGGCCCGTTAGACGTTTTCAATAAAATGAGGCACCATTATTATTTTTATTATTTTATTATTATATACAACAAACGTCACAATGGATTTAGTACCTAAGTCAAATGAGTCGAAGCAGCATGTAACATTGAACTAGACTAGTGCAACTTGATACAGACGACGTCGATCGGTGCTCACCCCACTCAAGTAAAATTAACTTTTGATATCATAAAATTAAGGTCACAGTTCTAATACAACCCTAACATGGACAGATTTGGTAATTAGTGATAACTTTAAAATAAAACTAACAAAATTTGAAACGATATTTAATTAAAAAGTAATACTTATTTTAAAAAGTAATTAAAACAAATAAAAAACCCGACTGTGGTAAAAAACTTAAGTTAAAAAAACTGAAAAGCTAAAAACAAGCCCATTTTAAATTAAATAAAAGTTGGAAGCCGGCGGGACCCATACCATTTTTTTTATTATATTTTTAAGTACAGATGGAAAAAAAAATTGTCACCCTCAGCGGCAGTCACCCTACGTCTCTTAAGATGGCTATGAGCCAGCTTTTATAACGAAATCGATAAGCTTTGATAAAATCTGAAAAACACTGTACCTACCTAACAAATGCCTTTAAAAATAATGCCTTTTTCTTTTTAATGCCTTTTCAATCCCAGAAAATAAGACGTAATTTGGGCACAGCTAGAGGATATCTATGGCTAGAACAATAAAGTTTGTACGTATCCGACAAAGTGATAGCATCGCGTAACATAGTATCAATCTATTTAGATTCAGCGTGTAGACTTATACGAGTAGGACGAGTAACAATATTGACGACCGCAGAATACAGAACAGGGCCTTCGAGCCATTGACCTGGCGATCTTTTACATAACATCTAGCTAAAATATGCATCAGCCCAGCCTTTATCAAACTATACCTAGGTACTGGCTATTGCAAATAATTCTACTTTAGAGTAATTTGGAATCAGAAAAAACCCGGAAGAAGTATTCAAAAGGCTGGCAGGCCTAACAAATATTTTTGTTGAGCAAGAATCAAACCCGCGACCCATGGCACAGCGCAGTGCCATCAGTTGCGTTAAAACTAAAATTGTGGCATACTTACACAATAATATACACAATAATCTTACACAATAATATATACAATAATACACATATTTCACAAGAGCCGTGTTTTCCACTAGATGTAGAAGCACACTGTTTCAAAACGATTTATTGTTACAATTTGTGTTCAAATCTATAATGAAATACATAAACATCAGAGAGCTGCTATTAAATTACATCAAAAAGAAATAAAAAAACATGGCACTACAATAATGTACGAGTATTCTACTCTCTAAGATAGATAGAATACTCTTTATTATGTACACCATAAACATTACAGATGTAAATGTAGACATTTTACAAGTGGTGACAAAATGTGCGGTCTTATCGCTCTAAGGGCTGATTTTTCAATCATCTGATAACTTTATTCTAGGAATAATTTTGAAATTTTGACAGTTATTTCATACAAAAACTGTCAAACGTCAATTTTATTCCTCGTATAAAAGTTATCTGGCGATGGAAAAATTAGCCCTTAAAGTCATCTTTTCAAGACAACGTTTGGATGGATTAAGGCAGAAGTGATCTAAGTCAATAAATTCTTAAATTATAAGCAAAGTTCCAAATATTATGATCTCACTAGTAATTTAATTTAATTTTAAAGTTTTTTATCGGTCTCGGTAGGTACTTAGTAATAATTGAAATGTTTTGTGTATTATTTCATTTAATGGTTATTTATAAATTTATGTAAGCAAAATATGGGGAACTATTTATATTTACGATCTTTATGTAAGGTTACCAAAGGAGATAAGTAACCAAGGTCGTTGGATATACTTAGTTGAAGTTTAGTAAGAAACCGATGAATGTTTTCGAATAAAATTGTATTTAATGAATAGAAAACAAACAGTTATTTTCTCAAATTACCTACATTAAAAAACTTCTATCGGTTTCTTACTAAACTTCAACTACTTATTTCCGACGACACTAGCTACTTACATATCACTTTTGGTGACTGTACTTACCATATGAAATGCAAAATAAAGATATCGTATTCTATTCAAAATTTAAAGCCATTTATTCAAATTAGGCTGAAAATCATCAGCTTTTTGAACGTCAAAATTACATGACAGCCCCCGCACCAGCCCCCGGCACGCCCGCCCTTCACCACTTCCTAATACTTTCGCTCGGAAGAAGGAGTGACGCAACCAACTCCCCAGCAGCACAGCTGTCTGTTCAGTTATAAGAAATTGATTCTACACAATAGTACCTAGATGTATAAAGTAATTACATTCGTCGTTTCAGCCGATAGACGTCCACTGCTGGACATAGGCCTCCCCCAATTATGGGAGGGTTTGCCATAATCGCCACGCTTGGCAGGCGGGTTGGCGATCGCAGTATGGTATGGTGGTGGAATACATAGAGAACGCTGCTGCCCATTCTCCGGTACGATCCTTAGTCGCCTTTTACGACACCCACGGGAAGCAAGGGGTGGTGGTATTCTTTAAGTCCGGCACCACACAGACCGTAATTACATTACGAAACACAAAACATTAATAGTAGATTGTTGCATCGAGCGCGAAGTGAGTTAATAATGTACAAGTGTTATGTTGGTGCCCGAGCGCACGCGACGGCACTAAATTAACACGAGTGCATGTTAGCAAGGTGCGTAATCTACTTTTCTTTCAACTACCAATCTACCTACCGTGATAAAATACACCTACTCAAAATAAAAACTCAAACTAATGAAAACAAAGTTTCCTAAGCTTTTAAATATTTATCTCCCGACTTTTGCGGCAAAAGGTTATTAACAATTTCATTTGCAGCTATTTTTTATACTTTCTGGAGTTAATTTGCTTGCTAATAATGAAGTAAGTATCAAAGTTTTACAATGGTATAAAATGCGCACCAAGTCAGTTTTATTCAGCCGATTTTTATTTTCGCCAGTATATTTTTGATCTAATCTTTTGATTTTATTTTATATTAAATTTAATTGGAGACATTAAACCCCTGTGGTAAATTTAAATATCTAAATAAAAAACAGTGCATTAAAGAAAAACGGTGCAATCGTGAGATTTCATAAAACATTTCTGCACTGTTTTGGTTCTAAGCAAAAAAATACGTCCTAAGTGATAGGTTTTGTAGTGATTAATGATACCATTGTTACGTACTTAGTTCAAAGAAAATTAAATTATTTGCCATTATGTCCGCTAGCCCACGCCAATATGCCAACGAAAACACTGAAAACTATCTCAAGCAGAAATAAATCATAAAAAGATTATCAGAACGTACGCAGAAGAGATGGCCGATGGGGCCGAAAGGTTCTGGAGCGGCGGCTGCATTCCGGAAGTCGCGTAGCTTTGGAAGGCCTCCCACAAGGGGAACCATTCTATATTTAGAACGTTCGACTATTTAGACGATCGATTATAGGTAGTGCTCGATTATTTGGCATTCGATTTGGCATAGTACACCCCTATCTCCAGTAGTGGACGTCTTTCGGCTGAAATAATGATGATAATGAAACACAGTCTCCAGGCACATAGGGCGTACATAGGCAATGCTGCACTAAGTACCTAGCTATGTTATATTCTAAACTAAACGTATTTATTTAGTTGACGTCGAAACAGAATCACACCGTATAGTGTACTTATCTACGTATTAAAATATAATTTTCAAGGTTATTCATACATATTTGACCAACGATGTGTTGGCATGTAAATGGCCTATTGCGGTATGAACGGAAGCAGAACATCCTGTTTCTCAAGGTTCGTGGCGCGCAGCATAGGCAGCCTATAACGTTCCCACTGCTGGAACACAGGCTCGCTCTCTCTCTCTCTCGCTCTCTCACTCTCGCTCTCTCATAGGCAGCCTATAACGTTCCCATTGCTGGAACACAGGCTCGCTCTCTCTCTTGCTCTCTCTGTCTCGCTCTCTCTCTCGCGCTCTCTCATAGGCAGCCTATAACGTTCCCACTGCTGGAACACAGGCTCGCTCTCTCTCTCTCGCTCTCTCTCTCCCGCTCTCTCTCTCTCGCTCCCTCTCTCTCGCTCTCTCTCTCTCGCTCTCTCTCTCTCGCTCTCTCATAGGCAGCCTATTACGTTCCCACTGCTGGAACACAGGCTCGCTCTCTCTCTCTCGCTCTCTCATAGGCAGCCTATAACGTTCCCACTGCTGGAACACAGGCTCGCTCTCTCTCTCTCGCTTTCTGTCTCCCGCTCTCTCTCTCTCGCTCCCTCTCTCTCGCTCTCTCTCTCTCGCTCTCTCTCTCTCGCTCTCTCATAGGCAGACTATTACGTTCCCACTGCTGGAACACAGGCTCGCTCTCTCTCTCTCTCGCTCTCTCCGCATTGGGTCCATGTTGCCGCAAGTCTTTGAATTTTTGGTTCTAGGACATGCTGCTTTCCTTACGTTGATCACACGTAGGCAACCAATAAAACAAACTGCCTAGCTCTTACTCAACTATGCTGGGGTCAGCTCCCAGTCTAACCGGATGCAGCAGAATACCAGTACTTTACATGGACCGACTGCCTACCTATCTGACCTCCTCAACCCAGTTACTGGGTAACACGGTACACCTTGGTAAGACTTGTAGTCAGACTTTTGGGCTTCTGTAACGACTGTCAAATGTCTACGAATCACAGCCAGGACCAACGGCTTAACGAGGGGGTCACGATAGGTTATGGATGGTCACCCATCCACGAACCGACCGCGGCAAGCGTACATTAACCTTCGATGGACCATGCCGCTGTTATCATTTAGCCAGGAGCCCCAGCCACCATGATACTAACATTCTAGCTAAGTTTATGTAAATGACTATAAAAGTACAGTTATCTTATAAATTAAATAGCAGGTCGAAGTTCTCATAAGTTAGACTTTATAGAATGACTAATGATTATTGTTTCAGTGTATGCGCATGTCTAGGTACCAAGTAACAATAATGTTTGCATTGGCTCCGATACCGAAAAACGTATAAGTAATTTATTATTGCATTCTTTTCTTTCAGGTTGTACAAGAAAGAGTCAGAAGTAATATACATAATTTAAATCAAATGAGTTTGAATTAAAGAAAATTGCTTAGAGCCATTTCATTGGTTGAAACTAGTTTTAAGTACTGTCAAGTCTTGAGTGAGGCTCTGTAATACGGGACCTAGACATACAACTTAAGGTCTGAAACCGTCAACACGCAGTTTGCGTGGTGATCAATGCTTGTTCTTTCTCTGTATGAGAAGCTTATGCGTGGTGATCAGTGATCGTTCCTTCTCTGTATGAGAATCCGTGCACTGTAGTAAGATTTGAGAGAGTTACAGGTTGACATATATTTCTGTATACCCACTATTAAAGGTATACATTAAATAAAAGACCACTCCTATTTCCGTACAGACGCCAGCACATCAAGCTACCCGAAACTGTCCAATTTTCCCAATCAAGCGTGAACCTTATGTTGTAGCGATAAAGTTCAAAATCTAATGAAAAAAAATTGACAGCTTGATGTGCTGGCGTCTGTACATTACAACATCAAAGTAATAAAAATACCTTCACGGTACTTCGACAATTTGCTCACATTTGTGCCGATCATATAGGAGATACCGTTACTTTGGTTCGGTGATACCTACTTGAAAATACATTCAACAATCGTCCTCACGGGCCTCGGGGATCAGCCTATTGTTGCTGCGTCCTGCAACACCGTCGACGCAGGTGTATCCCGTCTGCATCACTCCACACCCAAGACGGAATACAACAGAAGCAAGACCAAGTGGACCTTGAGAGTAGAGAAGTTGGAAACGCGCCGCAACATAAACTTCAAATCGTTTGTGGTGCGGGTTCCAACTCAGTACCTGGAAACCTTGATGAAGGAAGAGTTTTATTTATTTATTTATTTGCTCTCATGTACATCACACATTTTACAGAATAAGTAGGTAAGTATCGGTTTTTGTACATGAACCCTGTCAGGGCGCTGCAAAATAATGTTGGTTTGCTGCTGAGTTTGTGGTCATATTAACATAAATTGAGTCAACAAATTACTAGATAGATCTAGTAATCTAGTCTAGATGTCGTTAAGATGTCCAATTTACAGTAACAAACAAAATACAATACAATAACACAGATAGTCATATTTACGTCAGATGGTATTAGTTTAGTAGGTAGGTATTAAAAATTATAATAATAATAGGTACTAAGTAGTTACAATCAAGTCATGTCAATTCATTGTTAGTAATTGAATTGAATTATGTTATGTCATTTTACAATACAAAATAAAATAAAATTTGAATGTCACTGGGATATACAATATTTATGTCTTTGTTTGAGACCATAATTAACAAAATAAAGAAATAGAATCATGAATTTAGTACCTACAAGCGACATACCTACTTATATCTCTAGAGTTTTATCCGTCATGAATGAATTGGGTTTTCACCGAAAGGTGTAGCGTACCGACGATTTCGTGGAAGGTTACGCGACACCACGCAGCGCAACACGACGCCGACACAGTCATCACTTCGTGCACAATAGTTAGTTCGTTTAAAATAATTATGTATGTTTAGGTTAAGATGGGCCTGCGATGCTTTATTATTATTCTATTATTAATTAATTATTATTATTATAACTGTTCCCACAGCTGGGACACAGGCCTCCTCTCTGCGAGAGTGTGACTCGTGCTCCATCACGCGGCACGGTGCGGGTTGGTGGATACAGGTACTCAAACTCACACATAACATCACGAGTGTAATCCCCAAAAAGGTTAGGCAGAGGTGCGAAGCGGTGTGTGGTGGCTAGGTACTCATGTGATAAGAACTATGTGGCAGGATGCCACATTGTGCAAAATACCTACTCGCTTTTTATTGTTTGTGGACTTAATTAAGTTTTTTTTGAGAAAAATCATAATCAAAATGTATTTATCCAAACTAGGCTGAGAATAGGCACTTTACGAACGTGAAAATTGCATAAACAGTCCCCCGGCCCCAGCACCCCCGCCCTTCACCACTGCCTAGTGCTGCAGCTGAACTGTTTACAAGAAGTGGCGCAACAAACTTGTTGCGCCACTTCTTCTAAACGGTTCAGTAGAAAAACTTGCTTCTAGGTATGCAAACTAATTTTACATTACGAGACAAAGAACATTAAATTAAATTATTTGGCATAATGTCAGCTAGCCACATCAATATACCAACCAATAAATACAACGAAAACTATACTCAAGCAAAAAATATAATAACTACAAAATAAATATTAATGTAAACAAAATTGAATCTATATATGTACTTATATAAAATTCAAAGTCCTGACTGATTGACTGACTGACTGATATATCAACGCACAGCCCAAACCGCTGGACCTAGAGACTTGAAACTTAGAAGGTGTGTTCTTTGGGAGGAGTAAGTATCCACTAAGAAAGGATTTTTGAGAATTCAACCCCTAAAGGGTTAAAGTAGGGGATGGAAGTTTATATGAAAGTCCGACAGTTTTGAAGTTAGGATCTTCTAATTTTGTATTTAGGCTGACAATTGAAAATTAATTTATACGTGTCTCAGCGTTTTTGACAATTCCACCCCCGAAGGGTTAAAAAGGGGGATAAAGTTGTGTATAGAAAGTCATTAATTTTCGACGTAAAAATCACTAAATTTATTATCAAAGCTTATGATTGGAAGCTAACACAACGGTGTTGTTAGAATTTCATCCATTAAGGGGGTGAAAAGGGGGATGAAATTTTGTCCTGACTGACTGATATATCAACGCACAGCCTAAAACGCTGGTCGGTATAACCATGAATAACCAGGAAACTTGGCAAGAATAATTATCTAAATAAATTATGAAGTTTGGCTTTTTTTCTAAACTACCCCCAGGGGGATTGGGAGGTGTCAAAGTTTGTATGGAAGAATTTTAACGCTTGGTCCGATTAACTCGAAACTCAGTATTTATACTTAAGACCGAAAATAAAGAATAACGTGTATCATCGTTTTTCGAAAATTTACCCCTGACGGGGTGAAAAGTTAATTTTATAGGGGAAGACTTTACTGCGTGGCTTGATTAACTCGAAAATTGGTATAAACAATCTTTGAGTCAAGTAATGAACATATCTCAAACAATTCTACGAAATTCCACCCCTGTGGGGGTGAAAAACGGGGATACAGTTTATAAGAAAAATCTTATTCATTTGGTTAATAAACTTGGCAAGAATACTTGCCTAAGCAAGTAATAAAGTTTATCATTATTCGTTTATCAAAACACCCCAACACTCCTTGTGTTGGGGTGTTATAGTGTGTGTGGAAGAATTTTAACGCGCAGTCCGATTTACTCGAAACTCAGTATTAATACTTTTGACAGAAAATAATCAATAATAACAGCCGCACAGATCGATCGATCAGGTTACGCAGGCTACGCTTGCCGCGGTTGGTCTGTGGATAGGTGTCCATCTTTACATACCGTGACCTCTCCGTGCCTCGGAAAGCACGCTAAGCCGTTGGTCCCGGCTGTCATTCGTGGATCTTTGACAGTCGCTAGGGGTGGTCAGAAGCCCGAAAGTTTGACAAACAGTCTTATCAAGGGGTATCGTATTTGGGTTGTGGAGGTCAGATAGGCAGTCGCTCCATGTAAAATACTGGTACTCAGCTGCATCCCGTTGGACTGGAAGCCGACCCCAACATAGTTTGGAAAAGGCTAGGCAGATGAAGAATCAATAGTAAGTGTATGGGGTTTTCGAAAATGATTGACCCCTGACGGGACAAAAAGTGGTAATTCGATTTATAAGGGGATTTTAAAGAGTGCCTTGACAAACTCAAAAAAAAATGGTACAATTAAATTTGGACTTGAAACTTGGCACAAATAATTATAAAGTTCGATTTTTTTTGGAATCCTAAACTAACCCAAAGGGGAGATTGGGGTTGTCAAATTTAGTATGGAAATTTTTTAATGCGCGGTCCAATTAACTCGAAACTCAGACCTATCTAAGACCAAAATAAATAATAAAGTGGTTCAGGGTTTTTCTAAAATCTACCGCTAATGGGGTGAAGAGGGGTAGTCAATTTCACAGGGCAAAATTTTATTACGAGGCTTGATTAACTGGAAAATTGGTATAAATAATCTAGATTATGTTTCGAAATTCCACCCCCTATGGGGATAGAAAGAGGGGATACAGTTTATATGAAAAATCTTATTCATTTGGTTAATAAATTAGAAACTTGGCAATATTTGGGTCAGTAAATAATAAAGTTTGTCACTTTTAGTTTAAAAAATCTCTCACAGAGGATTTGGTGACAAAGTTGATGGATTAGAAAAATATTTAACCCGCTGTTGGATTAACTCGAAACTCGGTACTACTAAAACAAAAAATACTTAAAAAAAGTGATTTAGGGTTTTTCAAAAATTTACTTCTACGAAAGTGGAAAATTCTACTGCTTGCTTCCATTAACTCGAAAATGGGTATGGGTCTTTGAGTCAAGTCATGAACACATCCCAAACGATTTTTCAAAATTACTCTCCTGGGGGGTAAAAAGCTGGGATACAGTTTATTTGAAAAATCTGATCCCTTTGAGCTATAAACTGAAAAATTGGCCCGAATACTTATTTATATCTAAATAAATGATAAAAATCATAAACATACATTTTCGAAATTATAGGTAGAAAGTACGAATTTCACGCGGACGAAGTCGCGGGCAGAAGCTAGTACCTAAATAAAATCCTTTAGGCATAAAGGGCGTGACAGCTTACATATTTATGCAATGCTGATTTCGGTTTACATAGCTGAATGATAAACTAGAACCAACAAAACCGTGGTGGGGAGGGGGGAGGCCAGCCACCACTATTACTGTTATTACTTGAACAATGAGTTGAGAACAACTGTTTTCTTATGTTTTATTGTGATTATATATCGATACCCACCACGTTTGTGAAGTTTACACAAAAAAACAATAGATTTTAATAAAAACAGTTCAAGTGACGTCAGCAACATCCGTCGATGTCCCACAAAAAAACCTCAAATAAATTTGTTTTAACATGCTTCTAAGCTATTGATACTAATTGCGTCTGCGGAGTTTAGCTAGCCAATTTAAAATAACACTGTATAAAATGAAGTCGTGTTTCTTGTCTGTGTGACGGTATCCGGTGTTGTTCCTCTAAACTACGCAACAGATTTTGATGCGGTTATGCGGTTAGCATATATAGTATAATATTAATATTTGACTAGTAGGTTAAGAGTTACTTAGGTTTAAATTTTATTGACTTCTAAGATTTTATTATAAGTAGTATTGTTTGTTGGGTAGGTAGTTGCAATTGAAGCTAATAAAAGTGTGTTAAAAATATTATATTATTTCACTACGACAATGATCTGTTACCAATCAATTCAGTGGGTTTAGCCAGGTCCATAATATGTATACTTTGGCATGTTTACAGAATTATATTCTATGACAAATGAAGACTGCGTTCGCACATAACTCTTGCACGAACTGCATAAATATCTGACTGGTTACTGTTTCTATTTCAAATAAGTCCAGATGTATTTTTTCTGAATGCGTGACTGGAGTTGCAAGATTGAAATTATAATGTCGGGCTTACATTAAAAGAGTTTTTTTTGTAACCTCTACTAGACCGAGTGACTATTTATAATGTGGTTATAATTAAGAAATGCTCGTGTCTAAATGATAGCCGAACGGGTCGAACGAAAGTTAAGCAACTCTTGCGGCGGTTGGTTCGTGGATGGGTGACCATCCATTACATCCCAAGACCCTCTCTCCCAGTAACTGGGTTGTGGATGGGCTATCGCTGAAAACCAGTGCTGCTCTGCCTCGCATAGGGTCTTAGCATTATGCTGAGCGATGGCCGTTTTGCGTGGATGTGCCGCATGTTTTCCCCCAACTTGTATTTTTTTTGTGTTTGTGTTTTTGCGTCATGTTTACCACAGATAAACGTAATTTCTTTCTTTTTCTTTAGATAGACAGTCGCTCCATGTAGAATACTAGTACCTATTGGACCGCAACACATTCGGGTAAAAGGCTTTTTAGGGTTCGTACCAAAATGCTAAAAAGGAACTCTTGTGGTGCGACTCAGTCTGTCCGACTGTTTGTCACAGCTGGATGTCTCAAGAATAATGCTATCAACTTGAAATTCGGAATACTTTTAGGTAACGGTTGCCCAACTATTTTGCAAATAAGAAAGAAATTTTTGTTTTTTTTTTGCAACAAGGACTGAAAGGGAGTCTAAAAAATTCGAAGTCAGGCTACTAGGGCATGTGGGGTATCATTATGAAATAGCGCAGTTTTGCACATACACAAACTTCTTTTTAGGCCGCATAGTTTTCAACTTTTGATGAAAAATGTTAAAAAAATAACGTCCCTCCGCCCCTCCCCTTATCTTCGAAGTTTGCAATGAGAAAAATCTGAAATAAGAAGTTCATGTAAAGATTAAAGGAAAAATAAAATGATGTCTAAATAGCATACGCAGAGGAGTCGAAGTCGAGTCTTGTACTATTAACACTACAACAGTTAGTAATAATACTAATAATAAGGTGGTTTGCCTCAAGGAATATAGCTCAAATGCTATAAATATTTGTAGAAATTGTACGAAGGAGGTTCCATTTCCCTCACGAACTATGAGCTCACTGCCTGGTGATGATATTGAAGTCTTGGGATTAACTCCGGATAAATATTTAAACTAGTTTGTAAGACAACAGAAGATACCAGTACTTAATAATATTCTTATACCTAACAACAACAAGGTATCTTCTTGCTCTAAAATACGTAAATATCAAAAAGGAGATCAGCAGAATGCCTTGACATTATTTCATCAAAATATTCAAGGCATTTCCAAATAATTAGAAATTGAAATGTTTTTAGAAAAACAAAGTTTGACATTGTTTGTTGTACTGAACATTGGTTAAAGGATTACCAAATGTTAATTAACTTTGAGAACTATAGTGTGGGTAGTTGTTTTAACCGTAAATCTATGCTGCGTGGAGGTTCTCTAATCTTGATATATATTTTTTTTTTATTTAAGCAACGAAATGACTTAGTGGGTTTATCAATTGAACATTGCATCGAACTGTCCTGTATTGAGCTAGATAAGCATGTTGTAGTGTGTGTTTACAGATCCCCTAATTATCAGAACTTTTCTGTATTTGAGTCAATAATGGAAGATGTTCTAGCGAAACTTAAAAGCTTTTAAGCAAATTAAGATGAAATTGACCGATGATCTTTTGGGAATTTCCATTAAAGTCTGTGCCTCCGTAATTGAGACTAATGCACTTTACTTAGCCTTAGTATTTAATTCGTGTGTTGATCAAGGAGTCTTCCCCAATTTAATGAAATACAGTAAGGTAATACCACTTTACAAATCTGGGGACAGAAAAGACACCAATAATTATAGACCCGTATCCGTGTTGCCGGTTTTCAGTAAGGTGTTTGAAAAGATAATGCTTAATCAAATGCTCAATCATTTTAACACGAATGAAATCCTTCATGACCAACAATATGGTTTCACCAAAGGACGTTGTACGACCGACGCCGGTGTAACCTTATTAAAACACATTTTTAACGCGTTGGAAGAGGCCCAAGACAAGAATCTTTTGTGACCTCTTTAAGGCATTTGATTGCGTCTATCATGAAACCTTGCTTTTGAAACTTGACTATTACGTCCTTCGAAAACTTGCGCTCAGTTTAGTTAGTTCTTATTTAAATGATAGACAACAGCAAGTTCAAATACATAGTGTCAATTTACATGGTTTAATAGTAAAAATGGGTGGGCCACAAGGCTCGATATTTGGTACTTTCCTCTTTTTAGTGTATGTTAATGATCTACTCCATTTATTAAAAAATCAACCACAAATGGTGTTATTTGCTAATGAAACTTCCTTGTTTTTTAAGGTAAATAGACGTGCTACAAATTTTGATGACGTAAATAACGCCCTACTGCAGGTCCAAAATTGGTTAACTGCTAATAATTTAGTATTAAATAGAAAAAAAAAAAAAATGCATAAGATTTTCTTTACCAAATGTCAAGGGTAGTGATTGTGAGATAATATTGAGTCAAGAGAAACTAGAATTCGTCGATAAAACTGTTTTCCTGGGGATCACACTCGACTCAAGTCTAGAATGGGGTCCTCATTTAACATCTCTTGCAGGACGGCTAAGTTCAGCAGCTTATGCTGTCAGAAAAATTCGTCAATTTACTGATGTAGATACCGCGAGAATAGTCTATTTTAGTTACTTTCATAGTATCAGTCTTACGGTATTTTACTTTGGGGACGGGCTGCAAACTTCGACTCTATTTTTATTCTGCAGAAAAGAGCCATCAGAGCCATATATAACCTCCGCAGGCGCGATTCTCTAAGGGAGCTGTTCAAGGAACATCATGACGGTGCCTTGTCAATATATCTACGAAAACATCATGTATGTAAGAAAACACTTACATCTTTTTAGTAAAAGAGGTATAAGACATAATTATAGTACTAAAAATAGGGACCTATTAGTTCAACCAGGTTTCACACTGGCTAAAGTCATTTTTTATGGGGTACTGTTTAAAATGTTATAATAAAATACCTCCCCATATTCTTCAACTGAATGAGACAAAATTCAAGTCTTGTATAAAACGCACACTATGCGGTCAGGCATATTATAAGTTAGGGGATTACATCGCTGATAAAAATACCTGGCTCAATGCTGGTCCTGCTCCACAACCACAACTAATTGAATAACGTTTGAAAATACTGTTGGAGCTGCTGAAGATTGTAAGACTATCTTTGCATTGCACTCAATTTCCTTTGTATTGTATAATTGCATAGACTAGACCGATGTGAGTTCTATGTATGTACTAAACCTTATTTACCATTTACCGGGTAAGATGTCTTTCATTGACTTGAATGGCCCTGGCGGCTGATAGTATGTCATCCTCACACAAATGTCTCGCTGACGGTGGCGTGTGTGTTGGATCATTTAGCTCCCTTCGAAATGGTTGAGCCGAATCGTGCTGATCTATGCGTCATGTTCGTGAACGGGCGCCATCAGTTGGTCATCACTTAGCTGCCTCGGCTTAATTTTAATTATTTTATTTTTGGATTGTTGTTTCCTTACTATTTGCTGTACTCTGGACGCTTTTAACGCGTACGTCTTAATGATGTAAGTAATATTTTTCTTGAAATATAATTTTAAAGAGTGTCTATGGAGTTTCTTGCCCGTTCTTCTCCATAGGTACCTACGCTTCGGAATGGGCAACTAGCTTCATATTTTCTGACTGACCGAGTTCTTGACAATTCAAAAGTGCCTGTAAATTGTTTAATTGAAATAAATGGTTTGAATTTGAGTTTGAGTTTGAGCACACTTTTTCAGAAATTATCAACAAAAGTTACATTAGTTCCACTATCGGTCAAGAGATAGCGCTGACTTAAAACTGCAATATTCTACACCGCAGCGCGCAATGTTAAAATTCTCTGACGAATATAGGCCTCGCCGATGAAAATTTAAAAACATATGATTATGATGGTAAGGAGCCCTCGGTGCGCGAGTCCGACTCGCTCTTGACAGATTTTTTTTTTGGTGCGCGGTGGAAATCCTCATGGACTTCCTCCATCGTGGGGGTGATAGAGTGGCATGCCGGACTCTTACCAGCTAAAACCACCGCGGTGTTCCACCTCTGTTCCACCGCTGTTCCTCAGCGGGTCCCACTTCCCCGTGCGGCCATTCCTATAACGGCCGCACCCACTCTCGAGTCGCGCGCGTGGAACACTGCGGCGCCAACTCGGGCCTGTCTGGTCCCTAGTCCGCCGCCCGCAGGCCACCTTTCATGGAGGTCGCAGATCGTTTTTCGCCCTCCTCAGGCGCCCGGTGCGTCTCCTGCGGACATCCTCGCAAAAGGAGGCAACCTCATCCCAGGCGATTGAGTCGTTCAATCGCATGGGATGAGATTGCCTCCTTTTGCGAGGATGCCAGCCGGGAGCGAGAGATCGCTCCCGGCTATTGCCGCGATGACATCATGGGGGCAACTCCTTCAAGGGTGTGCTGCGCCGTATCCTTAGGGCAAACCGCACAGTGGTGAACACCGGCGTGTGCTCTCGACCTATACGACACAGGTACTTCCCAAAGCAGCCATGGTCAGAGAGTACCTGTGGCAGCCGGAAGCTAAGGGCGCCATGCCGCCTCTCGATCGACGCCTCCATGACGGATCTTACCGCCGCTATAACGGCGTGCCCCGCAGTGGGTTGCGCAAGTCACATCTCCCATTCCTCCCTCAGATCCCGGTGGAGCTCAGACCGCCGTACTTTAATAACCCGAGGCAGGGGTATCTCGCCCGCTCCAGCTCAAAAATTTTTCGCAACTATGTTGGGGTCGGCTTCCAGTCTAATCGATGCAGCTAAATATCAGTATATCAGTATCAGCTGTCTGTGTGGTGCCGGACTTAAAGAATAGCACCACCCCACACTTCCCGTGGGTGTCGTAAAAGGCGACTAAGGGGTGTACCGGAGAATGGGCAGCAGCGTTCTCTATGCATTCCACCACCATACCATACTGCGATCGCCAACCCGCCTGCCAAGCGTGGCGATTATGGCAAACCCCCCCCCCCCTTTGGGGGAGGCTTATGTCCAGCAGTGGACGTCTTTCGGCTGAAATGATGAATGATGATGATCAAATGTCAGTATATTACAAGGAGCGATTGTCTATCTGACCTCCGAAGACAAAGACATTTTTTCGTCGGATATGGTAGGTACAAAGTTGGTTGGCATAAATGGATAAGTTCAACACATCCACCGCTAATACGAATATTTAGTGTAGTTTTAAGTTATTGTTAATTACTAACATAGGATAAGTTTATACCTACCTTCTAACATTACATGAATCCACTAGTCTGAAATAAAAAGTATGAATTTGAATTTAATATACTCGTGGGTATAAAACCTAACTTGTATACTACTTAAACTCTAATAAACAATACTACTATGGACATCGTACACTCAAATATACAATATCAAATAAAACACAACAATAACAACATTTCTATGATACAACTAAATAAATCTATTGTATTATTTAAAAAAAATATTATTTACTTATTTTCCCTTATATTCAAAAAAATCTTTTAAAGTGTAAAATATTATTTTGGGGAAGTCAATTTTTTTTTGTACAAATTAAATGGTAGCTCTCTTATTACTTTTGGAATATGTTTATATATTTTTATGGACATAAGGTAGCTGTTTCTGTAGTGGAGAGTGCTATAACAAAATTGGTTTTTTAACTTGGTGGGGTTCGTTTTTGCAAATCTATTGTTTGCGGCTACTGTGGAGAAGAAGTGAGAGTTTTTCTTGACAAATATGTCTATTTAAAAAATGTAGGTAAGTAGAAGATAGAGTTAAAACCTTTAGCTTTTTAAAAATTGGTCTATTAATGACAGCCGGGACCAACGGCCTCACGTGCTTTCCGAGGTACGGAGGGGTCTAGCTTAACCTTTGATCGACCCTTGTGGCTGTTAGCCACGAGCCCCTTCCTCCACTAGTAGGTACCTACATTACAGTCAATTGTTAGTGGAAGGTTGGGCAGTAGCGTTCTTTAGCTACCTTTTACATCGCCCACGGCCCGTGGGAAACAAAAACATGTGTGCGGTCGTGGGACCCCCGCGGGGGTCAGGAGCGAACTTCCTCACGCGATACTCGCAAAACGACACCAATGATGAAATTTTTTGCAGCCGCCATCTTGGATTTTCATTTTGACCTCTCTATCGGCTTTAGCACCCTCGAAAACCATGAAAACTATATGTCTCAAAGAGACAGACAGAGAAAGTCGTATGGAGGGGTATTATACCGCTTTTTCGCTACGTGACGATTTCTACCAGTTTACTCGTACCTACCGCAAGCTGCTGTTACAGAACTTCGTTCCAAAAACATCAATATATAATTATAGCGGTTTTCTTGAGGCCTACGCCCAACAGTGGACATTACCAAACAACGTACCACCGATACATTATTATAGACTATTACTATAATGATATATTTAGTATTTATTTTATTCTAAACACGCTGAAAAGTGGAGTTACATATAGTGTACGCGATGGTAATTCACACGGGGTCAGGAACCTTTGCGCTGGACGAACAAGCTGCGGAGTAGACATAGACGACTATTGTTTTGGCGAGAGAAAATGACACACTTTTAACAAAACGGAAAAGGTTTATTTAGGATTTCAAAAGCGAGCAACTGCTGCTGCGCACGGTTGTTACGACTTGACAACTGCTGCTGCGCACGGTTGTTACGACTTGACAACTGCTGCTGCGCACGTTTGTTACGACTTGACAACTGCTGCTGCGCACGGTTGTTACGACTTGACAACTGCTGCTGCGCACGGTTGTTACGACTTGACAACTGCTGCTGCGCACGGTTGTTACGACTTGACAACTGCTGCTGCGCATAGTTGTTACGATTGACAACTGCTGCTGCGCATAGTTGTTACGACTTGACAACTGCTGCTGCGCACGGTTGCTACGACTTGACAACTGCTGCTGCGCACGGTTGTTACTACTTGAAAACTGCTGCTGCGCACGGTTGTTAAGACTTGACAAAACATGTAGATTTCTGTATTGCATGTCAGTTTAATATAATGTCCTAAACCTTCCGGAATAAATTCTCTAAATGGAGATGAAAAGTGCATCAAAATCCGTTGCGTAGTTTAGAAGAATAACGACGATAAGCGACTTTAACTTAGATAATTGACGATGAATTCATTATACAGGGTGTTTGGTGCATCGTTTGCCAAATGGAATTGGCCGAAAGAAGAGGTCATTTGCTATCTCTTAAGGCCCAGTAACTCATTCCTTGTTTGACTGCTTTTTTTAAAATGACTTTTTAATTTTTATTTGGAGAAATACAAGAACTCTGCATTTAAGCTTAATTTTTTTTTAAAGTTATGAGTATAGCCTTCAAATTTTATTTTAATTCTTATGTTTACTCTTGTATGGTTCTATGAAATTAAAAACTTACTTGCTAATAACATCCAGTTCTTTTTTAATAACTCCCAAAGTTTTTGAAAAAAGGAAAGATACACTTAACACTCAACTTTAAATTGCTGTAAAAAAAAAACTAAAAGCGATCGGGATCTTCGAATTATTTTAAAAGGTTCTCTAGTTTATCCCCTTTCCAACGGTGTGCAATATACCAAAAGAAACGTTTAATAACTTCGGTAATTCGCTAAATTTGTAATCGAGACACATCAGGCTGATATTCGATATTACGGTAAGAACACTAGTTTTCACATAAATAACATTCTTTGAGTAAGTGGATAGTGTTATCTCACTCTTATGCAGTCTCTTATCTATTTCTAGGGTCCTAACTTTCTTCGAACTTGAAATAAAAAATAAACTTTTATTTAATAAGTACCTAATTATAAATTTTGTTCAAACTGTCCTCCACTATTGCGTACCCACGCGAAACTTTCGATCCGAACTTTTTAAAAAGAATTTCTACAAACAGACTTACCCTAATTATTAGGTCAGCTACCAATTTTCAGTGAAGACCTGTCTTTTGTTTTTCATCAAAACAATTATCCCGCTCACTGAAGATTAACCGCCAGGGAGTACAACATCCAAATGTTGCATTCCCAGAGTCATGGATTGGGAGGGATGGCTCTATTCCTTGGCCTCCGTTCCCCAGACCTGACTCCGTTAGATTTTTACATCCGGGGATGTCCCAAAGAACTTGTTTACTCCACGGAAGTTGAGACTAGGGATGATTTAATCCAACGCATTGAGGCGGCTTTCGTCACTATCAAAGCAGAAATACGTTTACACACCACTACAGTCGAGATAAGACGAAGGTGTCGCGCGTGTGTACGCAATAGTGGAGGACAATTTGAACAAAATTTATAATTAGGTACTTATTAAGTAAAAGTTATTTTTTATTTCAAGTTCGAGGAAAGTGAGAACCCTAGAAAGAGATAAAAGACTGCGTAAGAGTGAGATAACACTATCCACCTACTTAAAGTATGTTATTTATGTGAAAACTAGTGTTCTTACCATAATATCGAATATCAGCCTGATGTGTCTCGATTCCAATTTTGTCGAATTACCGAAGTTATTAAACGTTTTTTTTGGTATATTGCACACCGTTGGAAAGGGGACAAACTAGAGAACCTTTTAAAATAATTCGAAGATCCCGATCGCTTTTAGTTTTTTTTTACAGCAATTTAAAGTTGAGTGTTAAGTGATTTTTCCTTCTTTCAAAAACTTTGGGAGTTATTAAAAAGGAACTAGATGTTATTAGCAAGTAAATTTTTAATTTCATAGAACCATACAAGAGTAAACATAAGAATTAAAATAAAATTTGAAGGCTATACTCATAACTTTAAAAAAAAATGAAGTTTAAATGCAGAGTTCTTGTATTTCTCCAAATAAAAATTAAAAAGTAATTTAAAAAAAAGCAGTGAAACAAGGAATGAGTTACTGGGCCTTAAGAGATAGCAAATGACCTCTTCTTCCGGCCAATTCCATTTGGCAAACGATGCACCAAACACCCTGTATATTATAGACAACAAAATTGACACTACAAATAATAAATTATAAAACTATCATACCTATACTAATAATAAAACTGAAGTTTGTTTGTTTGTTTGAACGCGCAAATCTGTGAAACTACCTGTCGGATTTGAAAAAATCTTTTTGCATTTGATAGTCAATTGTTAAGGAAAGCTATCACGCTAGGACCCTAAGGAGTCAATAAAAAAAAACGACGGGTTGCACTCCGGGAGTGCCGGCAGAAGTGAAAACTTGAATATTAACGTTGTAAACTGTCACCGTCACCGTCACCGTCACAGTCACCGTCACAGTCATTGTCACCGTCACCGTCACCTTCACCGTCACCGTCATCGTCACCGTCATCGTCACCGTCATCGTCACCGTCATCGTCACCGTCATCGTCACCGTCATCATCTCCGTCACCGTCATTGTCACCTTCACCATCACCGTCACCGTCATCGTCACCGTCACCTCACCGTCACCGTCACCGCCACCGTCATCGGTACCGTCACCGTCACCGTCACCGTCACCGTCACCGTCTGTCTGTCTGTCTGTAATTTGATCCTGTGTACCTACTTGTTTTCAATTTCACGTGACATCTTACGATCAGGGTCACATCTATAGATGGGCAATCCACCCTTGTTTAAACCCGATGCTTTGATAAAAACCCAATTTTGTGGGTGTTTATGGGTGTTTACGGGTGTTTTTATCAAAAGCACCGGGTTTAAATCCGGTGGATTGCCCATCTATAGCACGTCTCATCTTACGAATCTTACGATCAGGGTCACGTGACCTGACGCGAGTTTAACATTTTTTACCCATTACAAAAAAAGTGTACAACGCCGCTAAAGAAGTTTTCTTTAGCGGGACTTCAAAAAGCCAGAAGGAACGCTAAGCGAATACGAAGTAATAGCGCGGACAGGCGATGTGATGCAACGGGGTGGGTCGGGGAACAAGTCGCGGGCAGAAGATAGTCATTAATAGAAATAAACAAACAAACAAGCTCATCTAATGGTTAGTGGTTACCGACGCCTATGGACATCTGCAATACTGATTTACCTGTAACTAATACCAGCGAGGGACAGTGTGGGATGGCAGCCGCGCCGCCATCCCAAAGACAAAGCTGAAGCATCTGACATACCTGTAACTACACCAGCACCCACACCTTTTGCTTGGTCTTGGCGTATGATGATAATCAGTCTATATTGTCCCCACTTCTAGGTCACAGGACTCTTCTCCGTGAGAGGGAGAGACACAGGCGGGTTGGTACATGCCTTTGAATTTTTGGTTTTGAGATCGTGCCGATTCCCTCACGGTGTTTTCCTTCACCGCTTTGAGAGCAGTGGCACAATGTAAGCTAATATTTATATTAATCTTCAGGGCAGTCATATTTTTACTCAGATACTTTTCACATCGCCCAAAAAATTAAAACAAATGCCGACTCCACCATTGTTCACAGATAGATTACATCGGTACGAAATGACTCATCGGTTTAGAGGTCTTGGCTCCTTAGATTTAGACGTTAGATCTAGGATAAAACGTGTCTAGATTTTTAGCTGAAGACTGGAAAAAGAAAGATGTGAATTTAGAACTTTTTAGATCTCTAGATTTCTTGGAAAGTATGTATATTAATTTATGTATGTTTCTTGCTGCATACTTTTGTAACCTGTCGCCTTCCCTCAAAATATTTTGATGTTGCCTAGCATATTCCCATCTATGTACATTGGGGTCGCCTTCCGATCTAACCTGACAATTTGACATCCACAACCCAATTACTGAATAACTCGATACCCCTTGGTAGGGCAGATTCCTGAACTTTTTTTCACAGATAATCTGTTATTTGCTGACCTACATCACTCAGTTATTGGTTGATAGTGGCTCATTGTCAAGCATACGCTACAGAAGTATCAACTAGCTGGTTGATAAAAAATGTAGGTTTTTAATTATTTCCATAATAATAATTTATTTTACAAGTAAGGGCGCATCTAGACTGCAGATGGTCGGCGTCGACTGCCTTATCCAGACAGGCTGGCAGGGACGTCGACTGCCTTATCCAGACAGGCTGGCAGGGACGTCGACTGCCTTATCCAGACAGGCTGGCAGGGACGTCGAGTGCCTTATCCAGACAGGCTGGCAGGGACGTCGAGTGCCTTATCCAGACAGGCTGGCAGGGACGTCGAGTGCCTTATCCAGACAGGCTGGCAGGGACGTCGAGTGCCTTATCCAGACTGGGCGGCAGGGACGTCGACTGCCTTATCCAGACAGGCTGGCAGGGACGTCGAGTGCCTTATCCAGACAGGGCGGCAGGGACGTAGACTGCCTTATCCAGACAGGCTGGCAGGGACGTCGAGTGCCTTATCCAGACAGGCTGGCAGGGACGTCGAGTGCCTTATCCAGACAGGGCGGCAGGGACGTCGACTGCCTTATCCAGACAGGCTGGCAGGGACGTCGAGTGCCTTATCCAGACAGGCTGGCAGGGACGTCGACTGCCTTATCCAGACAGGCTGGCAGGGACGTCGAGTGCCTTATCCAGACAGGCTGGCAGGGACGTCGAGTGCCTTATCCAGACAGGCTGGCAGGGACGTCGACTGCCTTATCCAGACAGGCTGGCAGGGACGTTGAGTGCCTTATCCAGACAGGCTGGTAGGGACGTCGAGTGCCTTATCCAGACAGGCTGGCAGGGACGTCGACTGCCTTATCCAGACAGGCTGGCAGGGACGTCGAGTGCCTTATCCAGACAGGGAGGCAGGGACGTCGACTGGCTTATCCAGACAGGCTGGCAGGGACGTCGATTGCCTTATCCAGACGGGGTGGCAGGGACGTCGACTGCCTTATTATTAAATGTAAAAATTTACAAAAATTTCACATTGAAATTAAGCAAGCATTAAATGACATCATAGAATGGTTAGATATTATTAAATTTAAAATAAATATTCAAACTCAAACTCAGGCTGGCAGGGACGTCGACTGCCTTATCCAGACAGGCTGGCAGGGACGTCGAGTGCCTTATCCAGACAGGCTGGCAGGGACGTCGAGTGCCTTATCCAGACAGGCTGGCAGGGACGTCGACTGCCTTATCCAGACAGGCTGGCAGGGACGTTGAGTGCCTTATCGAGACAGGCTGGCAGGGACGTCGAGTGCCTTATCCAGACAGGCTGGCAGGGACGTCGACTGCCTTATCCAGACAGGCTGGCAGGGACGTCGAGTGCCTTATCCAGACAGGCTGGCAGGGACGTCGAGTGCCTTATCCAGACAGGCTGGCAGGGACGTCGACTGCCTTATCCAGACAGGCTGGCAGGGACGTTGAGTGCCTTATCCAGACAGGCTGGTAGGGACGTCGAGTGCCTTATCCAGACAGGCTGGCAGGGACGTCGACTGCCTTATCCAGACAGGCTGGCAGGGACGTCGAGTGCCTTATCCAGACAGGGAGGCAGGGACGTCGACTGGCTTATCCAGACAGGCTGGCAGGGACGTCGATTGCCTTATCCAGACGGGGTGGCAGGGACGTCGACTGCCTTATTATTAAATGTAAAAATTTACAAAAATTTCACATTGAAATTAAGCAAGCATTAAATGACATCATAGAATGGTTAGATATTATTAAATTTAAAATAAATATTCAAACTCAAACTCAAAGCATTTATTTCAATTAAACCTTGAACAGGCACTTTTGAGTTGTCAAAATTAAATAGTCTGTCAGTTAGTCAGAAAGTTGAAGCTAGTTGCCCATTCCAAAACGTAGATCTCTATGGAGAAGAACGGGCAAGAAACTCCATGGACACTCTTTTAAATCAAGTTATTACAAAATCCTGGGTACATTATTCTTGTTGCTTCTATATGTGAGAACAATGTAAAAAAAAAGACAAATGAAGAAGCAATTCAAAATATAAGATTAAAAATAAGCCTTGGCAGTTAAGAGATGACCGGTCTCAACCGACGGTACCCGTTCACGAACATGACGCGTGGATCAGCACCATCCAGCTCAACCATTTTGTAGGGAACCGAATAATCCAACACACGCGCCACCATCGGTGAGACATTTAAGTGGGCATGACATGTTCTCAACTGCCATGCTCTTTCAAGTCAACAACAAAAAATCATAATAAACGGAAACATGGTTCTTACATTTACAAAATTTAAAAAAAAAATGCTTCTAAATTATACAAAACTATAGTTTGCAATTTATTTAAGATGTTAATATAATTTACTACCAAACAGGAAGAGGTATCTAATATTGCAGTATTCAACAATTAAAACTGGATTGAATAAAATAAAAAAGTTATGTTCGTAATGTCAGAAATATTGAAAAAGAAAAAGGGAAGCACCTCTTCCATATATTGAAATTTTAACTAGTGAGCCCAAGTGCCTGTGGAGCAGGACCAGCATTAAGCCAAGCATTTTTATCTACGATATAATCATCCAACTTATGATATGCTTGTCTACATAGTGTGCGTTTAATGCATGTTTTAAATTTCTTCTCATTTAATTGAAGAATATCGAATGGTATTTTATTATAACATTTTACACAGTAACCCATAAAAGAAGTTTTTACTTTAGACAATCTGAAACGCGGTTGTTCTAATTTGTCCCTATTTCTAGTGTTATAATTATGCCTGTCACTTATCTTACTAAAAAGATGAAGATTTTTTCGAACGTACATAATGTTTTCATATATATATATTGACAAGGAACCGTCATGATGTTAATTTCTTTAAACAGTTCTCGTAGAGAATCGCGTCTGCTGAGCTTGTAGATGGCTCTGACAGCCCTCTTTTGCAGAATGAAGATAGAATCAATATCTGCAGCCCGTCCCCACAACAAAATACCGTAAGACATGATGCTATGAAAGTAACTAAAATAGACCAGTCTCGCGGTATCCACGTCTGTTAATTGGCGAATTTTCCAAACAGCGTAAGCGGCCGAGCTTAGCCGCCCTGCAAGTGATGTTAAGTGCGCCACTGTAGCTTTGAGTCAAGCGCGATCCCCAGAAAAACCGTATTTTCGACGAATTCAAGTGTCTCCCTTTTCAATACAACATGACATTCATTACTTCTAACATTCGGTAAAGCGAATCTAATGCATTTAGTTTTTTTCTCATTTAATACCAAATTATTCACAGTAAACCAATTATGGACCACATGCATGGCGTTATTTACGTCGTCAAGCTCTTGTGCACGTCTGCTTACTTTAAAAATCAGAGATGTGTCATCAGCAAATAACACCATTTGTGGTTGGTTTTTCAGTAAATGAGGTACTTAAATCATTTATATATACTAAAAATAGGAATGGCCCCAATATTGAGCCCTGCGGTACTCCCATTTTGACTTTTAAGCCCGATGAATTCACACCGTTAATTTGAACTTGCTGAAATCTATCATTTAAATATGATTCTATTAAGCTAAGAGCAAGTTTACCTAGTCCGTAATGCTCAAGTTTCAAGAGCAGTGTTTCGTAATTCACGCAATCAAATGCCTTGGATAGGTCACAAAAAATGCCTATAGCATCTTGTGCCTCTTCCCATGCGTTAAAGATGTGTTTTATAAGGTGACACCGGTGTCGGTTGTTCAACGTCCTTTGGTGAAACCATACTGTTGATCGTGTAAGATGTTATTACGATTAAAATGATTGAGCATTTGATTTAACATTACTTTTTCGAACACCTTGCTAAAAACCGGCAAAACCGATACGGGTCTATAATTATTAGTGTCTTTGCTGTCCCCAGATTTGAAAAGTGGAATAACTTTACTGAACTTCATTAAATCCGGGAAAACCCCTTGATCTACACACAAATTAAATATTAAAGCTAAATAGGGTGCAGTTGTCTCAATAAAGGATTGACAAACTTTAGTGGACATGCCCCACAGATCTTCGGTAATTTTGATCTTAAGTGGCTTAAATGCCTTTATAATGACTATGGGGTTTATATGTTTAAATTTAAATTCCACAGGACAGGCTGAGACATTCGATCTTAATAATTCAATAGCTAGTGCGGGCGAGGAATTTAAAGTTTCTGTAGTTTTAATTGGGATATTGGTAAAGAAAGTTGCAAATTCCTGAGCAACATCGATGTTATCGCTAATGAGACCGCGGGAAGTGTCCAGTGTGTAATCAGTATTATGTTTTTTGTTCCTGTTCATTTCATTGTTTATAATTTTCCAAACTGTCTTTATTTTATTGTCTGCGGATTTAACTTTGTTACTAATGAAAGAAGCTTTAGCTGCTTTGCAGATATTTTTAAAAATTTTAGAATAAGTAGCAACATACTTATTAAAAGTATCCGTGTTTATCTATGGCTTAAGGCCATACAGTTCTAATAGTATTTCCCTACTTTTCCTGATTCCTTTAGTTGCCCAGTCACTGAATAAAAACTTAGGGCAAATAGTTTTAGATTTCTTCTTAAAGGAATTATTGAACTCTGTTTGCACTAATGAAAAGAATTATTTATACAAAATATTACCATTCGTCATACTTAGGCCCTGAGCATTTAACTTGCTAATTAAAGTGTTATTAAACTTATTCAAATTACCCGATGTTATTGGTCTAGTTTGAATCTGCACTTTTTGTATCGGTGTGTTGCACTCAAAAGACACGGTTTGACCACTGTGATCCGAAGGGAGATAATTTACAATGGCTTTATCTAAATATTCACAGCAACAAAAAACATTATCAATACATGTAGCAGTAGCCGAAGTTATTCGCGTTGGTTCCAAAAATACATTTGACAGATTGAATGATTTGAAGAGGCTTAACAATCTACTGCTATTTGAATTATTTTCCAAAATATTAACATTAAAGTCACCACAAATAATTACTGATTTATTACCAGTTGCAAGTTTTCCTAAGACATCTTCCATTACTGACTCAAATATAGAGTAGTTTTGATAGTTTGGAGGTCTGTAAACGCACACTATAAAATGCTTATCTAGCTCAACACAGGACAGTTCGATGCAATGTTTCACCGATAGTTCCACTATGTCTTTACGAGTCTTGTATTTTACACAATTTTTAATTAATATTAATGATCCACCATGCAGCATGGATTTTCGGTTAAAGCAACTGCCTACACTATAGTTCTCATAATTAATCATCATTTCATAATCTTTCAACCAATGTTCAGTAATACAAATAATATCAAACATTGTTTTTTCTAAAAACAATTCAATTTCTAATATTTTGGAAGAAAAACCTTGAATGTTTTGATGAAACAATTTCAAGGAATTCTGCTTAGCCCCTTTTTTACAATTTACTAATTGAGTGCTAGAAGATACCTTGTTGTAGGTGAGATTAATAATATTATTATTGGTACCTTCTGTTGTCTTACTGACTAGTTTAAATTATTGTGGCTGACCTTATTATTAGTCCCTTTATTTCATTTTATACACATATAAATTATATTTTTAAATATTAGAATATAAAAACATAAAAACATTTAAAAATATAAAAAATAGTAGCCCACCGGTATCGGGAACAGGGTCCAAGCTACCGGCGGTCAGGGCTCCAGAGAGAGGAACCTCCTGACAATGCGAGCCGTGTCCAGAAGTACTGCTTTCTGAATCAAGCCCTTGATCCAGCTGCCCAACGAGAGCCTCTTCAGGTGTTGGTCGAGGCTCTTGGCTATTAGTCCATTGGCTGTTACGACTATCGGCACAATGATTGCTGAGTCAACATCCCACATGTCGACAACCTCGCGAGCCAAGTCAAGATACTTGACTTGTTTATCTTTCTCGGCTTTCACGAGGTTCTCATCATGCGGGACTGTTATGTCAACAATCATTGCGCGACGCTCTGATCGATCCACCACCACTATGTCAGGCTTATTGGCAACAATAGTCCTGTCAGTGATGATGGATCGATCCCAGTACAATGTGATATTTCCATTTTCGAGAACTGGGTCGGGCACATACCTGTAGTACGGAACCTCCGATTCCACAAGGCTGTATTTCAGAGCAAGTTGCTGATGAATTATCCTGGCTACAAGGTTGTGTCTATGCAAGTACTCTCCGTTAGCTAGACGAGAACACCCGGAGATAATATGTCTGATTGATTCTCCCGGCCGGTGGCATGCCCGACAGATGTCAACCGTGCCGTCTTTGACAATAAATCTCCGGTAATTGTTCGTCATCATAACTTCGTCCATAATTGCATAGACAAAACCTTCGGTTTCTCCAAAGAGGTCACCGAAACGCAGCCAGGCTACGGACGCTAATAAATCTACATCGGGTCCATGTAGGGCCCGGAAAAAGCGTCCGTGAAGCTCCTTACTCTGCCATACCTCCATGCGATCATTAGTGTCAAGCACTACTGGTTTGCGCCAGTTCTCTTTACCCAAGGAGAGCGGGGTGAGGCCCTTGTCCACCGCGACTACATCCCGATGCATCCCCACGTCGGTTTCTAAGAAATATTCCCTGAGACTGCATATCTCGCGATTGTGGAGAGTCTTAGCATTTAAAAAGCCTCGACCTCCACACTTTCGCGGGATATACAGCCTCATTACCGATGACCGTGGGTGATGCATTCGATTTGCAGTCAGCAGTGTACGGACCTTCCTATCCAGGGCGTCGAGTTCGGTCTGAGTCCATTTGAGTATGCCGAAAGAGTACATCGGAACCGGCATGACCCAACTATTGAAGGCGCGCACCTTGTTTCCGCCTGAAAGAAGACTATTAAATACTTTTTTCAGGCGGCCAAAGAAGCGCTCCTTCAATGATTGCTTCATGTCAGTAACATTGATGCCCAACGCTTCCGACATACCCAAATACTTATAGATTTCGGATGCGGAGAGGGCTCGAAGGTTTGTGGAATCCGAGAGTTGGGTCCCCACGGATTCCACAATCTCCCCTCGCTTTACATGCATGACCGCACATTTGTCCACACCAAATTCCATTCTGATGGCGCTACTGAAAGTTTCAGTAATTTTCAGTAGCTCCATCAGTCGCAAATTGTTGGGAGCAAAGAGTTTTAGGTCATCCATGTAAAGGAGGTGAGATATAACCTGACCACCTCTCCTCAGCCGATAGCCTAGACCTGAATCCTCCAGCAATGTGCTTAGAGGATTCAAGGCTAAGCAGAACCAAAGCGGACTCAAGCTGTCGCCCTGGAATATGCCTCGCTCGATCCTTATCGGCTCGCTATTCCTCTGGATATTTCGACATCCTGGATAGCGAAGGACCGTCCTCCATTGCCCCATACACGACATCAGGAAGGTGCGTAGAGTTGTATCTACTTTATACAACTCCAGCACTCTCATGAGCCATGTATGCGGCACCGAGTCATAGGCCTTCTTATAATCTATCCAACATGTCGACAGATCCTTTCGGAAACGACGAACCTGTTGGCTAATGGTCATATCAATGAGGAGCAGCTCCTTAGTACCCCGGGACCCGTTCCTACATCCATTTTGAGAGACAGACATGATGGAGTTGGTGTCTATATGTTTGTTAATTTTAGCTCTCAAAATGGATGTAAGAACTTTATAGACCGTCGGTAAACAAGTGATCGGTCTATAATTTTTGGGATCCGCGGTACTACCTGACTTATGGAGCAGGTGGGTTATTCCCGTCGTTAGGAACTGGGGCAGCGATCCTGACTCTAGGGCTGACTGGAACTGGGATGCCAAGCGGGCGTGCGACCCTTGGAGCCATTTTATCCAAAAGTTGTGCAGTCCGTCCGGCCCTGGAGATTTCCAGTTAGGCAACGGACGGACTGCACGAGCAACATCTTGGGGGCTGATGGTAAGTACCCCCATTTCTGGTATTAGATCGCACGCTCGCTCAATCTTCGCAGTCCAATCACCCTCGGTGTGACTGACAGGCATCGACCAGATGTTTCGCCAGAACGAACACATGGCGTCATCATCCGGCAGGGGCGTGTCAGTAACACCTTGGTCCGGTCGCTCCCAAGCCCTATAAACCCACCTTTCATCATTCTGGAATGTGCGATTCTGAGTGTACCGCTCCACTCTCCGTCTGTACCGACGAATACGGTTTGCCCATGCATAGATCTTCTGCTTCAGGAAGTCGATACGCTCTGTGACGCGGGACAAATAATCTCGAGAACTAATATCAGTTCCCGAGAACGCCCGCCTCACAAAACGCATCACTCTAGGGCGAGTATTGCCCTCCCTGAAGCAGATTAACTTGCCGATGAGTGCTCTAGCCTCACCGATACGACACTCAATCCTGCACTGCCAAGCTGGTACAGCTGGTTTTCGTCGTGGAGCTCTGTCACTGATGGGGAATTTGACATGAGCTACACGACATGCCGCTACAGCTGCACAGTACAAAATTGAATGGGTATCGATGAGATCTTTGCTGTTGTTAAAACAATTTGACAGTTGTGAGTCAAGAGCACACACCAGCGCCTTGTTTTTCTTGTGCATGGGCAAACGAGGTAAACGTGGTCTAAGTCCAGGCGGAATAGAACGGTACTCACGGAAAGCATCCTCCAAAGCGCTCCTCAATCTTGCATTACACTGGGAACTCACGGTTATAGCCTCGTCATCATCCTCTACATAAACATGGTCGGGTCGCGGTGAAACACTGGGTACATTTTGTAGTTGCACCGCGATCAATGACGAAGCAGGCGTAATGACGACAGTCGTTGCGCCGACACGTTGACAGCCGGCTCAAGCACCTGAAACAGAGAGAGCATCCGACCACGGTACGCAGTCAAGTTACTTCCCCCCTCTGTAGCCCCAAAGTATGCGCGCATGACATTTTCATTGACAGTTTGTGTCCATCTCATGCGCTGCACACTTCCACCGGGAGCGGGGACCCTATCAGAGGCCGGTGGGCCTCGGAGTCCTAAGCTGGCCGGTGGTCGGCCTCTTCCGCGTCGACATACTGGTGGTGGTGTCGTCGGCGGCGAAAAGTATTCGTCACTCGAGCTCGACGCAACTGCAGCGGCCGGTCTCACTGAACTCACGTCTGGAGCAGGATCCGGCAACTGCGAGGCGGAGCTGAGCGACGAACCCGAAGATGTTGGGTGTGTGTTTTTAAGTAGATGTCGTGCCCGACTTCGCGTCAGCATCTCCGTGTCTCAGTGTCAACTGAGTATTTCATTTTGATTTTGTTGCATCTTGGTGCTAATATTTTTCTTCAAAAATGGTAGATGGTAGATGGTAGAGCACATATCAAAGCATTATTTCTTCATTATTTATGTTGAAAAATACTATAAAATAACACGGAGTAAAATTTTTGCTACCGTCAACTTGACAGTCGGGCCACAGATTAGTATTATTACTAATTTTTGTGGTGCTAATTACATCCGACTTCGACATACTACTTATGTCTGAGTTAATAATAAAAGCTAATAGCACTGACCTCTATAATACAAGTACGCTGGACTAACGATACTCTACGAAATGACAGTTGTTTTTTGTGCCGATTCAAAGCGCCCCGCTCGAAGCCCCCATGAACTAAAATTGACACGTTCTTTCAAATGGACGTTGATTTGTTTACTTCGTCTCTGATTATTTAGGTCTAAATCGTGAAAAACTACTTTGTGTATTTTGTTACGTGATATTTGGAACTATTTTATTATAAAACCATGCGCATTTTGTAAAACTCGCTTTCAACAAAAAGGCAGCGGTTTAACGTTTCACAAGTAAGTGAATTTCATGACTTTGTATGTTTCGATTGCTTGTGTGAGCATTTTTAATACTATCTTATATTTAGAATAAATGTTTTCATTAATATCCCATCATATTTAATTTTTTTTTTTTTTTAATTCGCCCAACGGGCAGGCTAAAGTCTTTTGACCATACCGCCTTGTCTTACGTGTAGAGCATCATATTTAAGTGTAATTAGGGCTCAGTTTTCACACGTATTGAATACAATAATTTGAATAGGGTTGTAAATGTTCCATGTCGATAATATGTCGATAATTTTCTTCAGACAGTTAATAATTTTATATTTACGTCTTTCAAATAGAAATTTACTGTCGCCAAAAACTGCAATTTGATTAACTACAACAAATTAGCAAATACTATTTTCTAATTTCAAAAGATAAATCCTTACTAATATTATAGGTAAAATCGAAAGTAACTCTGTCTGGCTGTATCCTTTCAAGTCTAAACTACTGAACGGATTTCGATAAAATTTGGCAGAGAGATTGCATCCCGGGGAAGGACATAGTATAGTTTTTATCGACATACCTCGCGGGCAAAGCCGTGGGCGGAAGCTAGTATTAAGTATATGTAAAGACCTAACATCGAAATAAAACTTGCAACTACAATGTACTGTAGGTATACTTTAGTCAGTTTTACTCTAATTAAATACTTAATTTCAGATTTCCCACGAACTCAACTAAGCAGGGCTGAAAAACATAAAAATGGAAAATTGGAGTCCTAAATCTATTTATCATCTTTGTAGGAAAAATTTCACTGCGGACTGTTTCGTTACAGTGCAACCTTCTCCATACGAACACTACCTTTTGGAAGACTAGAATCAATTTTATTTTATTGTATTTTGTGTCGTTCAAAAGTGCCTCTTAGAATAGAATAGAATACTCTTTATTATGTACACCATATAAATCATACCACCAATAATCATACCATATATATCTATTAATAAATATAAATAATATCAGACTAAAAATATAAGACTTCGTTATTTTTTCCATTAGTATGCACGCTATCCAAATACCCAATAATGAAAATGGAATCCCTCTCCTTTCCGCTAGTAATGACTATAATTATGGTAAGGTAATGTTACAAGGTTCATTTTTGGCATTCGAGTGAATTTGTTTGAATTTGTATGGGAGCCGTTTGTTGCTTTTTTGTTTACATGGTTCAATTCTTCCAAATTGAACACCAAAAGGGACTATCACGAAGAATACAACCGCCATTTGATTTACTAGGTTAGAGCGAAATGGCAACATAATAGCTCAATAGTTTTTAGTTCACATTGCGAACTAATGTGACCACAGCTCAGCTTGTATAACTAGTGTAGTTGAGCCTGGAGATATTAGCTCAACCATCTGTCTGATCTGACCGTCCTGCGTTATAACTTTACTAGGACACTTCCACTAGTTTATAGCTTGCGATCTGACCGCACCCTAATGAATTTTTAGTTAAGGGGCCGGCGAATTACGCGTGCTATTGCGTAGTTCATACAGACGTAATACCAAAATAATTTGTAATTCAAACATGTTCATAAGGTAGTGTGTATTTATTCCGATTGGATTACAGAATATCTAGGTTCCCAAATATATATTTTGAAAGGACTCTGTTATACTTAAGACGCGATATGAGGAGTTCAAATTTCCATAGAAAACTTATTTTTATTGTTTAGTGGTTATAACGACCGAAAAAGTTCATAAAAGTATTTTTTATCGTAGGAGATATCCCATCTCTAATATTAGTTCCACGGTCCCTTCACATTGCTATCAGCGCCAAAATGTCGAAAATCAAATGGCTTCATTCTGTCATCGATAGTATGCAGTCCAGCGAACTTGTATTATAGAGGTCAGTGGTACACACTAAAAAAAAAATTAAAAGAAGTTTCACTGTGTTTTTAATCAAAACCACTGACCTCTATAATACAAGTACGCTGGACTAACGATACTCTACGAAATGACAGTTGTTTTTTGTGCCGATTCAAAGCGCCCCGCTCGAAGCCCCCATGAACTAAAATTGACACGTTCTTTCAAATGGACGTTGATTTGTTTACTTCGTCTCTGATGATTTAGGTCTAAATCGTGAAAAACTAGTTTATTTGTGTATTTTGTGTATACTACGTGATATTTGGAACATTTTTATTATGAAAGCATGCGGATTTTGTAAAACTCGCTGCTAAAAAGACAGCGGATTAACCTTTCACAAGTAAGTGAATTTTACGACTATAAAATGTTTCGATTGCTTATGTGAGCATTTTTATTACTATCTTATATTTAGAATAAACGTTTTCATTAATATCCCATCATATTTAAGTGTAATTAGGGCTCAGTTTTCACATTTAGTGAATACAATAATTTGAATAGGGTTGTAAATGTTCCATGTCGATAATGTGTCGATAGTTTTCTTCAGACAGTTAATTTTAAATTTACGTCTTTCAAATAGAAATTTACTGTCGCCAGAAATTTCTGCAATTTGATTACCTACCTAAAACAAATTAGCAAATACTAGTTTCTAATTTCAACAGAAAAATCTGTCTGTCTGTATGTTACATTTTCACGCCTAAACCACGAACGGATTTCAATATTTGGCAGAGTATAGTTTTTATCGACATATCTCGCGGGCGAAGCCGCGAACGGAAGCATAGTATTATATGTAATGTGTACTTGTTTCCGAAGTAAAGACCTAACATCAAAATAAAACTTGTCATCTACAAAGTAGTGTATACTTTAGTCAGTTTTACTTTAATTAAATACTTAATTTAAGATTTCCCACCAAATCAACTAAGCAGGGCTCAAAAACATGAAAATGGAAAATTGGAGTCCTAAATCGAATTATCATCTTTGTAGCAATTTCACTGCGGACTGTTTCGTTTAACACTCTACACTTACGCTCTTCTCCATACGAACACGGCCTTTTGGAAGACTAGAATCAATTCTATTTTATTGTATGTTTGACGTTCAAAAGTGCCTATGTACCTATTTGAAATAAAATAATGACGTTCAAAAGTGTCTATTTCATTTGAAATAAATTATTTGACTTAGACTTTGTTATTTCTTGTGTTTTTTTTTTCCATTAGTAGGCACGCAATAATGAAAATGGAATCCCTCTCCTTTCCGCTAGTAATGACTACATGGTAATGTTACAAGGTTCACTTCAGGCATTCAATTTGAGTGAATTTGATTGAATTTGTATGGACGCTGTTTGTTGCTTTTTGTTTCCTACATGGTTCAATTCTTCCAAATTGAACACCAAAAGTAACAACACAAAGTCACGAAGAATACAACTGCCATTGGATTTACTAGGTTAGAGCGAAATGGCAACATAGTTTTTAGTTCATATTGCGAACTAATGTGACCCCAGTTCAGATTGTAAGACTAGTGTAGTTGAGCCAGGAGATATTAGCTCAACCATAGTAGTTTTTAGGCTAAATTCTAAGCCTATCCTCATATTTAAAGCTCACTGATCTGACCGTCATGCGCTATAACCTTACTAGGACACTATCCACTAGTTTATAGCGTGCGATCTGACCGCGCCCTAATGAATTTTCAGATAGGGGGCCGGCGAACTACGCATGCTAATGCGTAGTTCATACAAACGTAATACCAAAATCATTTGTAATTCAAACATATTCTTAAGGTAGTGTGTATTTATTCCGATTAGACTACAGAATATCTAGGTTCCCAAATATATATTTTGAAAGGACTCTGATATTAAGACGAGAGCGAATTTCAAATTTCTATAGAAAACTTATTTTTCTCATAACTCGTCTTTAAATCAGTGTCCATTCAAAATATATGTTTGGGAACCTAGATATTCTGTAATCCAATCGGAATAAATGCACACTACATTAAAAATATGTTTGATTTACAAATTATTTTGGTATTACGTTTGTATGAACTACGCATGCTCCGCCGGCCCCTTAACTTTTGCAGAGCATTTACACTATTACTTAAAAATAAAGCATAAAAATAACTGGGAGTGATCTGATATTTTTCTCTTAAGTACTTAATAAATTACTCTCAGTGGTTATAACGGTCGATAAAATTCATAAAAGTATTTTTTTATCGTAGGATATATCCCATCTCTAATATTAGTTCTATGGTCCCTTCACATTGCTATCAGCGCCAAAATGGCGAAAATCAAATGGCTTCAATCTGTCATCCATAGTCTGCAGTCCAGCGTACTTGTATTATAGAGGTCAGTGGCTAATAGCCATGCTATTTGACGTCTAAAACTAATAGGCAGATACGCTGTACCCCTAGTCGATTTTAAATACTCAACAAAAGTGTTGGTGTCAAAAAATATAAGTTTGTCACTATAGTGATTAACTAATAAATGCATATGATTATTTAGCATATGTATATAATGATTTTGCCTACTTGATAAGTGCTCAAAGTATGGGAAAGCACATAATATTATTTTTTGACAATTAATCTTTAGGATTTCAGTGACACTCTCAGTGATGTCATCTATTTTTACATTCCCACTATTACCTACAAATACAGAAATAATGGCATTTGGATTACATTTATTGCAACTTATTGATGACATTATTTCTTTGTAGGATTTCCTAGGCATACAGTAATTAACAGCTGATGACTCAGGTTGTTACTCAATAATTTACCTACCCTCTCCCTAAACTATCTGAAAACATAACAGAACAAGAACTGACATTACATGACTCAGGTTGTTACTCAATAATTTACCTACCCTCTCCCTAAACTATCTGAAAACATAACAGAACAAGAACTGACATTACTAGAAGAAGTGACAGCATAAGTCTCTGTCTGTGATACTTGAGATGAACCTTGTACAACATGTGGTGTATCTTGATTGGGGGGGATACATTCCTGAGCTCCTCCAGACTGGGACGGGTCCTCCGTTGCCTCAGGTTGGACAGCCTCAAGGTTTGATTCCCTTTGACAAGAACATTGATGTGTGCTCAGAGTCATCGGGTCCCCTCTACCTGCCTCCTTGTTACACATTTCCACCAACTCGTTTGCAGCAAGGATGTGTTCCTTTATTTGTTTTTGAGAGCTCACATACTTATTATAATGTAAATGTAGGGACTCGCGTAGGTAATCGCTGAGTGTCAATATGATAAATGTGTTTACTATCTTCTAATTTGATTTCATAGTTTTTTAATTTATTCGACTCTTCACGTGACCAGAGGGCTGGCCTATTTCTTGGCCAAAGAATTAGCATTGCCATTCAACGTGGCAATGCTGCCAGCCTTTTGGGCACTGTTCCTGTTGACAGCGATGCGGACGAATTTTTTGATGCCCTATGATTATTTTTCTTATTTATTTATTTATTTATTTATATATACTTTATTGTACACCAGAAAAAACATAACAAAAAAAATACGATTTTTAATACAAAACATACAATGGGCGGCCTTATCGCTTTCTGCGATCTCTTCCAGGCAACCTTGGAATGGACAGTGAATGCGTGGATATAAAAAATGGGGTTGTTAGTGGTGCAAAATAATATACTACAATAGATACATAGATATATACATGTATAATGCTGTATAATAGACACATAAATAAATACATACTAAATATACATATAAACAACGAAAATAAATGATGACTACAGATTATTGCAGCTACGAAAAACAAGATCACAACAACAAGTAATGTTCCTTCACGAGTCTCTTAAATACAGCTAACGATTGCGCGCGTTTTATTTGAACTGGCAATGCATTCCATAAACGAGCGGCCTGAACAGAAAAAGATTTGTCGAAAAATGTTGTAGAATGCATTGGCATTTTAAGCTTTAAATTATCCGATGATCTCAGGGAGTCGCAAAGATACTGAAAACGTTTTTTAAGATAGGTAGGGGTGGAAGGGGAAAAGAGCACATTATACAGTAGGGACAGAATATGAGCATTCCTGCGAAGACGAATTGGTAACCACTTGAGCTTCACACGAAATTCGGAAACATGGTCATATTTGCGCAAACCGAATATGAACCTTATACAGACATTTTGAAGGCGCTCAAGTTTATCAAGTTGGTCTTGGGTAAGGTCAAGATAGCTGGCATCAGCATAATCAAGAATGGGTAGAAGAAGAGATTGTGCAAGCGCAATCTTGGTGGCAGTTGGTAGAAAATTACGCAGTCTCTTCAAAGATGCAGCGGATGCAAATAGTTTGCGGCTAACTTCCTGTAGTTGGGCAGTCCAAGAGAAGTTCTTGTCAATGAATATCCCCAAGTTTTTAACTTTTTCGCTGAAGGGAATAATAGAGTTATCAAAAGAAACTTGGGGAAGAGTCGTCCAGTCAATCCTTGAGACCGTCCTAGAACTGCCAACCACTGTGGTGGTTGGCAGTTCTAGCGTTTTTATGGGATTGACCATAAGTCCATACCTCTTGCTCCAATCGCATATACGGGCCAGATCACGATTAATCACTAAGATAGCTTCGGACAGATTTCCAAGAGGAGCTCGCGCGTAGATTTGTAAATCATCTGCATAAAGGTGGTAGGAAGAAATTAGTTCGTCGGAGATTGAGTTAATAAAAACTGCGAAAGGTAAAGGGGAAAGAACGCCACCCTGTGGTACACCGGCAGAAGTATTACTCCAGGAAGACAATGTCTCTCCGATGCAAATACGTTGCCGGCGACCGAACAGGTAACTACGAAACCAGTCAACTACCGATGGAGATATATTAAGAGAGCATAGAATACCAAGCAAAACATCGAAATCAACAGTATTAAAAGCATTACTGAAATCTAGTAAAGCTAAGACCGTTAGATTACCGCTTTCCATGGCTGACCTTATATCATCCGTAATATTCAGAAGCGCTGTGGTGGTACTATGACCAGGACGGAAGCCAGACTGGAAAGGGTTAAGGAGATTATTTTTGGAGAGGAAAGTGTTTATTTGATCGTGGATTAACCGTTCAAGGACTTTGGATAGAAAGGGTAAGACGGATATTGGACGATATTCAGAAAAGGATGACGGATTAGCTTTTTTAGGTAAAGGAATTATTTGAGCATCTTTCCATGAACATGGAAAGACACCACTAGATGCAGAAAAGTTGAGGATATGGCAAATGACGGGAAGGATTACGTCCAGCACAGGGACTAACATATTACGGCTGATACAGTCACTTCCCACTGCATTGGAGGTAATCGATAGTATGCTCTTCTTAACATCACATGCGGAGAATTGACCAAAAACAAATGGAGAATAACTGGGAGTCGGAAGAGATGAAAGATAACGCAGTGTATTAAATTTTATTGTCCTATCAAAATCGGACGAAGTAGTAAAATTATTGTTCATTGCATCGATGTCTAAATCTTTTGGGATAGTCTCTTGTCGGGTTTTACCGACTCCCAATGATCTAAGAAAGGAGAAACCCGTTTCTGGGCCTAACCGTTACACGAATAAGATATGTACCAAAAAAATCGTCTATTTTTCTAAATTAACCCATTTAAATCTTAGCCTCATTTACAATGGCCAAGTGTAGAAAATAATTAGATTTCTATTTTTTTGTTTTAAACCACCTTTGTAAACCGTTACAACACTTATTTTGTTATACGTCACTAACTTCACAAATGCTGGTATTCTATCAATAGAGCGTACCCTAAGAATATGATCGATTTAGTGGAAATCGATGCTGATACAAAATATTAAATAACTCTCCATTGTTTTAGTATAAATGACTTTTTATGTATTAAAATCAATGTAAAACAATTAAATCTGGAAACTAATTGATATTTAACGTAATCGCCATTAAAAAACATTAAAAGAAATAAATAATCGATAAAATCGACTGCACCATGGATTGCACTAGTAAACGGAAAATGTCAATGTCAACGTCTGTCAATCAATTGTCATGGTTGTAATGTCATGTCATTAATGTCATTCGCTTTTCGGATTTTTGCGCGAGTCAATGTGTTGTTTGTCTGTATTTCTGGGGATTTATTTTTTCATAAGACCTCTAATCGAATACTGGACTCTGAAATTGATTGCATTCTAACTGACCCTCGCTTGAACAATGGACACCGTTACATAACCTGCCCCCTGTGCTGACTTTTGCTGGAAAACCTGATCTGATTATTGCTCTTTTTGACGACTGGCACGACATCATGAACCTGTGCATTAATTGCGGAATAGCAGCGGCCCACTGCCATACAGTAGGAAGGCGACGATTAGAAGATGAAAATTATTCTTTCAATTGTACAGGAATGGGTCGCGCGCGCCTCAAACGGTTAGTATCCGATATTTCTATATTGTAACATTTTTGTACAATGTATGTAATAATTTAATGTAGTCTAACTAAATAGTGTTATCGCATTTGTTCAGTTGTTTGTTGATAGTTGTACTTTATATAATGATACCAGAATGTGCAGATGTGGTGCTTCATATTCGAAGACATGACTGTGACATCACCAATCCGGACTGAACCTGCATGGTTATTGGTTAATTATATTCCCTCTCAGAGAGGAGACCTGTGTCTCTGCAGTGGGAATGTAATAAGGCCGCTTATGTTTACCCAAATATGCCACTCGGATGTTTATTGCTAAATGCTAATGCTAGACCTAATAGTCAAATGATAAATGTTTGCTTCAGGTAAATGAAAATGACTTTAATCTGCCAAGCTTGCTGGAATCATGCCAATGCTGTATCTCTTGATGGAAATATACTAGAAGGGAGTGAACAGACACCTACAGGACACCAACGAGTGTGTATTCACTGTGGACATTCTCTTCTGAGAAGAGTTCGTTTCCATCAACTTACGACTACTGGTACAGTGCAAGAACACAGAATACACGAAGTTATAAGAGGATGGATCCTACCACGCACGGTTAATATAATAGTTTTTTTCATGCTTTTTTAATAACATTTTTTTTAGTTTAGTTTTGATTACAAGGGCATTCAAAGGTTTTATTTGGTATGCTAAAACATTAAAGTGAATTAGAACAGTGTGATAATGGTTAAGCTAACTCAGGCTTACTAAACTACATCAGTATTTTTTTAGATCATTCTTTTTCAAAGTGGGCAATAACACACCACACATCTCTGGTGTAAAGGCACCCTTTAATGTATATAATTATATTATTTTCAGGTGGGTGCTTTAAGTGTTGTCTGTCACTCTTGTTGGGTGCGAGCAAATAGAGCATCCCGGCATTTCCATGATCTACAGCAAGAGTTGTCAACATCGGACTCAGACTTAAGAGGAAGAATAAAGTCGAGGCATATTAGTAATAGGATGTATTTCGTTTATACATTAGTCGACAGCTCTCTAAGTGGAAGGGATGCTATAACCGAACCTGTATCGTTAGCAAAAGAACGGTTGGATGCTGTATCCACACCATGAGCATAATATGGTATCTTGGTTAGGCACGGCACCAGGGTAGTCCTCCTGCACAATTTCTGGATACCTACTGTGTTATTATATTAAGAAAGTAATTAATAAAACCATCACAATTACCTGTGTTTTTTTTTTATATATTATTGCAATCTCAGATTACTTACTTACTGTAATCTGAGATTGCATAAAATCCCTAGGTACAATATTAACAAATGCAAGCTAGTAGTGTAGTAAGTGGGCCATGTATAATAAACATAGTTTTCTGTTGAGGTTTTCAGTACCGCTACAAGAACAATCAGATAAATCGGAAGTCATCCCCTAAGCGCTTTTTATATAAGTAGGTACCTAAAACCTCATCGTGATAGGCGGCAGGTGCTGCAGCATAGCACATGTGCGTTCCAGATTTACGTAGGAAACGAAAGTCTCAAAAATATCATTGTTTAACTAGGTACTAAAAATAACCTAAAAAGTGAACATTGTTGTCTGATTTTACCAATTTGGCCATTGCTGAAAGACTTGAAAATTGGGCTCGTGAAACCTTCCTAAATGCTCTAATTTATGGCCAAATTCCAGCCCTGTAACGCCAGGCCCAAGTTTCTATGGAGCTTGGGTTTCTCCTTTCCAAACTTTGGATGCGTCCCCATTTTGGACAGATGTATGAATGTGATGGCGATTAGCATTCCTACACACCTTATTGCAATGAGTACGGATTGAAACATATCTTTCCCTGTTAGTGTCATTAGGCCTACGCTTAAACTTAGACTTTGCCGTCACTTTTTTGTGCATTATTGCTTTAATGTCATCTGTGAGCCACGGCGCCGGCAAATGTTTAACCTTAACAGCTCGAACAGGTGCGTGATGATCATAAAGCTCTATAAGTTTAGCCGTAAAAATGTTAACTTGCTCATCGACAGATGTAGACGCAAATAAAGCAGACCAATCTATATTGCTGGCATCCTTGCAAAGATCGTCAACATTCATACCACCGAAATTGCGTTGCATAAGAATCTTTGCTTTCGCCTTAGGCGGGCGAATTTTATACGAGAGATAGATCAAGTCATGATAGGAAAAGGCATCGGCTGAGCATTGGCCATGCTTAGCGACGCGATCAGGAGAGGAAACAAGAATCAAGTCAAGAAGCGAAGGAGTAGAGTTAGGAAAATGGTGAGTGGCACTCAGTGGAAGAATAGAAAGATTACTGGAAGCCGAAATATTAGTCAGAGAAGAAGAGCGATGGTCTTTTTTCAGAAGACAAGTATTAAAGTCACCCATGATTATACTATGACTGTAAGAAGGGATCAACATTTCTAATAGATTTTCAAAAGATGAAAAGTAATTAACACGTAAAGAGGGACAGTAGAAGACGCCAAGAAGTACTTTAGAATGGTGTAGTTCCACTTCAAGAAACAGATGTTCACCAGCACCTGATGGTGGTGGCTGCGCCGACACATTGACAACTGAGAAGGGAATATGTGTGCGAAGATATATGGCAACACCACCACCACCACCAACCGACCGGTCGTTTCTTATAAGCTGAAAGCCGGGAAGGGAGTAACTAGTTGAAGGGAGACAAGGTTTAAGCCACGACTCGGAAATAAGAATAGCGTGTATGTTTTTACAGTCAAAGCTTGCCAGCATATCATGGAAATGAGCCGGAATGCTCTGAGCGTTAATATGTATAACGTTAAAATTCTTGGGAACATCGGAAAACTGCTCTGTGAGACTGTCTACAAGAGAAGGAACACTCACGAAACTGTCGTCGTTGCTTGTTAAAGAGAAATAACTATTACTATCACTGCTTTCATCGATAGACATAAATACTAACTAATATAATAAAATAATATATATTATAATAAATTTAAAATATAGAAAAAAAAAAATCCTAACTAATAAAGGTTAACACATTGAAGGACACTGAACGAGACACAATAGAAGTTTTATTGTTATTACGTCGAGAGGCGTTAAGTGTCCCGCAAAGTGTTAACCAAATATCTAGTCCACCTGCCGGTTGCGTTATTAATCTAAGGGGTGATTTTCCAATCGACAGACAATCTCTATTCGAGGAAAAAAAAAAAAATAAAAAAAAAAAAATTGTCGTCTGTCAGACTTTGTATGGATGAACTGTCAAAAATTCAAAATCATTCCTCGGATTAGACCATCTGGCATTGGAAAAATCAGCCCTAAAAATCAAAACCAAAACACTAATGACTACGTAGTCCGGGCAACAATAGAGTAAAGGAAGAGAAAAAAAAAAAAATATACACAAAACAAAATGTAAAAGATTTGAGGGGGAAACAACAAGAATGAAAAAAATAAATGAAAAAAATAAGTAAAACATTTAACAAAAATAATAAAACTTCCAGTCTGTCGTTGCACCGTTATATGAAACGGAACGCACCGATGGGAACTGACGTGTGTGTTGATTGACTGACACTGACAGTAACAAGAATTGTGACATTAGTGCAATTAGTTTGTGTCAGTTATGCAAAGAGTAAAGTAACTATAGAAGCAAAGAGTAGCAACTCTGTGGTAAAATTTGCTTCTATGGAAAGTGCTGCCACCTCGAGTTTGGAAGGTGAACTAAAACTATACACCTACCTATAGATACAAATATACACCTATCTATAGATATACAATGCATAATATCTCGTATATTCTCTCGTATATTGACTCGCTACTCATAGTAATGTGCATACTTACTTACTATGAGTAGCAACAAAATTTAACAAAACAAATAACAGTAACAAGTGACAACTAAAACAGAAATAACTGAGATAAACTCGGAATTACGGGAAGCGCATCAAAGTCGGGAAAGCCGGAATTGACAATGGCGGATGCCTGCAGTGTTGCCAACAGATAAACTAGCTCTCCACCAGATTCAACTTCGAAAACCACCAGAAAACCACTAATAAAAATCGGCCCTACTACAAAATTCGCTAAAATTTCCACTAAATAAATTTTTGGTTTTTATGAAAGGAAACAGTAATTAAAGTAGTTATATTAGTAAAAAAAAATCTTTATTATCACGTAATGAAATATTTAAAATCAATAAATCACCATAAAATATTTAAAATCAATAAATCACCATAAAATATTATTAGTAAATCAACAAGTCAAGGTGAGGAACATAAACATTATTCAATAAGAAGAACACCTAGGATAAAAAAATGATATTCTAAAATTCGTCTTCCGATGAATTTTTGTCTGCACCATCATCGGTTTCACATTTATATGATTCTTGGGTACTGATTTGTTATAGAACTTTTATTAGAATTTACCTACACAGTAAAAGTAAATATTTCTGAAAATTAAATGAAGTAAAAATAATATATTTCGTAATGTTTTAGTGGCTTAGTGGTTGAGTGATAGCATTTTCAGTAATTGAAACTGAATTCTACTAAACCACTAGAAAAACCACCAGCTACTAAAAGCAATATTTCGCTACTAAAAGGGGGGTCGAAACAATCCGTGTTAGTGGAAAATTCAATAAGTTGGTAACACTGGATGGCCGACGACAATGACGTTTGTTTGATAAACAAGACAAGATGGCTGCCAAGTTTTTTTAACCCGTCAAACTCCAGATGTCGCTGTCGTCTGTGGAAATGATGACAGTGTTAAGTGTGCCCCCCCTGCAGTTATGTCAAGTCAGGACTGAACAAATTGTTGTACCACATCAGTGTAATTTAAGAACCACATTAAAAATAAACGGAAGGTATAAACAAAAACACAATGTTACCCGGACTTTGAAGAAAACATACACAATGACATCACTTCTTCACAGCAGCAGAACGCTTCAACCTAGGCGTTTTCGCAGCAGCAACAACAGGGACAGCAGGCACCGCCGATTCAGGTTCACAATGCTCGGGCTCGCTGGGATTCGGTGCGATCTTGTTTAATTCAGCGAGAGACTCAACCCGATGGCGCGTATCGTTGGGACCAAGGACATACACGCAGCCTGCCTTAGTCCAGCTCTTGGTGACACCGCATCTTTCCCTCGCAGCCAAGAACACATCATGCCGACCCTTGGTTAGAAACTCGGACATAGTGACGCCAGTTGCCTTTAGTTTGGCTTTCGAGAACCATATCTTATCCCTGACTGCAAGAGTACCAACCTTGAACAAAATAGGCCTGGTTTTATTAGCAACGGCTCGTCCCATCCTGTGACACCGGCTAATGTCTGCAACTGTGAAGTCACTTAGTTGTAACTTATTAGTAATCACCTCAGTGATTACCTTGGCAGTGTCCTCCTTTTGCTCCTCATCAACACCATGCAACAGCAAGATCTTTCTTCGGCTCCGCATCTCCATTTGGTCGACACTACGAGCTAGTAGCTCCACCTGTTGCTGAACACTGTTGAGTGCCTGCGTTATGAATGTCCGGAAGATCTTAAACTCTGCAGCCAGGCTAGAGGTTGTGACAGGTGACGGAGGGGCCTTCTGTAGTTCTTCTTCAAAGGCAGACATCTTCGTGTGAAACAACTCCTTCAAGTCAGTCAGAGTGCTTGTTAGAGAATCCATTGTGAAGAAATGAAGTGAATAGTGATAGTAGTTGGTAAGAGAGGAATTGTGAGAAGATAACGCTACACCAGCAGGTTCTAACTATGAACTTTTAAAATATGGCATAAATAATTATAAATAATGTTTCTATTAAATTATATTGTATATTAATTAAGAGCAAAATTTTCTTTGTTTAATTGTTACAACTACCCACGAGAAAAAAAACTTATTTTTTCATATAAATGTACATATTATTAAATATCATTTATTTATTATAAAAACACGTTCCTTCCTTAGTTTAATATTATTGGAATTGTGTTTTTGTTGTTTCCTAAACTTATTGCATCTATTTATAATTTTATTTAGTTTTGCATATTTTTTTATTTTATTTTTACTTACTTTATAACTATTATTATTATATTTCGATATAGAATCTTCAGTAAGGTCTGCTGTTATTAAGGAATGAGGGTTGCAATTTGTATTAAAAAATTCAGTATACAAGTTATTACTTTCCCGAGCTCAGGCTCGGGAAAGTAATAACTTGTATACTGAATTTTTACTGAATCTAAGAAACTAAAAGAACATACTCAGGTATGTTCTTTTAGTTTCTGTAACTTAGTAATACGTACATTTGCATGAATTAATTCCTCTTCTAGGTCCCTAACCTTACACAATGCCTCCTCATATAAGTTACTACAGTTATTGAAACCATAACGAATGTGCTTTATTGCAAAACATATAAAAGTAAACCTGTATGCCTAGATGTTGCACTTAACAATAATAATATAGAACAGGTACGTAGTGCAAAATTTCTGAGTGCATCACTTAATGAGCATTTTACTTGGAAGAATCACATCGAAATAATTTAAAAAAAATCAATCAGTTCGTATTTGCCTTAAAAAGAATGAATAATATCACATCTTTGCATAAATAAATAAATCTTTGCGTACCACCTTAATGGTGACCTATCACGCATACGTCTGCTCACTAATACGATACGGTATAGTAGTGTAGGGAAACTCTTCCGAAATGGCGAAGATCTTCATCGCCCAAAAAAAATGTATTCGTGCAATATTCAAAATGAAATGGTCTGACTCGTGCAGGCCTATATTCGAGTCGCACAATCTATAAACTGTCCCATGCATTTATATTTATGAAATTGCCAGGTTTTTGAGGTCCAATCTTGAACTATTTGAACACAAATAAATAAAAGGAAAATTACACACTTAGATTTTGAAATGCGCGTTCCAAAGCTAAAACTTTTTCGGCGGAGTTGCGTTTACATGGCTCCCCTAATTTACAATGCTTTGCCTAAGTCAATTACTCAACTACCTTTCAATAAGTTTTGTGTTGCGTTGCGGAAGTGGTTGTTACAAGAATGTTTTTATTCGATAGACGAGTTTTTCAAAAGTGTCCCTGTAAATTTTATACAATAAAGTACAGATATATTTAACTGTTAAATAATAAATACATAAAAACTTGTACTATTGCATGCTAAATATTGGCCAAATGTGTGTTACTAAATATTTTATTATAAGAACTTAATGTACCTACCATATTTGATGCAATAAATGAATTGAATTGCCTTATCCAGACAGGCTGGCAGGAACGTCGACTGCCTTATCCAGACAGGGAGGCAGGGACGTCGACTGGCTTATCCAGACAGGGAGGCAGGGACGTGGTCACGCAACCTGTTACCATGGATCAGTACATGAATCTGAACCCCCTCTGAAATATTTAGTCAGTTACTAAAAAAAAATAACTGTTCCATACATTTTTATACATTACATACATACATACTGTCGTTTTATTTTTTTAAGAAAAAATAAAACGACAGTATGAACAAAACCAACTAGATATGGCTAAAGGTAACTCCAAATTGTTATGGGACTCTATTAAAACTATAACAAATTATAATAAAAATCGTGAATCTCCTGAAGAACTACTGTATACAGATCAGAGCCCTCAATTGTCTATTGATAATGTCAACACCTTTTTTTCTACAATTGGAAAAGTATTCGCTCAACGCATACCCTCGAATGTTCCATCTTTCAATAACACCGCTGTAATCGGGGACACCAAACTCAAACTCAAACTCAAACCATTTATTTCAATTAAACCTTTAACAGGCACTTTTGAATTGTCAAGAAGTCGGTCAGTCATAAAATATGAAGCTAGTTGCCCATTCCAAAGCGTAGGTACCTATGGAGAAGAACGGGCAAGAAACTCCATGGACACTCTTTTTAAATTTCATTTTACAAAAACATTTGTTACATCATTTCTTTTGAATTAATGATTATATAATGTGAGAACGATGTAAAAAATAAAAAAGATGTCCGCGTTAAGAGCGTCCAGAATACAACAAATAGTAACAAAACAACAATCCAAAATTAAAACAATTAAAATAAGCCCAGGCGGCTAAGTGATGACCAGTCCCAACTGACGGCGCCCGTTCACGAACATGACGTATATATCAGCACCATTCAGCTCAACCACTTTGAAGGGAGCTAAATGATCCAACGTACACGCCACCGCCAGCGAGACATTTGAGTGAGCATGACACACTATCAGCCGCCAGGGAATATTCAAGTCAATGAAAGATATATTATTACCCAGTAAATGGTAGCTATAGATTACATAGAACTCACATCTGTGCTATGCAATTATACAATACAAAGGAAATTGAGTTTATACAATGCAAGGATAGTCTTACAATCTTCAGCAGCTCCAACAGTATTTTCAAGTGTTAGTCAATTAGTTGTGGAGCAGGACTAGCATTGAGCCAGGCATTTGTGTCAGCGATGTAATCCCCTAACTTATAATATGCCTGACTGCATAGTGTGCGTTTTATACAAGATTTAAATTTTGTCTCATTCAGTTGAAGAATGTGGGGAGGTATTTTATTATAACATTTTAGACAGTACCCCATAAAAGATGAATCTACTTTAGCCAGTCTGAAACCTGGTTGAACTAATAGGTCCCTATTTCTAGTACTATAATTATGTCTTTCACCTCTTTTACTAAAAAGATGTAAATTTTTCCTTACATACATGATGTTTTCATAGATATATTGACAAGGCACCGTCATGATGTTAATTTCCTTAAACAGTTCCCTTAGAGAATCGCGCCTGCGGAGATTATATATGGCTCTGATGGCTCTTTTCTGCAGAATAAAAATAGAATCGTTGTCTGCAGCCCGTCCCCAAAGTAAAATACCGTAAGACATGATACTATGAAAGTAACTAAAATAGACTAGTCTCGCGGTATCTACATCAGTAAATTGACGGATTTTTCTGACAGCATAAGCTGCTGAACTTAGCCGTCCTGCAAGAGATTTTAAATGAGGACCCCATTGTAGCCTTGAGTCGAGCGTGATCCCTAGGAAAACAGTTTCATCGACGAATTCTAGTTTCTCTTGATTCAATATTATCTCACAATCACTACCCTTGACATTTGGTAAAGAAAATCTTATGCACTTAGTTTTTTTTCCATTTAATACTAGATTATTAGCAGTGAACCAATTTTGGACCTGCAGTAGGGCGTTATTTACGTCGTCAAAATTTGTAGCACGTCTATTTACCTTAAAAATTAAGGAAGTGTCATCAGCAAATAACACCATTTGTGGTTGATTTTTTAATAAATGGAGTAGATCATTAATATACACTAAAAAGAGGAAAGGACCCAATATCGAGCCTTGTGGCACACCAATTTTTACTATTAAACCAAGTGAATTGACACCATTTATTTGAACTTGTTGTTGTCTATTATTTAAATAAGAACTAACTAAACTGAGCGCAAGTTTTCCAAGTCCGTAATGCTCAAGTTTCAAAAGCAAGGTTTGGTGATCGACGCAATCAAATGCCTTGGAGAGGTCACAAAAAATTCCTATGGCATCTTGGGCCTCTTCCCACGCGTTAAAAATGTGTTTTAATAAAGTTACGCCGGCGTCGGTCGTACAACGTCCTTTGGTGAAACCGTACTGTTGATCGTGTAGGATTTTATTCGTGTTAAAATGATTGAGCATTTGATTGAGCATTATCTTTTCAAACACCTTGCTGAAAACCGGCAAAACGGATACGGGTCTATAATTATTGGTGTCTTTACTGTCTCCGGATTTGTAAAGTGGTATAACCTTACTGTATTTCATTAAATCGGGGAAGACTCCTTGATCCACACACGAATTAAATACTAAGGCTAAGTAAGGTGCAATAGTCTCAATTATGGAGGTACAGATCTTAATGGACATTCCCCAAAGATCTTCGGTCAATTTGATCTTAATTTGCTTAAAAGCTTTAATTACAATTAAGGGGTTAATATGCCTAAAGTTAAATTCAATCGGGCAGGCTGAAACGTTCGCCCTTACTAAATCAAAAGCGAGCGAGGGCGAGGAATTTAAGGTTTCAGTTGTTTTGAGTGGGATACTAGTAAAGAAATTTACAAATTCTTGAGCCACTTCTTTGTTATCGCAAATGAGACCGCTTGACGTCTGCAGTGTGTAATCAGAATTATGCTTTTTATTCCTGTTTGTTTCATTATTTATAATTTTCCAAACCGTCTTTATTTTATTGTCTGCTGATTTAACCTTGTTGCTAATATATAAGGCTTTAGCTGCCTTACAAGCGTTCTTAAAAGTTTTAGAGTAAGTAGCAACATACTTATTAAAAGTTTCCGTGTTAATATAAGGCTTAAGGCCATACAGTTCGAAAAGTCTTTCCCTACTTTTCCTAAGCCCTTTAGTTGCCCAGTCACAAAATAAAAACTTGGGGCTGATACTTTTAGTGTTCTTCTTAAAATAATTATTGAACTCGGTTTGGACTACCGAGAAGAATTCATTATACAAAGTATTAACATTGTTCACTGAGAGGTTCTGATTACTTAATTCACAAATTAAAGTGCTATTAAATTTATTTAAATTAACTGATGTTATTGGTCTGGATTGGATCTGCACTTTTTGTATTGGCATGTTGTACTCAAAAGTTACAGTTTGACCACTGTGATCAGAAGGGAGATAATTAACAACGGCTTTATCTAAATAGTCGCAGCAACAAAAAACATTATCAATACATGTTGCAGTAGTCGTAGTTGTTCGGGTTGGTTCTACAAACACATTTGACAAATTGAATGATTTAAACAAATTTAATAATCTACTGGTATGTAAATTATTTTCTAAAATATTAATATTAAAGTCACCACAGATAATTACTGATCTATTACCAGTCGCAAGTTTTGCCAAAACATCTTCCATTACTGATTCAAATATAGAATAGTTTTGATAATTTGGGGGTCTGTAAACGCACACTATAACATGCTTATCTAGCTCAACACAAGACAGCTCAATGCTATGTTCAACTGATAGTTCAACTATGTCTTTACGAGGTTTGAATTTAATACAACTTTTAATTAGGATTAGTGAACCACCACGCAGCATTGAATTTCGATTAAAACAACTGGCCACACTATAATTGTCATAGTTAATTAGCATTTCAGAATCTTTTAACCAATGCTCAGTTATACAAATAATGTCAAACATTGTTTTTTCTAAAAATAACTCAATTTCCAATTGTTTGGAAGAAAAACCTTGAATATTTTGATGAAATAATTTCAAGGATTTCTGCTTAGCCCCTTTTCTGCAGTTAACTATTTTAGAGCCAGAAAATACCTTTTTGTTATTAAGTGTAGCTATACTGTTAGTGGTACCTTCTGTTGTCTTACAAACTAGTTTAAAATATCTGAGCTAACCAACTTAACATTAGTACTATTACTAATTGTGGTGCTAATTATGGATGACTTCGACATACTAATTATGTCTGGGTTAATATTAAGTGCTAATAGCCTAGCTATTTGACGTCTAAAACTAATGGGCAGATACACAGTATCCCTAGTCGACCTTAACTTATCAACAAAAATGTTGGTATCAAAAAATATAAACTTGTCACTATGGTGACTAACTATGAAATGCATGTAATTATTTAACATGTGAATGTAGTTGTTTTGTCTGTTTGACAAGTGCTCAAAATATGGAAAAGCACACAAAATTATTTTCTTACAATTTAACTTCATAAGGTTGGTGACACTATCAGTGATATCATCTTTTTTAACATTTAAACTGTTACCTATAAGTACAGTAATAATGGCATTAGGATCATATTCATTCCTAGTTATTGAAGAGATTATTTGTTTGTAGGAAGTCTGAGGCATGCAAAAGTTTTGTGAAGAATGACACAGGTTGTTGCTAAGTACCTCTCCTAGCAACTCATTCGTACTACTCAAAGTCGATATTGCGGAAGTTAAAACTGCTATCCTAAATTTAAAGAGTGAATGCTCACCTGGGTGGGACACCATCTCGTCTAGGCTATTGCAAAATGTTGTGGATTTGGTGGCTCCCGTTATCACTGACCTCATAAATCGTTGCTTTGATACAGGTGTCTTTATATATATATATATATATATGGATTTCGAGCACGCAAATCCACTGATGAGGCTGTTCACACTTTTTCTGATTTTGTGGTAAGAAATATAGATGAAAATAAGAAATGCCTAACCATCTTTCTCGATCTTGCCAAAGCTTTTGACACAGTCTCTATCCCCACCCTAATTCGTAAATTAACTAATATGGGAATACGGGGTAATGAACTGATATTAATAGCTGACTATTTATCCGATCGTACACAGCGTGTAAGGATCGGGGACCACTTGAGTGATGAACTTCCTATCGAGCACGGGGTTCCTCAGGGAAGTGTTCTTGGCCCCACTTTATTTCTATGTTACATAAATGAGCTGTGTCAACTTAATCTTGAAAACTGCAAAATAATATCTTACGCAGATGACACAACTCTTACTTTCACGGGCGATTCTTGGGAAGAAGTATATTCCTTAGCTCAATCAGGTCTGAACACGGTCTGCCACTGGCTCGCCGCCAACTCGCTTACTCTAAACGCAGATAAAACAAAATACATTCCTTTTGCAATTAGGAGCGTAGACACCTTCTTACAAAATAAGCCTCCCATATTTGTTCATCAGTGCTCATTTCCTCCCTTAAATCAATGTAGCTGCTCAACTATACAGCCGACACAAAGTATTCGTTACTTGGGTGTAACGATTGATGAAAGGTTGTCCTTTGATCAGCACATTCACAACTTATGTAAAAGAGTACGGAAACTAACTTATATTTTTAAACAGCTTAGACAGGTAGCTAATGCTGAAACGTTTAAAATGGTATATTTTGCCCTTGTTCAATCTATACTGATATATTGTGTAACAACTTGGGGAGGTGCCGGTAAAATTAAAATGTTGGAAATAGAAAGAGCCCAAAGGTTGATTTTAAAAGTTGGCCTTTCAAAGCCACGACTCTATCCCACTGACGCATTGTATCAGGAAGCTGAGGTGTTAACTGTTAGGCAAATTTACATCCTTTTTACTATTCTGCGGCAACATTCAGATACATCATCTTTCGATCTTTCTAAATTAACAACGAGGAGGCAGTATGCAATATGTAGTACAATCAAATCAAAAACAGCTTTTGCCCAAAAATTTTATACTTTCCGAGGACCTGAACTCTACAATAAGTTAAATAAAGAAATTGGTATTTTTAATTACAATAAATCTAAATGTAAACTTATAGTGACTAACTGGCTACTAAAATTGAACTACACAAAAACAGAAGAGCTACTAGTCATAATAACGTAATTGATAGGAACCATTCGTCTAGTTGAACATAAACCCACTCACATACCGTCTCATCCACTCAACACTACACAACACACACACACACACACACACACACCCCTGTTTGTACAGACACCCTTACGAGGACCTTGTTAGTCCTAGAACAAACCGAGGACCCTCCAAAAAACTGGTTTAAACACCTCGTGGGCCTTTTAGAATAAGATAGAAAGAGACAGGTGAATAAATCTATAGTGATGAGCTTATTGGGATAATGCTATCTCAACATTTTTCTGTATGAATTTCGGCTATCATACTGAGGACCTGAAATACACAGCTAAATGTGACCAGCAATGCACATACGAGGACTTTGTGTGAGCAAACCGAGGACCTCTTACGTAAGCCCTGGGACGTCCTTCCGAGGACGTATTTTTACACAATATTTCTTGTAGCTTGTACAAAGTGCGGACGTTGTGTTAGACTTTATATCACTAAACCGAGGACAGTTTTTCGCGTAGAACTTGTACAAACCGAGGACCTGGAAAATCTACCTACCTAAAACATGTTACGTGTAAGATAATAATTATATCAATGTAAGTAGAATGTTCCGATTTATTTCTTACACACTTTTTCTAAAATGAAGTACCAAGCGAGGACGAGTCGATGTCTTTACCTTTGTTGGCGCTTCTCAAAGGATTATTATTTTAGCATTAGATACTGCAGCCAGAGTTGTCTCTTCATGACGGTACTCCTCAGCACTTGATAGCATCGTCTTCAAATTTGGCAGAGGCATTAGGTCTAAGTAGTAAAACTAAAATAATTACCAGTTTGTACTGATGCTGCAGCCAGGGTCATTTCTTTATGAGGGAACTCCTCAAGAGTTGATAGCATCGACTTAAAATTTGGCAAACGTGTTAGGTTTATCTAGCAAAATTAAATAATTACCAGTTTGTTCTGATGCTGCAGCTAGGGTCGTTTCTTCATGGGAGAACTCCTCAACAGATCGTATTCAAATTTGGCATATTCGTTAGGTTTATGTAGCAAAATTAAATAATTACCCGTTTGTGCTGATGCTGCAGCCAAGGTCATTTCTTTATGAGGGAACTCCTCAACAGGTGATAGCACCGTCTTCAAATTTGGCACACGCCTTATGTTTATCCAGTAACACCAAAATAATTACCAGTTTGCAGCTGCAGCCAGGGTCATTTCATTATGAGGGAACTCCTCAACAGTTGATAGCACCGTCTTCAAATTTGGCACACGTCTTATGTTTATCTAGTAACACCAAAATAATTACCAGTTTGTACTGATGCTGCAGCCAGGGTCATTTCTTTATGAGAGAACTCCTCAACAGTTGATAGCATCGTCTTCAAATTTGGCACTCGCATTGTGTTTATCTAGTAACACCAAAATAATTACCAGTTTATACTGATGCTGCAGCCAAGGTCGTTTCTTCATGAAGGAATTCCTCAACAGTTGATAGCATCGTCTTCAAATTTGGCACTCGCGTTGTGTTTATCTAGTAACACCAAAATAATTACCAGTTTATACTGATGCTGCAGCCAAGGTCGTTTCTTCATGAGAGAACTCTTTAACAGTTGATAGCACCATCTCCAAATTTGGCACACGCGTTATGTTTATCTAGTAACACCAAAATAATTACCAGTTTATACTGATGTTGCAGCCAAGGTCGTTTCTTCATGAGGGAACTCCTTAACAGTTGATAACACCATCTCCAAATTTGGCACACGCGTTATGTTTATCTAGTAACACCAAAATAATTACCAGTTCGTGCTGATGCTGCAATCAAGGTCGTTTCTTCATGAGGGAACTCCTTAACAGTTGATAACACCATCTCCAAATTTGGCACACGCGTTATGTTTATCTAGTAACACCAAAATAATTACCAGTTCGTGCTGATGCTGCAATCAAGGTCGTTTCTTCATGAGGGAACTCTTCAACAGTTGATAGTATCGTCTTCAAATTTAGCATATGCGTATGCTAAATTTGAAGACGATACTATCAACTGTTGGACTGTAAGTTTAAGTTGTAAAAGTATTTTTGTTATCAGTTTCCATGATCCCGCAATGTATTAATTAGCAAAAAAAAAAGCAATAAATCGTCGTAATCGTCTAAACTTGCTGTGAAGTATCTTAATTTGACAGGACTAAACTAATATTTATCTTCTGTCCTTTTCTTAATGAAATAGAAAGGAAAAGATGCACTGAACATAAATTTTGTTTAGTTTGTGAACAAGGGAATCGGCGCCATTAAGTTATTAAGTTTTCATGCTTCCAAATTATTTTGATCTCACTTAATAATATTTCTTTGTTTTCTAACTAAGAATTGTGGTATGTAATTTTATGTCAAGTTTTTAGCCCAAATTATGTCGATCTCTTTTAATTATGGTTTCTATAAGTCTTTTTGTTTGAGTCGTTTTCTAATAACTGTTATGTAAGTTTTCTAATCCTGCTTCTCAATGATGTTACTGCAACTTGATGATTATTTCTATAAGTAGATCATGTAAAGTTTATGTGGTTTTCTTTATTACGTTCATGTTCTGTATTTCTGTGTACTTTATATTTGCTTCAAATCTTGCTGCAGACATTTCACCTAGGAAGGCATTTACTTTACATTCTTTATGAAAAGCACACGTATTCAGTTCCTATGACAACACAATATTTTATGGTGCAAATCATAGTTATATAATACTAGCTGACCCGGAAAACGTTGTTTTGCCATATAAATTATTTCTAGCTGCCCAGCGCTACTTCGTTCGCGTGGCGTCCTACCCTACCCCTACCCTACTCCTACCCTACTACTACACTACTCCTACCCTTCTCCTAGCCTACTCCTACCCTACTCCTAGCCTACTCCTACCCTACTTCTAACCTACTCTTACCCTTTTTTTTTTTTTTTTTGTCTCGGGGGAAAATCCTCATGGACATCCTCCGCCCTGGGGAAGGCGGAGGGGCATGCCGGACTCTTACCGGCTAAAAAACCACCCCGGTGTTCCCTTCCTGTACCTATTGCCGGGGGTACGGGTATGCGCATTCATCCGCGCCCCTGGCAGGTATTGGCCCGCCAGATGATTGTAGGCGATGATTGTCTTACCCTACTCCTACCCAACTTAACCTACTCCCACCCTACTCCTATGAGTAAATAAAAGTATTAAAAAAGAGTATCCTATATCCGTCTCCTGGTTCTACGCTACCTCCCGACCAATTTTCAGCCAAATCTGTTTAGCCGTTCTTGAGTTATAAATAGTGTAACTAACACGACTTTCTTTTATATATAGATAAGCGAGCCTAGGTACTTAGCACATACTGCAGAAGAAGCCTGATTATTCCTCGTGCACCTAGTAGCTACTAACAATTTGTTAAAGGATTATTTAAATGATAGAATATTTGTCTTCTACACACGAGGAAAACTGTCTAAACGAGGACTAGAATACACACTGTTCGGAAAATCTACCAACCGAGGTCTTAAATACACATTGTCTGGAAAAGCTACCTAACCGAGGACTTTTGCGTTAAAGTTAACACACAGGTCCTCGGATAATACAACAAACATGAAATGAGTGTAAAGAGTCTGTGTATGAGGCGACAGTGGCACCATCTGGTGGATACACAATGTTTGTGTAAGATTATGAATAATCTTGATCAAACCGAGGTTCAGACAACTTTTTCGTATTAAGTATATAGGAAGACGCAAAATCGCTTGCAGAATGCGAATCTTTGGTCAAGTCAAACCGAGGACCCTCGAAAAGGTCCTCGCTTTGAAAAGGTCCTCGGTCGTGCCTTGTGTATTCATACGCACGTCCTCGGATGGTACTTAAAACAAACACACACACACACACACACACACACACACACACACACCCCTGTTTGTACAGACACCCTTACGAGGACCTTGTTAATCCTAGAACAAACCGAGGACCCTCCAAAAAACTGGTTTAAACACCTCGCTGGCCTTTTAGAATAAGATAGAAAGAGACAGATGAATAAATCTATAGTGATGAGCTTATTGGGATAATGCTATCTCAACATTTTTCTGTATGAATTTCGGCTATCATACTGAGGACCTGAAATACACAGCTAAATGTGACCAGCGATGCACATACGAGGACTTTGTGTAAGCAAACCGAGGACCTCTCACGTAAGCCCTGCGACGTCCTTCCGAGGACGTATTTTTACACAATATTTCTTATAGCTTGTACAAAGTGCGGACGTTGTGTTAGACTTTATATCACTAAACCGAGGACAGTTTTTCGCGTACAACTTGTACAAACCGAGGACCTGGAAAATCTACCTACCTAAAACATTTAACGTGTAAGATAATAATTATATCAATGTAAGTAGAACGTTCCGATTTATTTCTTACACACTTTTTCCAAAATGAAGTACCAAGCGAGGACGAGTCGATGTCTCTACGTTTGTCGGCGCTTCACAAAGGATTATTATTTTAGTATCAGATGCTGCAGCCAGAGTCGTCTCTTCATGACGGTACTCCTCAGCACTTGATAGCATCGTCTTCAAATTTGGCAGAGGCGTTAGGTTTATGTAGTAAAACTAAAATAATTACCAGTCTGTGCTGATGCCGCAGCGAGGGTCGTTTCTTTATGAGGGAACTCCTCAACAGTTGATAGCATCGACTTAAAATTTGCCAAACGCGTTATCTTTATGTAGTAAAACTAAAATAATTACCAATTTGTACTGATGCTGTAGCCAGGGTCATTTCTTTATGAGGGAACTCCTAACAGTGGATAGCACCGACTTAAAATTTGGCATACGTGTTAAGAGCGTTTACGCCGAACGGCATTTCATACAAACTTTCAAGCCCTTATTTTTCGAAATGAATGAACCGATTTTAATGAAACTTCATACGCATAAGCAGGATACAAAGGTCTAATAATTTAAAAAATAAAAAAACCCGACTGCGAAACTGAAAAGCTACAAACAAGCCCATTTTAAATTAAATAAAAGTTGGAAGCAGGCGGGACCCATACCATTTTTATTATATTTTCTAATTCAAATGGGTCCCGCCTGCTTCCAACTTTTATTTAATTTAAAATGGGCTTGTTTGTAGCTTTTCAGTTTCGCAGTCGGGTTTTTTTATTTTTTAAATTACTTTTTTTATTTCCAGCTTTTTAGTTTACAAATGTGAAAGATATCGCAAACGATTAAGTTCTTGGTACGTTCTTGGTTTTTTACGATTTGTCACTTCGAATTACTTTTAACCATATAAGTTATATATATTTTTGTAATCACCTTTTAAAACCCTTTATTTTGATACCCCACTCGACAGGTTTCGAGAAAAAAAAAATTTTTTTTGAAGACACTTTGCGCCAAAAATCGGCCATTTTAATTTTTTTTCAATTTTGATATGCCCAGTGTCACTCTCACAATTAAGACGAATCTAACGGCACCTCTCAAGCTGAAATCGATCAAGCTGTTTAGGCTACAGAGCGTGCCAAAGAAATATACATACATACATACATACATACATACATACATACATACACTCGAAAAACATAACCCTCCTTCTGACGCAGTCGGGTAAAAAGTTAGTAGAAAACATTTTCAAAATGTCTTATTTAAAAAAAGATAACTGAAATCTCTGTTTCTATGGAAAATTTAATATCGGTCTAATTTGGCTTTAACACTATTTTTTGAAAATGTTTTCTACTAACTTTTTAGACCTTTGTATCCTGCTTTTGCATATGAAGTTTCATTAAAATCGGTTCATACATTTCGAAAAATAAGGACTTGAAAGTTTGTATGAAATGCCGTTCGGCGTAAACGCTCTTAAGTTTATCTAGCAAAATTAAATAATTACCAGTTTGTTCTGATGCTGCCAGCTAGGGTCGTTTCTTAATGGGAGAACTCCTCAACAGTTGATAGCACCATCTTCAAATTTGGCGCATGCCTTATGTTTATCTAGTAACACCAAAGTAATTACCAGTTTGTGCTGATGCTGCAGCCGAGGTTGTTTCTTCATGAGGGAACTCCTCAACAGTTGATAGCACCGTCTTCAAATTTGGCACACGCGTTATGTTTATGTAGTAACACCAAAATAATTACCAGTTTGTACTGATGCTGCAGCCAGGGTCATTTCTTTATGAGGGAACTCCTCAACGGTTGATAGCACCGTCTTCAAATTTGGCACACGCCTTATGTTTATCTAGTAACACCAAAATAATTACCAGTTTGTGCTGATGCTGTAGCGAAGGTCGTTTCTTCATGAGGGAACTTCTCAACAGATGATAGCACCATCTCCAAATTTGGCACCCGCGTTATGTTTATCTAGTAACACCAAAATAATTACCAGTTTGTGCTGTTGCTGCAGTCAAGGTCGTTTCTTCATGAGGGAACTCTTCAACAGTTAATAGCATCGTATTCAAATTTAGCATACGCATTAAGTTTAAGTTGTAAAATTATTTTTATTATTAGTTTCCATGATCCCGCAATGTGTTAATTAGCGAAAAAGCAATACATTTTGAATTTTACAGGCCGGTGACATGAATGATTTATCTTTAATCAGTCTATAGAGCAGCTATTGGCGCCGATTCCCTTGTTTACAAACTAAACTAAATAATTAAAGTTTAGTACATCTTTTTGTTTCTATTTCATTAGGAAAAGGACAGAAGATAAAAATTAGTTTAGTTCTGTCAAATTAGACAGCGCCTAAAGTAAATTGACGTATTTTTAGTAGCCATGTTTTTAATCACGTCTAAGCTTGCTGTGGAGTATCTTAATTTTACAGGACTAAACTAATATTTGTCTTCTTCTTCTTTTAATGAAATAGAAAGAAAAAGATGCACTAAACATAAATTTAGTTTAGTTTGTGAACAAGGGAATCGGCGCCATTAAATTATTAAGTTTTCATGCTTCCTAAATTATTTTGATCTCACTTAATAATATTTCTTTGTTGTTTTCTAACTAAGCATTGTGTTATGTAATTTTATGTCAATGTTGTTTATTTAAAATGTTTTTAGCCCAAATTATGTCGATCTCTTTTAATTATGGTTTCTATAAGTCTTTTTGTTTGAGTCGTTTTCTAATAACTGTTATGTAAGTTTTCTAATCATGCTTCTCAAAGATGTTACTGCAACTTGATGATTATTTCTATAAGTAGATCATGCAACGTTTATGTGGTTTTCTTTAGTACGTTCATGTTCTGTATTTCTTTATACTTTACTAGCTTCTGCCCGCGACTTCGTCCGCGTGAAATTCGTACTTTCAAAGATCAAAGGGTTTTGTATTTTTCAAATAAACTGTATCCCCGCTTTTCACCCTCACAGAGGTGGAATTTTGAAAATTCATTTGAGATGTGTTCATAACTTGACTCAAAGACCCATACCCATTTTCCAGACAATGGAAGCAAGCAGTAAAATCCAACCCTTAAACTTTATAACCCTTTTCCACTTTGGTAGGAGTCGACTTTTGAAAAACCCTAAAACACACTTTTTTATTTTAACCGACTTCAAAAAAAGGAGGAGGTTCTCAGTTCGTCGGAGTCTTTTTTTAAAATTATGTTCCCGATTACTCGAAGACGGCTAGACCGATTTGAAAAAATATTTTTTTGTTTGATAGGGTATACCTACTTTCCAGGTGGTCCCATTGTCATTAGGTCAGGACCTGATGATAGGATCCTGGAGAAATCGATTTGCCAAGTCTTCAAATATTATAGGCACACCTTTAGCGATTTGAGTATTTTTTATAGTGACTCCTGCATTTGCTCTCGAAAAGCACTATTTTGTGAATTTGAACTGATGATGATGACCGCAGATGGCCACCGGAACTACTCAATGGTAAGTATTTCACGGGTTGCGATTCGATTACTTTAACATGGTTGCTAAGCAATTTCTGCTCGTCACAATGCGAATAGTGAAATGGAGCTGACGGTGAAATACCAGTAGAACTCTTCAACAATTAACGTCCCTGCATCGGGAAAAGCAATATTTTGGTAAAGGCGATGAGCAAATTGACATTAGGCTATTGTAACTTGGATAAATTATAAACAGACCCACTAAAAAGCGAGAAATAAAAACTTTTTAACAAAAAAAAACCGAATTCCAAAGAAAACACTACAAAGTGAAAAATAACTTTAATTTCGGAAGTCGGTGGCAAAAAACTAATCCAGATCCAAAGACATCGAAATTAAAGTTATTTTTCACTGTTGTTTTGTACTTAGTGTTTTTTTTTGGAAGTCTATAAAGTTTATAAACCAAATAAATTACATTTATTACATACATATTACATAGGGATGGAATTTAGAAAAATTGTTTGGGATGTTTCTATGACTTGACTTAAGGATTATATTATACTTACCGATTTTCCAGTTAATCAAGCCACGTAATAAAATACTCTCCTCTGAAATTGATTACCCCTCTTCACCCCGTTAGGGGTACATTATCGAAAAACCCTGATACGTTATTCTTTATTTTTGGTCATAAGTATAAATACTGAGTTTCGAGTTAATCGAACTGCGCGTTAAAATTCTTCCTTAAAAATGTTGATACCCCGCAATCCCCCGGTTTAATTTCATTTAATCTGTATACCCGCTTTTCACCCTTATAGGAGTAGAATTTTAAAAATCGTTTAAGATTTGTTAATAACTTGACTCAAAGATTATTTATACCAATTTTCGAGCTAATCAAGCCACGCAGTAATGTCCTGCCCTGTAAAATTAAGTTTTCACGCAGTTAGGGGTAGGTTTTCGAAAATCCCTGATACACGTTATTCTTTATTTTCAGTTTGAAGTATACATACTCAGTTTCGAGTTAATCGGACAGCACGTTAAAATTCTTCCATACAAATTTTGACACCCCTCAATCCCTCTTTAGAGGGTAGTTTAGAAAAACAAAAAATGCGAAACTTCATAATTTACATAGATAAGTATTCGTGTCAAGTTTCAAGGTTATTAACTCAAGGAATAAGATTTGTCATACAAACAAAATCCCCCCTTTTCACCTCCTTAAAGGTTGAAGTTCTAAAAACTGCTTCTTAGTGGATACCTACTCTTCACAAAGAACATACCCTCCAAGTTCCATGTCTCTAAGACCACCGGTTTGGGCTGTGTATTGATTGATTATATAATTAGAAACAAAATTTCACCCCCCTTTTCACCCCCTTAAGGGTTTGAATTCTAACAACATCGTTGCGTTACCTTCCAACCATAAGCCTAGATAGTAAATTTAGTGATTTTTACTTCGAAAATTAAGGACTTTCCATACACAACTTCATCCCCCTTTTTAACCCTTCAGGGCTGGAATTGTCAAAAATGCTGAGATACGTATAAATTAATTTTTAATTCTCAGCCTAAACACAAAATTTAAAGATCAAAACTGACGGACTTTCATATAAACTTCCATCCCCTATTTCACCCCTTTTGGGATAGAATTCGCAAAAATTCTTTCTTAGTGGATGCTTACTCTTCACAAAGAACACACCCTCCAAGTTCCATGTCTCTAAGACCAGCGGTTTGGGCTGTGTATTGATTGATTATATAATTAGAAACAAAATTTCACCCCGCCATTTCACCCCCTTAAGGGTTTAAATTCTAACAACATCGTTGCGTTATCTTCCATAAGCCTAGATAGTAAATTTTGTGATTTTTACTTCGAAAATTAAGGACTTTCCATACACAACTTCATCCCCCTTTTAACCCTTCAGGGGTGGAATTGTCAAAAACGCTGAGACACGTATAAATTAATTTTTAATCCTCAGCCTAAACACACAATTCGAAGATCCTAACTTCAAAACTGACGGACTTTCATATAAACTTCCATCCCCTATTTCACCCCTTTAGAGGTAGAATTTCCAAAAATCCTTTCTTAGTGGATACTTACTCTTCACAAAGAACACACCCTCCAAGTTTTATGTCTCTAGGACCAGCGGTTTGGGCTGTGTGTTGATATATCAACAATCAGTCAGTTTACCATTTTATATATATAGATTTCTAGCTGCCCAGCGCTACTTCGTTCGCGTGGTGTCCTACCCCTTACCCTACCCTACCCTACCCCTACCCTACTCCTACCCTATTCCTACATTACTCCTACCCTACTCCGACCCTTCTTCTAACCTACTCCTACCCTACTCCTACCCAACTCCTAACCTACTCCTATAAGTAAATAAAAGTATAAAAAAAAGTGTCCTATATCCGTCTCCTGGTTCTAAGCTATCTCCCCATCAATTTTCAGCCAAATCTGTTCAGCCGTTCTTGAGTTATAAATAGTGTAACTAACACGACTTTCTTTGATATATATAGATAAGCGAGCCTAGGTACTTAGCCTGATTATTCCATTATTCCAGAAGAAGCCTTATTATTCCTCGTGTACCTAGTAGCTACTAACAATTTGTTTAAGGATTCAGTCTACCTTCGATTTCCTCCTTCATAATTTTATTTAAATGATAGCATATAATTTGTCTTCTACACACGAGGAAAACTGTCGAAACGAGGACTACAATACACACTGTTCGGAAAATCTACCAACTGAGGTCCTGGATACACATTGTCTGGAAAAGCTACCTAACCGAGGACTTTTGTGTTAAAGTTAACACATAGGTCCTCGGTTAATACAACAAACGTGAAATGAGTGTAAAGAGTCTGTGTATGAGGCGACAGTGGCACCATCTGGTGGATACACAATGTTTGTGTAAGATTATGAATAATCTTGATCAAACCGAGGTTCAGACAACTTTTTCGTATTAAGTATATAGGAAGACTCAAAATCGCTTGCAGAATACGAATCTTTGGTCAAGTCAAACCGAGGACCCTCGAAAAGGTCCTCGCTTTGAAAAGGTCCTCGGTCGTGCCTTGTGTAGTCATACGCTCGTCCTCGGATGGTACTTAAAACAAACACACACACACACACACACACACACACACACACACAGCCACACACGCACACAGACAAACACAAAACACATTCCACATACACCTTGAACTCCACTGCACTTCATATAAATTTAAGATTTTATGATTACTATTTTTATTTTTTATTTTTATTTTTTTCTTTTCTTCCAACAGATAGTTTGCCCTTATAACATAATAATGTAACTTTCGTGCATTCTCTATAACAACGTTTTTGATGATATTCTTGCCTGTAGAGGGGAGTCCCTGGTGTCCTGAAATACAAGTCACGGCTTAGTTTAGGCACCAGTCTCCCACAAATGAACATTGTCCTTCATCATATAAATTATCGTTTCCTCTTCTGTTTTAGTTAATAAGTGTTATTTGTGGAAGAAAATAAACATTTTTATTATTATTATTATTTTATTATTATTATTTTGACCGCGTGGGTACATAATGCACTTTTGAATGAACCAACAGTTTTTTTTTTTATATCTGGCGAACAATGTCTACGCTAGCAGCGGTTCTAGAATCATGTGCTGAATTCATGTTTGCGCGTCGGACCCCAATCCAGACTCCGGGCTGCTACTGAGAAATTCCAGATAGAAAACCTAATAACAATTTGCCCGACTCAGGAATCGAACCCAGGACCTCCCGCTCAGCAGACACGCTTGCGACCACTAGACCAATGAGGCAGTCTGACTGACTGGATTGATCTAGGTGCACCTTAAACATTGCTATTATGAGAATAGCTATAATGACAACAATAGCTATTATGAGAAGTAAATCATTGAATGGAAAATTAGTCTATGGTCTGAAGTCTGAACCCCTTAATATTCATTGAACAATCGTGGTGACTGGTGCTCTTTACTTCTGGACTGAGAGAAAAGAGTTTTTCTCTATAGAGCTCAGGTAACAATCTATTTTGATTATTCATCTTATAGACATCATCAGTTCCCTCCACAACCCGGCCCTCCTGCCTTGATCCCAATTATTTTGTTGTCGGCGCAGCTCTCTTCCTCCATACTTCTCTATGAGTCGTCGTCTCAGTGGTCACCCCCTTTCTAGCCATATCACCTTCTTCATCTCTCACACAGTTCATTCATCGTTTCCTTGGCCTTCCCCTACTCTTATAGCCATCCACATATTTATACTCCAAACTTTCTTAATTTCCTTATTTGTTCATTTTATTCATCTTCTTTCCATAATGATTAAACTTAATATTTTCCCGAAATAAATAAAGAAGCCCGACTCAGGAAGTAGGCTAAGCTGCCGGTGGTCAGGGCTCTAGAGAGAGGAACCTCCTCACTATGTGTGTCGTGCCCCGGCAGTACTGCTTTCTGAATCAAGCTCTTCCCCCAGCCGCCTAGCCGCCCACACGCCTCCTAAGGTGATGGCGCCTCTTCGCTATTAAGAATAGGCCATGGACCATAGCGACTATTAGAACAGTGCTCACACACGTTCACAATGTGTGAACAGTGCATTTTAGCTTCTCTTCCTAAAAATAAAGTTATACACGGGCACAACGTGACGTAGTCTTGAATGCCTAAACCACATTTAAAAAATGATTAATCGTTTTAAATATTCTTAACACGAATCACCAAAAAGTCCATAATTCTCAGTAGGGTAAAAACCTACAGACCCCGATACAGAAAACAATAAAAGAAATCCCGTAAATTTTGCTAAAATAAGTAATTTTCGTATGCGGCGCACGCGCACGCGGCCGCGAATTTTTTACGTCGACACTTCTAACAGTACTGTCAACTGTTCATTTAAGTTATCACCCTCACGATATCTGGATTAAGGCTTTTACGGTAAATAATGCGCATTAGAATTTATGTAAAATATTTTTTGTAAAAAATGGTTTTTCTGCAAAAATATTTTTCACGGAGTGACTATTTTTAAGACTGCAAGATTTTAGTGTTTATGATATATTATGATGATGATGATGTGTCACATTAATATTATAACGGAGAAAATTTGTGAGTGTGTGTGTGCGTGTTTGTGTGTGCGTTTATATGTTTGTTACTGCTTCACGCACAAACGGCTGGACCAATTTTGTATGGTGGTAGCTGACATTCCATAGGCTACTTTTTATCCCGATATTCCCACGGGATCGACATTTACGCGGCTGATACCGCGGGACGCAACTAGTAGAATAATTATAAATGCGAAAGTGAATTTGTTTTCACGCAAAAACGGCTAAACGGATTTGGATGAAACTTGGTAGTCTGGGACCTGGAGAAGGACTTTTCCTTATACATAGGTCACAGACCATATATATGTAACATAGGTAACAGCTAGTTTACTATAATTAATTGAAGTGCTTATTATGAAACCTATGTTCATCATGAGATGCAGCTAAATTGCATTTAACTACAAAATAACTAGGTTCAGTAACAAATAAGCTAGTCGGGTTAAGATATCGATATCACATCTCCGGAGTTTCGCAAGCTGATGTAATGTAATTTGTGAAAAAATCTGTTTCTTTATGTGTAAACGTCACAGACGTAATTAGTATCGATATCAAAACACGATAAAACATATGTTCTCAACTCGTACTTCAATTAACAACATTACCAGCGGTCGTTGGCCCCTGAAAAAAAAACATCATATCTTTTTTTACTTTATCGTGTTCAGATATCGCTATTCATCACGTTTGCAGAGTTTCGCTAGCTAAATCAATTTGACCCGAATTATGTAAATGACTGCCTCAAAAGTTTAGTGGTTGTAAGCGCAGCCGTCATGTGTGAGATCCGGGTTTGATTCCCAGTTCTGGCACGTGCTGCCCGTCTATCGTATTTTCTCGGAAAAGTCTGCCAGTCAAGGCCGTCTTTTTCATTCTTTACAATAGCTTTTGTGAATCTAAAACAAGTTCATTGAAACAAAAATAATCTTTCTTAAAAAAAAAACTCGCTGGTGGATGAATGGATCCATCACGTTGTAGTCAGAAAATGACCAATATTTACCGTTTTAAGTCCTCAAAAAAGGACCTTGATGACCTATCGTGAGATTATTGATAACGAAATACCATAGATTACGTGCAGGCCTCCATACAATGTAGTCGATGGTCAATGGATTATGCTCAAAGTTTGGCGATGTTTTTTGTTGGCACATTGTGTTTTCATGTCACATATCTCTGAGACTGCCAAAGCCAAGATCAACTAGGTACGGTTGGCAAAAGAAAATGTTTGTTGAGTAGTTACCTATTTTTATTTATTTATTTTATTGTATTTGTATGAGTACTTAGCAGTAAAATAAATGAATAAAAGTTGGAACTGAAAGGGCTACCTACCCTTTTGAATAAAGAAGAGGGTGAAGGAAAATGATTTATTATTTCAGTCTATAGATGGTGACTTATGCGCGTCTAGTCGCAAACATAATGTCCCCCCTAACTTTTCAACTGTCTATACGGTTCTGAAAATTCTGAAAAAAAAAATGAAGTTACTAGTACATAAAAATCACTTTCAACAAAAATAGCTTTAATTAAAAAGGAAAGGTTGGGTAGTTTTTTAGATACACATACAATAGTTTCGGTTACAACCGCAGTTATAACTTTGTTTTTCACAGTTTCTTTGAGAAATATTAAAAATTACAAACTCATTTTAGCTGTCAATAAAATCAATACTTTGCATAAGTATTTATCCTGACTACAGAACCCTTCACTTTGCGTGGTTCGACCGGCATTATTTTTCGAAATTTTGCCCACATTTTTTTGCTGACCCTACAATATGATTGCGAATTCCTCAGCTAAGGTACACTCCAGACGTTTATAAAAGACGTCCACATCACCTGCACTGTCCATAGAGGCGTATTCTCGAGACAATCCGGGTGTCCCACTAGTACCTTAGAAGAATTGCTAGTAGTTCAAGTACTTACTAAGTGAATATAGTGTTTTTTGAAAGTGACTGTGAAAGTAATAAAAAATATTTTGAAATAAAAAAAGTAAGTAAGTCGGTACTTATAATTTTTGGTTAATATTTTTGTGTGTGGGAGTTGTATTGCGCCACTTGTTCCCTCCAGCTGCAGCACCAGGAAGTGGCGAAGGGCGGGCGCGTGCCGGGGACTGTCTTATGTCATTTTGACGTTCATAAAGTGCTAATTCTAAGCCTAGTTAGAATAATTTGATTTGATTTGATGTGACTTTAAAATTGACATAAAACTAGTAAATTGTCTTAACTAATCCTAGGTAAAAAATCAACCCTGATGCAGGGTTTGAAAGTCCCGATTTTATATATCTTAGAAAACGTGGATTAAAAACATTTTCTCAATGCGGAAACGAACCTGGGACACGACAAGCCATTTGCTTAGCCACTACGCCTATAATCGTGTTGTAAGATATAAACTGCTAGCCTTATTTAAAATATTTAGTGTAAGCAATGGTGACTTGTGATGGTCGTTGATGGTAGTTTGATAAAAGACCCATTTTCAATCGTTTAAAATTGCCAACCCGCAGTGAGCAAGCTCGTTCGTTCTCTGTATGAGAAGAAGCCTGCCTTGTACTTGACAACTTACTGAAGTGATTGATATTTTTTAATATTAAATTAAAAAAAAAAAACAGAGCAGTTGACAGCCTAGTGGTGGGCGGCGATTTACGAGTTGTAGGTCGTAGGTTCGAAACCAAACAGGCGCTTTACTTTGTGTAAAGTATTTCATCACCTCTGCTCTCAAAACGGTGAAGGAAAATATTGTGAGGAAACCGGCATGTCCTAGAACCAAAACTTCGATGACATGTGACATCTACCAACCCACTCTGGGCCCGCGTGGTGGACTACGGCCCACTCCCTCTCACGGAGAGGAGGCCTGTGTCCCAGCAGTGGGAAAAATAAAGACTGATTTTGAAATGCTTATGATTTAAATGTCATTTTTCGATTGTCTATTGTTTCTAAGTTCAAGCAATGACATTTTTGGTCATAATATAATTATAAACTGTAACCTTTTAAACATGTTATTACGGATCACATTAATCTAATATTTGACCGCGGCAATGCTAAACTATCAACGTTCTGGAACGGCTTTTCAGTGGCAATATTCTGTAAATGTTGACTAATGAGACTGTTCGGTTGCGCGTTACATTGCGCGCTCTCATTGTTTTCAGTTAACTATAGTTTGTCTAACAAACTATGTTGTCTAATGTTTAGCTCTTGTCATTATGTTATAATTTTATTCTCACGTAACGTTCTACACATATTCATTCGACGTTCAGTTTCAGTACTTCATGTGACCAAATGACCTTTCTTTTGGGTAATGTTCGTCAGGTCATTGATCTCTATAAGATTGAGTTGAGCTATACGACCACTGATGATGACTTATATATGTTCCTCGGGTCATTGAGCTTCATAAGATTGAGTTGACCAATACGACGACTGATGATGACTGATATGTTCGTCGGGTATTTGAGCTCTTTATGATTGAGTGGAGCTATAAGACGACTGATGATGACTGGTATGTTCGTCGGGTCATTGAGCTCTTTATGATTGAGTTGAACTGTACGACGACTGATGATGACTGATATGACGATAGGAGCAGTGTTGGCCTCGTTGTGACGGCCGCGACTTACGAGTTGTAGGTCGTAGGTTCGAACCCTGACAGGCGCTTTACCTACTATGTAAAGAAAATATTTCATCACCACTATTCTCAAAACGATGAAGGAAAACATTGTGAGGAAACCGGCATGTCCTAGAACAAAAAAAATCGAAGGCATGTGACATCTACCTTAACCTGCACTGGGCTTGCGTGGTGGATTACGGCCCACTCCCTCTCGAAGAGATGAGGCCTGTGTCTCAGCAGTGGGAACATTGTAAGCGGATTATGTTATGTACGACGACCGACACATCCGTGACAACAGTCAGGGACCCAAGTCGGCTATTATTATAAATTCGTCATTCCAACACGATCCCATTGTCATTTTGCTAAAAGTTCGTAATCTGCTAAATTCATAATGGTCGATCATTGGTCGGTCAATGGCACAGAAAATATATGATACTCGTAACGAATTAAAAGCAATGACTGCACAATGACGTTCTAATGGTAGGTCACTGATCAAAGGAACTGTCAAAATTTAGCAGATTAACGCTTATGTCAGTTATTAATTTGTTATTATGTACGAGATTACCATTCTATGCCATTTCTTTCAATAGAGTATCAGTGGTTGACCATTGTAAAGCCATAATGACGCCATTATATTAGTAGATTACCAAAGTTGTCAAAAACAACAATTATGAATTCAATGATAGACCATTCTGACACTATTGTAATAGCAGACTTAGATCCTAGACAAGTGACAATCGCCTTCAAAGCGTTTCGTATTTTTACAATGACTTTCCTGTCACTTTGTTCAGGCCTATACAGCGTGCCGCTTTACTGACGCCATTAATTTAACCATTAATGTTCGTTTTATGAACATGTTTTAGTTTAGCTAGCTAGTCCCACCTGTGTGTTAAATTAATGTCGCCATTGTAGCGACACGTTGTATACTTACAATTAAATCTCTTGGGCAACTAGCTTCATCTTTCTGAATGCCCGACTCTTTTGACAATTCAATAGTGCCTGTAAATGGTTTAATTAAAACAAATGCTTTGAGTTTGAGTATGCCTACAGGTCTGCTCAAATCTATGCGGTTCTGCCAAAATCTCAATTCGGAAAAAAGACGTTTAAGCCTGTGTGGGCCGGTCGCATTAGCCATAGAACCGATGACCGTTGGGATAGATGTGTGCCTGAGTGGAGACCGCGAATCAGCAAATGGCTGGTAGCAGCTGGGTGAGAGTTGCTGAGAACAGAGCGAGAGAGATGTCCAGCCACTGCTGGACATAGGCCTCTCCAGTTCACCATCTTCACAGCAGTCTACTGACTGCTGTAGACTGATGATGATGAAGCCCTGTGTGAATGAGCTGTAACAGGGGAGGAGCCTATTGCTGTCTGCTCAATAACTTTGCTAAATCAAAAATGTTATTTCTAACTTTTAAATTATGTATTTAAAATAGCTTCTGCCCGCGACTTCGTCCGCGTGAGATTTCACTCACCCCCCATAGGGGTGGAATTTCCAAAACCCTTTCTTAGTGGATACCTACTTTTCACAAAAAACACATCCTCCAAATTTCATGTCTCTAGGACCAGCGACTTAGGCTGTGCGTTGATATATCAGTCAGTCAGGATTTTAAATTTTATGTAGGTATATAGTTTATTTTCTTTTATAGCAAAACCAAAATGGCGTCATTGCGAGCTAGACATCTGCTGGTACTGCTCCTGGCAACGTTCGTGAAAGGTGATCGTGTCAGGAAGACAGGAACTGCTGACATTTCCATCAATAAAGCGTTTAGGGTATGTCCACGAAGTTCTTTTTAAGCATGATGACTAACATGATAACTGCCTTGTTGATTTTAGTGGTCGTAAGCGAGACTGCTTGGGAGAAGCCTATGTCCAGCAATGGACGTTTTTCGGCTGAAATGCTGATGAATAATGAAGCTGTGGCGGCATCTACATCGCCTCATGCGAAATACGCATCACACTGACGTCACGCAAAATCCTGCATCGCGCAAGCAGAGTTGCGCAACTAGCTTAAATAAGGTGTTTCAAAATTAACCCAACAAACTTTAAAAGGTGCTTTAGACCATCGAACTGAATTCAGAGTTGGTCCCATAGTGAAAGCTATTCAGTTCGATGGTCTTATAGCACCTCTTAAAGTTTGTTGGGGTAATTTTGAAACTCCTTATATACAACGTCTCGACACCAATAGTCGGGCAGAAGCCCACCATATACAAAGCCCGTCTGGTCGGAGGATCCTCCCTTTTCTATGGACGATGAGTGGATTTTACACCCTTTGCCTCATACCTCTGGCCACGTGATCATGTCGGGAATCTGCGAAGAGTGGGGTTCTGAACTGAATTTTAACCTGGATGCTTCGGGTTCTAAAGAGCTAGAGCAGTTTTACTTGGTGAAATTCTCACTAGCAGCTCGGAGCCTGGATTTGTGCTAGGTTTATGGCTAAATCAATCGCCTCCTATATAACATGGGACTTAACACCTATGAAGTGAAATGAGCGAGTACTACACACCTCCGGCTAGCTCTTAGGGTTATGTTAAATTGAAGGTCTTACAAATAAGACCAGAAAATTAATAAAATGTTGTGTTTTCAGGAAGTATCAAATACAACGCAAGCCGACACATTACATCTACCAGCAAACGCCACGTCTATCCGGGAAAACATCACCGATACCTTCAGGTACGTCCCTTCATTAAGTGGTTGTTGTATGAACTCCTTACCCTCCCACATACATAGGCCTTCTTAGCAAGTTCAGCAACATAACCGTACTGAAGGTCATTGCGAAAGCCAACCAAGTATACTATTTGCTCGTAAACACAATCATGTACGCTCAGATTATTTCAAATGTTTAATTAATCAATATCTTTACATTAAACTAGTGTCCATGACTTCACTTAACCAGCTCCCTAATTGCGTAACACTATAAATCTCTGAATCTGAATCATTTTAAAGATATTGCTAATCCATTGCTCGAAAAATGTGTCTGCTCAACAACACAAATAACGCAATAAATGTTGTTGAAATGTCAAAATGAAAGCCATTGCTACTGATAGTACGTAACGCAATTACCCTGCAGGATAAATGCCGTGATAGAGTACACAAATATAATTAGAACGCTGTTGTCCTCTTAAGAACTCCCACAGTCTGTCGGAACAATTAGCCAATCTTAAAAACCCATAGAACACTTTTCTTATTAAACCTTTTGCCACGTACGACGACATCGTAAAATGAAGTTATCGGTAGCTCTTCCAAACTTAGTACTTAATAAATAAATATAAATAAATTCTTCATGAGCATAAAAATGTGTAGAAACAATGTGAAGCCCTGACTCCTGCTAGGTAACGATACCTGTGTTACAAGAGCCAGTGTCTTATTTATTTATTTATTCACAAAATCCACAGCTCTTTGAAACTTTTGTCTTAAAATATCGTAAGCTAGTCTTCTCCTAATCGTGCGTTCTGAATGTTATGCAATATACATTGTACGCGTACATCGTAGGAAGCGCATACGCGACATCCCTGGTATCGCAGACGGCCGGAGGGAGGATGATGTCGTAGCATGAGAACATAATGCAAGCTCATAATGAAACATGCACTAATTTAGAACTGCTAAATGTATGCGTTCTTTTTGTTCACAGCTGTGAAAACCGTACCTACGGCTACTACGCAGACGTGGACAATGATTGTCAAGTGTTCCATGTCTGCTTACCTTCGCAGACGCCTTCAGGTCGCAATGTTACTTACCGCTGGAGCTTCATCTGCCCCAATGAGACCATCTTCAATCAGGTACGATATGATTACTTAATGTGGTGATTGATTCAATAAAAAAAAATTATTAAAAAAATACTGGTCTGGTAGTAGACTTAAATACAAATAACAGGGCAGTAACTAGTATATTATAATACAGGGTTATTTTAAATTGGTTAGCGAAACTCCGCAGATGCGATGGATATCGATATCTAAACACAATAAAACAAAATATAAATTAATTGGATTTTTGTGGGGTCATCGAGCGCAGTCATTGTAGTCACTTGAAATATATATTATATATACTATAATATATTATATTAATTATTACTATAATATGTATATTATATATTATTATTTTTTTATTTTTTTTTTTGACTTATGACTTATCAGTTTTTCTGGTATAAGCTGTACAGATGATCAGGGTATCGATATTTTAACACGATAAAACATAAGAAAACCGGATTTCACAACTTATACTTCAAGTAAGAACACTAACAGCGGTCGTTAACCTCCCAAACTGCGGAGTTTAGCTAGCCAATTTAAAATAGCTCTGTATTTCAATATGGACACTTTTTAATGACATAATTAAGTCACCACCAATTACAATAGAAGATGTCTATGTCCATATTGTCCATTCAAGAACAAGTCATCAAAAATGGCCTTTTGTGCCTTAAGAGGCAACGCGGTCAAGTAGTCGTTGGCGTTCATTCCATACTAACGTATTCCTCTGTTCTTACCCTGGTTGATACTTAAACAAATATGTTTTACGATATACTTACTTAAAAATATGTAGCCAGAGAAACCAAACATACGAACATGGTCGTAGACTCGTGGTAGATATTATAGATTGTATCGTAAAAAAATATAAGAATACGAATACGTTTAATATAAGAAAACATAAGAATACGTTTGAATGGAATAAACGTGACCACGCACCCATAAGCCACAAGCGACTTCTTGCCTCCTGAAAACATTAAAAACGTTGACACTAACTGATATGATTATATTGATTGATTCACTAACTCGAACAATTGATTCAATTGCAGGAAGTCCTAACGTGCACAAGAGTAGCAGATGCAATCGACTGCAAAGATTCACCCGAATTCTATTACTTGAACATGGAAATAGGCAAAGAATCGAACAAAACTGAAAAAGTAAAAGATAACCGAAAGTTGCAGAAAAGAAAGCAAGAGAAGAGAAAAGATAACATTGTTATGGAAAACGTGGTAAGACACTATGTGAAGGATGAGTTATATGGTCATCTAGACCCTATTGAGTTGACCAAGAAGGGAGAAAACAGTCCAGTTCTTATCGAAGCAGTCATAGACAGTGTAGACCCTGAAGTAGAAGATGTAGAAATGGAACAAAAAAGGGAAGAAGAGATGGAACGAATAGTTATGGAGAGGATTAAGAGAAACGAGAGGCAAATGAGACGGGGCACATTCAGGTTTAAGGGAGATGTTTAGTGATTGATGCAATTAATTTTCTGATTGATTCAATTAATTGTGTTTTCTGATTGGTTTTTGGCCTATCGATATTTTTTTTTTTAAGCCTGAGTTTATGTCAAAATTCTATAAGGATATTTTTTACAGATTTTAGACTGAAAGTTACTTTTTAAAGAATTGTGTATAAAATGTGTTGATGGCCCAAAAATCGACGAAATATTTTGAAATTGAAAACGAAGATATTCTGCCTTATTCCTAAGTTTCGCAGTGTCCAACCAAGTATATCCTAAGTTACAATAAGCTAATTTTAAGTTATTGTAAATAGAGACTTGAATTTTGAAATATTAATAAATGAAAATGTTCATTTGTAAAACTTGATATTTCCTTTAATTTTACTTAATAACCTATGTTCAAAAAGAAAGCATACAACGGGTGTAATGTTATACGATAATATGAAATCTTAATTAACATACTTTATGTTATTCACTTAATTCCTCATAGATTTGTAGTTAGAAGTTAATAAACTGCCATTACGCCTGATTTATGCTTCCAATGTTTCCCATAGCTACCCTTTACGAGGCTGTCTGTTCAGTCATCGATTGTTTTTTTTTTTTCTTTCGGTCTTGTATGTAGGTTTGTTAGTATTTTTTAAATAGCTAATAATTTTTATTAGAGTCTGGATTTGTGTCCGGTCGGTGACAATAGGCTTGAACATAATTGGCGAAATGTAAGTGTTACTTAATAGGCATGATGTTTTATTTTGGAATGCAGCAGGTAGGTAGTTCTGTGTCTTGGATATCAACTCAAGCACCTGTGATGACTCCGGTATTGCAGATGCCCATAGGCGGCGGTGACCGAAGACATTATGACGTCCGCCGACCCGCACTGCGCCCCCAAAAGTAGATTACGGCTACAATTTTATTAGCAGTGGAAACACTATAGGCTGGTAATGCTATAGATGGCGGTGACTACTTATCATCAGGTGGACTGCTTGTTTACCACTCAATTATGACCAAGAAATCGAAACTATAAGAGTTACGCGTCGATTTACGAGGAATGTACGACCCAGTTCACATAAACGTCTTTGTTTGATTAGTTATAAGTTCCAACAGACCGTTTTATAGCATACGATAAAATTCACTCGTGCATATCAAGCCTTAATCTCAATTCGGTTGATAAGAAAACGTATTATTTCTATTTTACTTAGCTGAGAAGGTTTTGGAAAGAATGTGAGCTGGTACCCAGATCCGTCAGATCTGCGAAGAACCGCAAGATAATTTAGTTTTTTTAAAGCTCGTGTCGATTTGTGTCAAGTTTTGTTTAAATTTATTTCATCAGGAAAACTTAAGAAATAGAATTAACATTTTACTTATCAAATATACTACCCACTACATTTCCACAGATTACAATTTAGATATTTTCAAACTGATGGCAAACGTAACTAGAAAACGTAATAGTCCGGGCAAAATCAATTAAGTGAACAAAAGCAACTAAAAATAACAAAACAAAACTCTTGTTTGTGTATTACATCCGAAGTTGCTGACACTAAACGATTATTCGATACATACATAATAATTACCAGAAAAGTCTTCCTGATTAACAGACTAAGGTAGACGGTGAAAATCATCAACCTGATCAAGTCAACTACAAGAAATCGAGTAAAAAGCGAAACAACAGTACAAGTGCACACAAACTAAAATAATCAACGATTAGCATTTACAGAAATTGAATTAGCGTAACTTCTCAATTAAAATATTGTAATGAATAATTGACGTTCTGCAGTAAATGTACGTTTCTTACGATTAGTCACCGCCATAAATCCGAATGAATTAAAAAACAACATGGCCGCGAGCAGCTGTGTTATTGGAAAAACTAATTAATTCTTATCATCTACCCAATTAACATTTCTACAGTTGATTTAAATAAAATAGCTGGTTTCTTAATCGTGAATTAGTATGGAGTAGAAATTACCTAGATTTAAAACAACAAAAAATGTTATGAAAAAAATGCTGCTTGTATTCTTAATTTTATTCACGAAAGTTCTGGCTGATAGTGAAGAAGATAAATATGTTGATCTTTTACCAGATGAAGAGAAACAGCAGTTTTTAGAAATGGTAGCGAGGAGAATACTTAAAGATGTTGAAAGCCAGGAAAACGTTAAGGACGCTCAGAGTGGAGAACTGTTGGATGAACAGTTGAAACAACATACTGAATATGTCAAAGCAGTTTTAAAAGAAGAACAAGAAAACGTAAGAAGAAGTAAAGGCGATGATGTAAAAGATACAGAAGGAAAACCAGATTCTGATGAAAAAGAGACTTTAGGTGTAAAACCTTTGGGAACTGAAAAAAAGTCTTTACCTGATTTGACTCTACGGGAAGAAAGAAGGGACATTGCTTCCGATGATAAAAATAACATTACAATTGAAATGGTTACTGACAATGCACCTATTATAAAAAGATCAGTACAAGACGATAATGCAAATAACAGTTATGAGAGTGATGAAACGACTTCTGAAACATTTTACAGAGTAACAAAAACCAACGTTACGTCTAAAGAATCGAATAAAACAGAAGCTACTAATGAAAAATTTGAAAACGATAACGTTGCAACTGAAGCAGAAGTCTTATTTGAAAAGGGATTGGAAGTTAATGGACCTTCTATTACAGGGAATGAGAATAATGAATCGGAATCAGTGGATAGTAATCAAAGCGTTTCAAGTGAAAGCGGTGCTCATAACGTGTCAGTAGAAGGTATAAATGGACCATTGTCACGTAGATCAAACAGTAATGACAGCATATTAGCAGGAAATACAACAGAAAGTAATACTACAACTTCTACAGTGGTGGGTGTAAAATCTACTGAAAATAAGTCAGATGAGTATAATAATGTTTCGAATGCTAATGAAAAGTTTACGACTCCAAAATATCCTTTTGAGAGTAGTTCTGTAAATAACACCACCACAGAGAGTACAACCTCTGATACCCCACTATTAACCACGACAATAACAACAAACAAAGATAAAGATTCTGAGCCGTTACAGAAATCTACAAATTTCACTTCGCGAGATACTGAAAACGTGGTTAGGACAACAACAAAGAGTACTCGAACAAGTTTATTGACTGATGAAGAAACAACAGAATCCGTCCCAGCCACAACGGAGTTCGTCCCAGAAACAACAGAATTGGTCCAAGAAACAACGACTGACACTAAGATTATGACGACAGAAGCTGTGACAGAATCCACTACTGTTCTAGTGACTACTAAAAACACCAGTACTCCTGTGGTTACGACAAAAGATACAAAGGTTGTGGTTGAGGATTTCACATCAGCACCAACTATAACAACGACGGTCCAATCTACAACATTTAAACCTCTAAAAACTACGAAAAAAAAGAAAAAGCCAGTTTTCAAACAACGTGCATTATCAAAAGAATTAACAACTGGGGCTCCAGGATCTGATGAAGTGTCTATAGAAGCAACAACGCAAAAAATATTTAAGCATAAAGTAGTTATGTATAAACCCCAAAAATATATCGTAGGCCCGAAAGCGAAGAAAATTGCTGAAGCGGAAAAAAATGCCATTCAGAATAAAAACTTTATTGAGTTGGAAAAACATTATTTTGATAATAATTATAACGTTAAAGTAGGAAAGCAGTACCATGTATTTGAAATCCGTAAGTAATTGCAATTTTAATGGATAGATTTTACTTTATTTTACACTTTTGGATAAACTTTGCCATAAAGTGACATGTGTAGGTAGAACATCAACACACAATTCGTCAGTTCTTTTATACTCCATATTTCGATGAGCCAACCTAATACAGGTTGAAAATGTAGACTTCAGACTTAGGAAAAAAATATACATAACCTGGGAACAAAATCCACGACCTGCCGTTTAGCTGTAGTGGTGCTATTCACACCAGTCATTATTCAAACTCAAACTCAAAGCATTTATTTCAATTAAACCTTGTACAGGCACTTCTGAATTGTCAAAATTAAATAGTCTGTCAGTTAGTCAGAAAGTTGAAGCTAGTTGCCCATTCCAAAACGTAGATCTCTATGGAGAAGAACGGGCAAGAAACTCCATGGACACTCTTTTAAATCAAGTTATTACAAAATCCTGGGTACATTATTCTTGTTGCTTCTATATGTGAGAACAATGTAAAAAAAGACAAATGAAGAAACAATTCAAAATATAAGATTAAAAATAAGCCTTGGCAGTTAAGAGATGCTCACGAACATGACGCGTGGATCAGCACCATCCAGCTCAACCATTTTGTAGGGAACCGAATAATCCAACACACGCGCCACCATCGGTGAGACATTTAAATGAGCATGACATGTTCTCAACTGCCATGCTCTTTCAAGTCAACATCAAAAAAAAATCATAATAAACGGAAACATGGTTCTTACATTTACAAAATTAAAAAAAATGCTTCTAAACTATACAAAACTATAGTTATATTTATTTAAGATGTTAATATAATTTACTATCAAAACAGGAAGAGGTATTTAATATTACAGTATTCAACAATTAAAACTGGATTGAATAAAATAAAAAAGTTATGTTCGTAATGTCAGAAATATTGAAAAAGAAAAAGGGAAGCACCTCTTCCATATATTGAAATTTTAACTAGTGAGCCCAAGTGCCTGTGGAGCAGGACCAGCATTAAGCCAAGCATTTTTATCTACGATATAATCATCCAACTTGTAATATGCTTGTCTACATAGTGTGCGTTTAATGCATGTTTTAAATTTCTTCTCATTTAATTGAAGAATATCGAGTGGTATTTTATTATAACATTTTACACAGTAACCCATAAAAGAAGTTTTTACTATTACATCCTATTCTCTTTACAGCCCCTGATAAATCACCATTCATCAAAGATGAAGAACCCATAGCCGACCAGCCATACTACGTCCCTATATACAACTATTCACCAAACAATGCTTACTTCAATCCAAAAAATCGTCTAGGACCAAACGCTGGAGACTCCAGTGAGGCAAATAATCCCATCTTCAATGACGATGATGATGATGATGATATAGACCAATTAGATAAAACAGAAATAATGAATTTTAAAATGGAGTACGATAGAACGTTCGATAGTAAAAGAAAAAAGTTTGGCAGCAAGCAGAAACTATTTCATAATATACATAAAGAACCACTGCAGGACAACGAACATACACCAAGGGGCAAAATAAGACCTGAAGATTATATAGATTCTGATTATTATTTCGGAAGAGTCAGAAAGAAATTGTCAAGAAGAATCAATAGTAAGGATTTGGCTAAATTCCCTAATTCCGATGAGACTGACCACCCAGCTCGTAGTATTCCAGAAGGAAGTTTAAAAGACCATGTTAGAGCAATCAGGAATATACTCTTTCAACAAAAATCTTTTGGACTGCTAGATAAAGATAAGTATGGTAAGGATGTTGTCAATGGACTAAGAATGGGGCCCATGAGTAACGAAGCCAAACACGTTCTACGTAAGGGTCAAGATGAAGATCTTAATGATAACGATAAACGTAAGAATATCGTTATTGACTACTATTTTAGTAGAGAGAAACCAACAATTGAATCGGGTATAAATCAAGATGGCATAAACAATATTCATATACAAAAGGTGGGCTATTTAAAAAAAAATAACGATATGAAAGAATTATATGTCATGGACGACTTCTTCAAAGCAAATGTAGAGAAATATATCAAGGAAAACGGTTTTACTCCAGCGCCACAGCTTCCATATCAAGCTACAACTACAAATTTAGATCAAAGATATGATGTAATCGCTTATTTAAGGGACGACGAGAGAAATCATAATGCAGAAAATGACAACGAAACTAGTGTTGTGAAAAGAGATGAAAGCAAAAATGAAAGAATCACAAATGCTACACAAAATCAAGCCGATATTTTTAATGAAAACAATACTACAGAAAAAACACTAGATGTTAAATTAAATCTCAGACGGAATGACGTTATTAAAGTCAGCGTATATCTACAAGTATTGAAGGATATGGTAACTCTGGATAATAAAGCTTTGGTACAATATGACTGGCTGGGTACCACGGTCGATATACAGGCGGCATTACAAAAAATGTTTGAGTTAACGTAAGTAAATATTTTAAATTTTTTTAAGTTGTCTTCGTATCGACAAACCCCTTGGTGTTGCAGGTGCCAATAGGTGGTCGTCACCATCCATCAGATGAGTCAAAATAAGGCGTACAACGACGGTATTTCTTGTTTCACCGGTATTCATACCCTTTAAATCAGAGAATGTGTAAATTCGACCATCCACTGCCACAAATGATGTGCACGGAGTTTTTTTTTGTGTATTGATTCTCGCAGATCAACCTAAGAGGTTGTCAGCTGCTTAACCGGGCTATCCTCTTGATGCCTTAATAGTGTATATACTAAGGCATCAACAGGATAGCCTGGTTAATAAAGTAAGGCCTCCAGCCAGGACATTAAACTTATGAACTAAGCGACTACACGCTAAATACTCCTCCTGTGGGGTAGCGGCTTAGGGCGTCACTGGGAGAGGGCAGCAAGGTAAAGACTAGATCGGATCATACGGTTCATTTGTTTGCCAGCCACGCATTTGTGCGTAGCGTGGCCGTGGGTTGCAGTGGAAGATACCTACCGCCTACATTTTCATACAAAGTGAAGCAATGAACTCGTGCGTAGCTTATCCGCGTGCCGCTGTGCAGCACCGCCTTAATACAGTGAACGTCCTTCCCCGGACGAACGCTTTCACGAAGACTAAACTACAAATAGTTTGTATTGCACCGCTGCATCAAAATGTCTTCCTCCTTTACAAAGATCTAATTGATACTCATTTCAGTGGACTAGTAGCTAACGAAGAAGATGTCCACCCAGCAGACATGGAAATCTTAAAATACGTACTCTTCCTACACAAACTAGCTACCGAGATTTTTGAAGCCAACGATTTTGGGGCTCAACTGAGGAAGAAGCTCGTTCTACCTAGGAACAAGAAGAAGTTAAAACATCACCTGCTGAAGGATAAGTGGCTCATAAATAAGGTCTGGCTGTATCTAAGGAAAGAAGTTCCGCAGGTCAATGAGTACGGAGCTTTGAAACATTTAAATAAATTTTTGATGGGTGTTGAGGATGGTTTATATGATGTAAGTATTTAATATGTTAATGATAATAATCATCTGTCTAGCCTTTTCGCAACTATAAAAATAATGATAATGAACATTTATTTCAGACCAGGTCCATATTTTGTTAGTAAGAATGTACAGACGCCAGCACATCAAGCTACTCGAAACTGTCAAATTTCGCCAATCAACTTTGAACCTTATGCTTTAGCGATAAAGTTTAAAATCTATTAAAGAAATTTGATAGTTTGTAGTAGCTTGATGTGCTGAAAAACGAATGTTGAGGTTGACTTAATAATGAGATGTAGTACCAACCGCAAATAAATTGAGATAAGGACAGGTCCTGATGATGATGACAGGCCAATTATTGACTAAGTCGGTTTTTTCTCACGATTTTTACCTTCACCGTTTTGAGAGCAGTGGTGATGAAATTATTCACACAAATTAAAGTACCTGGCTGGGTTCAAATCCACGAAATAGAAAAGCCTCCACTGCGCTTCAAACTTCTGCTCAACAAAGGTATAGAAGGATAGATATCCATTATAACTCAACAAAGTTAATACCACAATTTTTATTTTGCAGCTACATGACGCAGTTAAGAACATAGCAAAAATAACAAAATATAAGAACCAACATTGGTACCAGAACTTGAAAGATTTATACATAGACACAGACGAGAAACACCTTCTAGAGATATTACTACATATGACATCTTTAAGACTCTTTAGTTTGATAGAAGAAAGTGCTAAGAACGGTCTAGAAGATGACTACATTCAATATATGAAGAACAATAGGAAGCACTCGAAGAGAACCTTGGAAGAGATGATGTTTGTGATGGAGGTTTTGGAAGAATATAATAAATTTGTAGAATAGCATGTTGTTTATTTTAGTGTTCGTACTGTAATATCTGAGCTTCTATATCTACATATTATAATCATAATCAGTCTAGTATGTTCCCACTGCTGGGACACAGGCCTTCTCTCTGTGATAGGGAGTGGGCCGTAATCCACCACGTTGGCCCAGTGCGAGTTGGCGGATGTCACAAGTCTTCAAGTTTTTGGATTTTTAACACGCTTTTATTAGGTTGACCTGTATGTAACTAACTATGTAATGGAATCTAAGGTAACTAATTTAACCATCTTCCAAGGGTCGTAGCGTAATGAAAATTGACAGCTGTATGTAGTTCTGATGACAATACAATAATATGGTACTGTCGAATTGATCTGATGATTGAGCCGGAAGAAATGAACTTCATGATAGAAAATCGTATCATAGCTGTTTTGGATTTCTTAGAAAAGTCTTGTAATGAAGTTTGACCACGATTAGGTTTCAAGGTCTGGTGATGAAGCCGGAAGATAGGCACTGGCATTCCATGATAGAATATCGTATCATAGTCGTGTTTGCACTTGTGAGAAATGCCAAGCGTGTTTTTCTAGTGTTTTTTAAACTATTAATTTATTTTTCTAGGACATTCTTCCACCGTTTTGAGAACAGTGGTGATGAACAACTTATTTACAAAAAGTGCCTACTTGGGAGCGCGAGCTCCAACTCAAGTAGCGGCCGCTGCCACTGCCCTCTCTGGGCCAACACATAAATTAAATTTGCTTTTCATGTATCTGTGTGACCGCTTTGTTCTTCTAAACTGCGCATCGGATTTTGATGCAGTTTTCACCATTCTTTAGAGATTGACCCTATCCATTGGTTCTTTAAAAGTATAGGATGCTATTTTTTCGGATTTTAGTCGGTTCGATTCCCGGGTGAGGCAAACATATTTTCAAAAATCTTTAAATGCAGTTTTGCTTCTTTTTAAAAATAAAGGAATGTTTCCTTTGAGTAAAATTTATTGTCTTCAGTATTTAGAGTACTTTTCCTCCAGGTAAGCTTCGAAAATTCCACCCTGTATATCAAAAGAAACATCGAAATCGCTAAAGTGGTCTTTGAGAAAGTCGCAAACAAACAAACATACTGGTCAAATACAGAGCGGCGTTTTTTTAAGTAGTTTAATAATAATAAACGAGTTTTCACAACAAACTTTATTGAAAAACAATTCCTATACTTAAAATTATAACTATATACTAAAATCACATAATTATTATTTTGGTATACAAAACTTTTACAAACTAAAATATTTTATCAAAACTTTTGAGGTAACATTATAATTGGAATTATGTACAAACGCCAGCACATTAAGCTACCCGAAACTGTCAAATTTTTCCAATCAACCGTGAACCTTAAGGTTTAGCGATAAAGTTGAAAATCTATTAAAGAAATTTTACAGATTGTAGTAGCTTGATGTGCGACGTGTGTACATAAGTAGTACTTATGGTACACTATTGTCAGTTACATGATTGCATTGCTTAAGTATGATCCGGAAATATATAACATATTAAACTATTTACCATTAAATATCTCGATTTTCAAAAACAACGTTTTAAGGCTTTCAAACTGTTACAGAAAATACTGATATTCAGCTGCATTCGGTTAGACTGGAAGCCGACCCCGACATAGTTGGGAAAAGGCTAGGCGGATGATGATGAAACTGTTACAGAAAAATAACACATCGAACCAAAAGATAATTTCAGTAACATTTTAATTTCGGTGTAAAAAGCACCTTGGAATGTAGTACATACTGCTATAACAATACTTATATATACAGGATAATCTACAACATTTGTTACCAGACTTAGCTTGGTCAGCCAAACCAAGTCTTTCGGAAAAATGAATCCTTTGTGTTTAAAACCAGCAGGCTTTCAACGTAAAATAAAAATCAGGAACTCAAAATGACAACAAAATGAAGGCCGGGCGTTTCGCGAGACTATTCATGTAATTTTGAAATTCAAAAATTGCTGATTCTCGGCCTAGTTTAAATAAATGACTTTTCATTTAGATTCAATAAATTGATCAAGAGCGTTTACGCCATACGGCATTTCATACAAAATTTCAAGCCCTTATTTTTCGAAATGAATGAACCGATTTTAATGAAACTTAATACGCATAAGCAAAAAAACAAAGGTCAAAAAAGTTAGTAGAGAACATTTTCGAAAAAAATAGTGTTACAGCCAAATTAAACCGATTTAAAATTTTCCATAGAAACAGGAATTTCCAGTTATCTTTTTTTAAATAAGACATTTCGAAAATGTTCTCACTATGTTTTCCTTCACCGTACTTTGATGGACGTTGATTACTATGTCATTACTAGGTCATTTTGTAAAAATGAACAAAGCGTCTGATATCAGCGTTATGTACAAATATAACCATTTTTCTTTCTCCAGATTTTCATTAAGTGGTATGGCTCGGATTAATTTTTTTAAGGCGAAATAAATAACACTAGGCATATATAATACAATGATTTTCAGGATTTCTAGTACCTAGTCGCTCCATGTAAAATACTAGTATTCACCTGCATCCGGTTATACTGGAAGCCGAACTGCAACATAGTTGGGATGAGGCCGGCAGATTTTTTAATTGTTATTTTTAGCCTCTTGCGTGCAAACTGTTAATATAGTTAATATTTTAATTTATCAATATATTAATATTGGAATGGTTATTATCTCGATAACTGAAATGGGAATAAAAGAAAACCTTATCAGTAGTTTTAGAAAAAAAAAAATTAGAGCCTGTTGGTACTGGTGACGGCGCCGTGCCGTAGTGCCACCGTGTCATCAACAAGCTTCCATAGTGATCTATACTCGTGCCTACAAACGGCGAATACCTAAACCGTAGTTTTTCACGGAGAAAAAAAAGGTGTGTGTACAACGGGTCTAACTTTATCTTGTCCTGTCCTTTAAGCACCAAAACATTATTTCCTTTGCGTTCCAAAAGTTTTCTTCTACCCCCAAATCAATAACTGTGTCACTTATAAAAACTATGTGTGCACCGCGAACTCAATAGGCAACGTTACATGCTCTGTGCTAGGCAACCAATAATCTTCTTCTTATTGTGTAGATGGCAATCTAAATGGACTCGGCCCAGAATTCGGCTACGGGTTTGACGCCATCACTAGCGTACATCAGTTCCTGTAACGTGCAGCTGACAGGACACGCAGGACACGATATTAAGTGTCCTATTGTTTCTGGAACAGAACCACATTTAAACTCCACTGCGGAGTCGTCTATGAATCTCCACCTGAACAGGTTTTCCAACCAACCATTTTAACCAATAAGTTGTTTGAACGTTTTTAATTACGTTGGTCTTTCAGATATCAGGCCACATAAGGCTCAGCCTTCCTTCTGTATTTTTCAGCTGTCTTTCTTTGTTATCTGATAGTAAGAGATGCTGCTATCTCGCAATGTTTGAAGACTAAGGAAGACCTTAGTCACGCACGTTATGACCGAAACGTGGATACCGACAGTTGGGATGGTCCACAAATTCAAGATCACTCAGCGCGCTTCGGAGCGGGTTATGCTCGGAATTTCTTTGAAGGATAAGATTAGAAATTAAATTATCTGGAAAAGAACCGGAGTTACCTACATAGCTTGCAGAGTAAACAAGCTGAAGTGGCAGTGGGCTGGCGATGTTTGTCGAAGGACCGATGGCCGGTGCAGCAGACGAGTTCTGGAGTGGTACCGCGTGTCGGTAAGCGTAGTTTGGGTGACCTTAGGGTCCATCTAGCAAGGAAGGTAGCACAGACTGGATGCGGAAGGTGGATAACAGGGTGTTGTGGCGCAGCCTGGGATAGGCCTATGTCCAGGAGTGGACTGCGATAGGCTGAGTTGATTGCTTGAGTAAGAGATTGTAATAGCCTTGTTCGTGTCAAGGCAAATTGAGCCGGTATCTCTATTAACAATGTGAAGAGTTTATAACAGCACCAATGTTTTAGAAAAATGATGGCATTGTAGAGTTTTATCGTCTGTATCCTACCAGTAACAGTCTCTTTTAATACCTCATGTGCCATATTAACGCCCCAGTACGTAATGTTGTTTATATTATAAGTTGCCTAGTGAATACGACGGTAGAACTAGCTAACACTATTCACGCCTCAGTTTCCAGGTCCGCTTCTATCTCTTCAGGAGTTCGCAGGTCTATTGCGAACCTTTTCTTCGTAGGCACTTCGTCGTACTCTGGAAGGAGACATAATTTAAATTTATTAATAAGGTACGGAAGATATGGCGGGGTAACACAGTGCTACTAACTCACATAGCGTTAACTCCTGAAGAACTTTAAGAACGTTTGAATTCTGATCTCAGTCTCAATCTATCAAAAACACTTCTAGTTTCCCAACGTTTTGTAATCTTTGACATTAGTAAGTTGTCGCTGAGATTAGATTAGATAGCGACTTGCGTATAGATTTTGAACATTTTTAATTATGTTGGTCTTTCAGATATCTTGCTATTATTTTGGCTATCTCCTGTAACAGAGTTAGGTAAAAGTGACGATAAAGAGATATAAGGAATTTCAGGGTCTCACATTAATGAAGGGTCTGGACAGCGCTACACTAACAAGAGCTCAAGTCAAGAATAGTATTAAGAAGCTAATAATAATCTACTAGCCTCTGTCTTATACTTCAGGGAGACACATTAAATTCTTTGAATAGATTAAATCTCAGAAATGTAGGGACATAACAAGAGAACCCTTCTTTTGCTATCAACTAAAAGAGAAATAATTCGAAAACTAAGAGCACAACAATAGCTTAAACCAGTTTCCTAGCGCTAACCAATAGTTTTCGGAAGGAAAGAAAAATAAGAAGTTACGTTATGTATTCGTAATTGCCCTTTCATAGTTATTTTACCTCTGATGTTGCATCACTGTTCAAATCACAATGATCTTTATTTTCATTCTTATAAGGTTGCTGTTGGGTTGCTGCTACTAACAAGTCTGACAAAATCATTGTGATCTTTATTCTCGTTACAAGAAAGTTGGTGTTAGGTTGTTGCTGTCAGAGGTAAAATAACTGTGACCGAACTGTAGTTACTTCCTTTTACAAATTATATAATTAGAAAGAATAGAAATGTGACAAAACATTTGGAAGAATAAATAATCCTCTACCAAACAGAAAAGATACACAATTCAGAAGACCCAGCAGTAGCCCAGTATCCCTGGATGATTTACTTGGAACTGTTCCGTTAGGAGAAGAGTCACCCTGTCACCTTCCTGTGTAGGATGTGCCAGGGTGAGGGCCAGCTTTCACCTGTGAAGCATCATAGCGATTACTTGATGAGGTGGCTGATATTGTCGAAATAAAATCTTGTCGTACTAGAGTTTGTCGAAATTCAGTTGGTAAGTCAAAGAGGTGACATTTCTGAGTTTGCATGTAGGGGGATCTTCGGAACTCCTGATCCAATTCTGAAAATTCTTTCACTAATGGGAAGGTCTGTGTTGTCTGTGTGGTGCCGGACTTAAAGAATAGCACCACCCCATACTTCCCGTGGGTGTCGTAAAAGGCGACTAAGGGGCATACCGGAGAATGGGCAGCAGCGTTCTCTATGCATTCCACCACCATACCATACTGCGATTGCCAACCCGCCTGCCAAGCGTGGCGATTATGGCAAACCCCCCCCTTTTTAGGGGGAGGCCTATGTCCAGCAGTGGATGTCTTTAGGCTGAAATGATGAATGGGAAGGTTAAGCTTAGCTTTCTTAGCTTCCCATTAGTGAAATAATTTTATTTTCTTTTTTTTTATAGAAAATGTATCCTACGACACTCGGCAATACGAGCACTCGTATTGCCGATTGTCGTAGGATATATTTTCTAAAAATTCGTGAAAATTTCGTGAAAGTTCGTGAAAACACGTAATTTTGTAACTGAAAACTGACGATTGACTCTCTGTTAGTAAGTTTAACGGAACCCACATATCGATACCACTGGGCTCAAAGGGCGTATAGCACAAAACACAGGTTTTCAGGAGACGCAAAAAACAAAAAAAATAAAATTGTTTTCGTTATATGTCTCTCATTTTTAGAGCTACATAAAAGTATCAAAGGGACAAAGTTCTTAGATTTTTGATGTGCTTAAGAAGGTTTTTTCAAAAATGGGCCTGGGTTTGTATTGACTGAAATAGCATGTGCTTTACGACCAAAAAAATGTAATATATGTCCTATACACCCCATAAAAATACGTCCTGAGCAGGTACACAGAGGCGTAAGGCCAACTTTTCATAAATGATGCAAATACACAGGGGCGTATAAATTACTTGAATTATTGTATAACGTGGTAAAGGACAATATTTTTACAATAATTTTTGTAATTGATATTTTATTTGTTGATTAGGCATCTATTCTTCGATAATTATTTAGAATTTTTTTTTTTTGCCGTTATGCTGCTGGACAAACATCGCCCTAGTCCCTACTCTCTTTCCACATCTCTCTGTTCAGAACAGCTCTCTGGCAAACCTTGAGCGTGGACCTCTGCTGAATTATCAAATACCATGTTTGAGAACCATACGTGAGGATGAGAAGAATTCACATGTCGATGAGTCTTCTCTTGAAGTGATAGTGGAAGATCGCCCTTCATTTGATTTTTCATGGCCCAATAGCTCTTCGGGGCATTTTAAGTGCGTCTCGCAACTTCTTTGTTTGGTCTTGCCTGAAAGAGGTTATTTGACCAAGATAGTGCTACTCATCGACATATTTAACCTCCCCACCCGCCACGGTGATCCTGCGATGGACGCTATTCATCATCAACTTGGTCTTTGACATATTCATTTGAAGTCCGACCTCTAGGCTTGCCGTGCTGAGATCTTCTAGCATCTGAGTCAGCTCAGAGAATGGAGACGAAAAAAGGACAATATCGTCGGCAAAACGGAGTTGGATAATCTCTTTTTTTCAACCATAATGCCCCTTTCTGCCCAGCTTGCTGCTAGCTTTCTGAAGACTTCCTCCAGAATGGCCGTAAATAATATCGGAGACAGCGGGTCTCCTTGTTTAACTCCTTTATTGAACTGGAAAGACGGTTCTGTCTTAGAATTGATTTTAATAGCTGGGGTGCTGATTCTATCAAAAGATGCATGTGATGTCTATTTCTTGATTTTGTAAGGCGTTGAAAATTGAGCTAAGGCTGATGCTATCAAAAGCTTTTGAGTAATCTATAAATGCAATAAAAAGTGGGAGCTGGAACTCTGTATGTTTCTCAAGAACCGGGTGATGGAGTAGTAGAAAGGCCGCGACGAAATGCGGCCAGTTCGGGGGGCTGATGTTTGTCGAGGGCTCCGGCTATTCTGTACTCGATTACTTTAATGAAAGCTTTGAACAGGTGTGAAACCAGACTGATAGGATGCTAATTGTCTATGTCTGTTTTGTCACCCTTTTTGTGCAGAAGAATAATCAAAGAATGGCGTGCGTGCCAGAATTCCGGTGTTTAAAATACTGTTGAAAAATTTGGTAACATGTGGAAGAACGACAGGCTCTCTTATTTTTAAGACTGTAGTGGTTACGCCATCGTCGACTGGGCTCTTACTATACTTCATACTCCGCAGTGCCTTATGAACTTCCCAGCCTGTGAAAGGTGGAATGTTATCAGAGCACGAATATGCAGTTGCGTTAGTTTGTACCTGCACAATCCTATAAACACGCAATTGTAGGTCGTCCTTTGCTTGATATTCTTTGTTTGGCGGATTTTGGTGAGGTGTTTTGTTCTAAAGCAATCTTTATGAGGTGTCTGTTACGGTTTCTTAAGTCTTTACGAATACTGCGTTTCACAAGTCGGTCTACCGCTTTGAGTTCTGGTGTGTACATACCAAGTTCTTGTCTCTCTTTAATTAACTGCTTCGTTTGGTACTCTGTTTGTATTTGTTCGTTTTTGTTTTATTACTGACTTTTTAGTGCTTTTTAGTTTTTTATGTTAGTGTATTGCGTTTGAACGTCATCTTCATCTGTTCTGTCTAATAAACTAAAATCTTTTATTAAATCTAAATTGAATAGCTCTTGGTTTGCTATGAGAGTGGCTTTATTTAATCTTCTAATTGAGTTTTAATAGAAATAAAATGAGGATAATAAAAACTAAAATTATGATGAGAAAAAAAATCGTTTATTTCACTTTTCTATTAAAAAAAAAAAACAAAAAGATACTAAAAGTTCTTAAATTTGTAATGAGATCATTTAATTTTTCATTTTCTTCGTCATTTCTAATTTAGTTTTTTCAGTTTTCATGCTATGTAATCAGGTGTCTTTGTTATAATCTGCTACATTAGTTTTAAGCTAATAAAGCTTAAAACTGATGAAGCAGATCTCTTAGGTCTCCTTATGTTATAATAAAATGTAGGTCGTATAGCACAAATAATATATTTTTATTTGAAATTTTTAAAGGACGTAAAGAGCAATATTACTTTTCGAACGATCTTACACCCAAAACCTTCAACCAAATTGGTTTATACAACCTGCCAATTTTTATGCAGGCAGCAATATGTTCCTTATGCCCCTAATTTTCAAATAAGTTGTGTATACGTAACAAAAATTACGAGGTCGTATTCGACATTTTTTTGCGAATTTCGCCACGTGGATTACACAGATCGATAGAGAATCAAAAACTGAGTGAGAAAAGTATAAAATGTCAAAAAGCCCAAAATGTGCTATACGCCCTTTGAGCCCAGAGGTATCGATATACAAGTAAACAAATTTAGATGAAATAACTTACAATACACGGAAACACTGCCAAGATTATACTCTAAGTATAAGTTATTAAATGAGAATGAACTCGCGATCAACAGCTGGTAAATAGGTACAATAATAACGCTGAACTACCTGCGCTGGCCTGCATCGCCTTGACTCTTCTGGAATAATCCTGGAAGGCAGCAGCCAAACTGTATGTGAGGCGTCTCGCAGCATTTCTGAAACATAGCAAGAGCTTAGCTGTAAACTGGGAGTCTTTAAGTCTGGAGTGAATAGGATACTTCTAGGGAAGCGAGCTCCATCGTTAACCACACCATCGCTTACCAACAGGAGAATATTAGTCCAACATGATCAAGGTATTTGCTGACAATCACAGGCCAATCATATGTTCATATGAGATTTGACTTTTTTGAACAGATTAAATTCCCAGGGTTTCACAACAGGTTTAATCAAATGAAAGTTTATCAAACATAGGTAGTTTCATAATCTTAAGATTTGTTATCAAAACCCAGTTTTGACTCGACAAACAAATAGTATTTCGTATTATTTTTATAGTTTCGTTGACCCGAATCTCGTAACAGATATTGAATCTGAAGTATTTGATATGAGACATATAATATATTATGACGAAATTCTTAAATGGATACTAGTTTGACATTTTATACTATTTGGACTGTATGTCGACTTTTTTCTGTCTGGGAGTTACGCAATAGGTGAGGTTAACAGTAAACTAGATTAAAATAATAATTTATACGAACAACATAACATATTATGTAGCTTCAAAATTGTATTTCCTGTATAGTACACTCGAATAAGTATAAAGTTAGCTAACTTGCAACTATTTCAAAATCAAAACCAAAATGTTTTATTTCACATAATCCTACATGAGCACTCATGAAACGTCAGAAGCTAGGTGCACGGTACCACTTGGTCGTTTCCTATGGAGAAGAGCCGGCAAGAAAATCCACGGTTACTCTTTTAAAAATAATTGGCTTTTACAATGTCTTCAAATTACAGTGTTAACAGGTATGTGAGGACAGTGCAGGCCTGTCAACAAGTACCAGGCAAATGTACAGTCTACAAGGCCTACAATGTTTTCCAAAATATAAAGGAATCTATTTAAGAGATAAATAGATTTCTAAACATTGTTGAGAGTGTGATACGTGGTCAAGTTTTTTTAATGTTTCTTACATCTATAAAGTTATTACTACCCAGAATCCGGGGTGCTACTGAGAAAGTCGTAATGGAAACATCTACTAAGTATATGCCTGACCTGAGGACCGAGCCCAGAAGTCACTCGTGGGACCGCTACACCAACATCTAAAACTATATGCCTGACCTGCGGACCGAGCCCAGAAGTCACTCGTGGAATGTTGGAATCGACTTTCAGTCTAACCGGATGCGGCAGAATACCAGTATTTTACATGAAACTACTGCCTGTCTGACCTCAACAACCCAGTTGCTGTGTAACACGGTTGGTAAGACTGGCTGTCAGACTCTTGGGCTTCTGACTTCCGTAATGACTTTCAAAGATCTACAAATGTCAGCCGGGACCAATGGCTTTTAGCGTGCTTTCCAAGGTACGGAGGGGTCTCGATATGTAATGGATAGTTACCCAACCACGAACCGACTGTGGAAAGCGACCGTATTACTGAATATAAGCTTCTTAATAGACAGTTACACTAACATGTTTTCGTGACTGGTTGTCAACCGTTATAATTAAAGTAAATAAATAAAATAAAAGAGATCCTCACCTGGACTCACAAACAAAACCATGACACTCAAAGGGATTCAACCCCTTAACATCAGCATTGTCTTTGACTATAATCATGGAGAAGACCCTCGTGTACACCAGGTCCTGGACACCATAGGAAATAGACTCGATGTTGAAGAACACGGTCATATGCTCAAATTCGTCCGTTTTTGTGCCGTGGTCTAGTGTCTCTAAGTGCACGCCATCCAGTGCTATCTTTAGCTTCACTATCGGTAGGATTTGACCTGGAAAGATAGAAAATGGTAAATTATAACTTGGGTATAAAAAATGAGATGAGATCAGCGTCAAAAATTGTAACGGTCAGACTTCAAAAGCAAAAAGTATCAAAGAAAAAACGGGTATATAAAATCAGTGCTTCTCATAATCCTCTTCTAATACAGAGAAGGGGCGAGCAATGATCATAACCACCTGACCACGCTTTCTTACCCAAAAAGTTAGAAGGATGAAGTCTTATTTTACTAACAATGATTTCCTTCATAATCATTTAGAAAAAAGAACTGCTCACCGCACACCAGCACCCTAATTAATCAATCACAATCTGAATCCTGTCATCCTATCCATCATTTTGAAGGATATTGTTAATCCATTGCTTCATATGTTCGAAAAGTTGTCTGCTCAACAACGCAAATAACCCAATGAATGTTTCTGAACTGTTAAAATGAAAGCCATTGCTACTGTTAGTCTTTTATGTAATTACCGCCAGTTTTGAACCGATTTAATGTTACTTTAAAGCAGTTTTATCCGCTTTTGGGTCACTGTAACTCCAGCATCAGCTTAGGGGCCTCAGTTCAACAATACAAGTCTCTTAAGAGAAATGGTGACGGTGGTAGGACACATACCTGGAGGTAGCGCCTTCGCAGCAGACACCATCAGGTCGACAGGCCTCCTCGTGTGTTTGATCCCCCACAGTCCTCGGGCATCGCTCTGTCCTAAGTACTTAACCTGGAATCAGGAAGAATGTTTATATTAGTTAGTGATGAAACTGATTGTCATTATTACTAACAGCCCGCCTCTGCTGCACATGGTTTTAAGAACTTGACAAAACATCGAGATTTTATGTAAGTTTAATATTAATGTGTTGTGGGCTAGTCGGTTGTTTGTCATGGTATGGGCATGTGTTACGGAGAAACGAGGAAAATGTCGTGAGAAGAGTTTTGAGTATGGATGTCGATGGCTATAAGAGAAGGGGAAGACTAAAGAAACGATGGATGGAATGTGTGAATGATGATAATATGGTTAGAAAGGGCATGGCTAAGAAAAAGTCATGTTACGCCGATCACAAATAAATTGGAATAATTGCAAGAGGATGATGACACATAAACTATCCGGAATAAGATTACTACGTAACACCATAGTGTGGGCAGAGCTGGATGACACAGCACTACTATGTCTAGCAGGGAACTGTTAGTGGGGAGATGATGATGGACGGGGCATTGGTGACCGGACATCTCAAAGCCCTTTATTCATAAACGTTGCTTGAAGATAAGTAATTATTAGTGACGGTTTAACCATACATTTTTAGGGTTCCATAGTTCCTACAAGGAACCCTTATAGTTTCGTCATGTCCGTCGAGTTTGGAAGTTGGCGGTTTAATACCCCTGAGCCTCGGAAAGCCTTTGGTCCTGCGCCTGAACTCTCCCCGATCGTGTCGGATTGCCGTCCCATCGGACTATGAGAGTAAAGGAACAGAGAGTGCACCTGTGTTTGCGCACACACTTGTGCACTATAATATCTCCTGCGTACCTGGCTAATCTCCATTGAGATTGGCCACCGTGACCGAAAACGGTCGGGGAGGCTATTATTAGTTTGTGTGGTCATATTGAGAGGACGAATGAAAGGCACTAACAAAAGGTATTTACAACCAGGAGGGGACGCCGTGGAAGGACATATTGTGGTGATGTACTTCAGAAAGGTCAGGTGCGTAGTATTCGCAACCAGCGCGCATGTATGACCAGATGTATGAACGATGAAAGCACAAGGAGTATGTAAGGATCGTAGCAGATGGCGTTCTGTAGTTTCTGCCCCTGTGGGACCCCTACCCTACCCCTGTGGGAAGAAGGCGTGAGTGTGTGTGCAACTACCCGGACGAGCACTTTCACAAGAGTTCTACAGCACTAATTACAAAGCGTTCTAATTGATATAGTATAGCTATCTTTCTTATCTTTTGTGCAAGTTTCCGCCAGTCTTAAGGGGCACTTAATTTCTAATTATTATCGTTTTTCAATGGTATTGTCCTTTCCTAATTAATCTAAGGCAACACTTACTAACAGTGATGGAAAACATAGTGAGGATATCTGAACTACATGAAATCGGCAGCACTCGGTGATCGGTGAGCAAGCGAGGTGATCAATGCTCGTTTATTCTTTGTTTAAGAAGAGGCCTTTGTACTGCAGTGGGACTGCGGCAGCGTCTACCGTCACAGCGTCACCACATGCGATCTACGTATCACACTGATGTCACTCAAAGTTCTGCATCGCGCAAGCAGAGTTTACCGCGCAAATAGCATACATACAACGTCCCGACATCAATCGTCGGGCATACACCCATCTGGTCGGAGGATCCTCCTTTTTCTATGGAGAATGAGTGACCTCTTTTTTTCCGTTATAAATTCCTCATTGATTTTGGACGTTTTTCCCAGACGGAGGGTCCGTCTGGGAAAAACGGAGGGTTGTGTCGGACTCCTGCCGACTAAAACCCCACTGTTCCTTCTACAATCATAAGTCATCACAAGCACGGGAGATACTTGTACATTCGCCGCACCCCTGACTGGTATCAGCCCGCCATGCCTAGCGGGCCCCATCTCCAAGTGCGGTCGATCCCACGACCGATCATTTTATTTTAGCACGTATTTCATTATTAAGGGGCCGGCGAACTACGCATGCTAATGCTCCTAAGGACTCTGATATATAGACGAGATATGAGGAATTTCAAATTTCTATAGAAAATTTATTTTTCTCATAACTCGTTTTTAAATCAGTGTGCATTCAAAATATATATTTGGGAACCTAGATAATCTGTAATCCAATCGGAATAAATACACACTACATTAAGAATATGTTTGACTTACAAACTATTTTGGTATTACGTTTGTATGAGCTACGCATGCTCCGCCGGCACCTTAAACATTCGGCTCTTAAAAGAGTTTCCCACAAAATGATTTCCACTCGCCCGCTTGTCACTTTGCATTTAAATTTAAATGTACCTGCTCTAGCTTAATACGTTGCGTATTAGTAGATTCAATTATTTTTGTGATTTCAAAAGGAATATATTATGTAGGTAATAATAAGTTTGTATAGGTCTTGTTAGTAGATTGTTTATTTGATTGCATTTATGTGAATTTAGATTATGTAGTAGAAGAGAATTAAAAGTAGCTTAGAATTTCGAATAGGTCCGCAAACATCCTGGGGTGCCGCACCAGACCATTCTGGGGGTGGGCACAGCCTACCGGGCCCCCTCCTATATACGCCTGTGACCAAGGTACCTTCGGCTGATGTCCTGTTAGTAATCGTAACACGATGTAGGAAGGTCCAAAAAGAAAGCAATTTTGAAAACGTGATTGATTTCTTAATTAATTACAAAAGAAAGTGAAATTGTCACATTTGTCACCATATTTGAGCATGTTACTTAAGTTTGCCGTAACAGAGTCAAATAAATTGTCTACGGTAACAGAACCAATATAAGCTGCCCTCTGATTGTTAAAAAATGAATTATTATTATTATTATTTTCTTTCTTTCTTTTTTCTCGGAACCATTGGGTCCCGGTCCTTTGGAAGGTGTACGAGGGGCCGAAGCCAACTCGCAGAGGCCCCTTAGGAAATTTTAATGAAATGCGGCACCAACCGACGCTTATCCCTGTATGCGCTATGCAAGTGCACCCAAGGATAACCCCCGGTTGGTGTAGGACTATTGCAGGATATGGAAAAATAAAAAGTTGGACTATGGGTTTGGGTGGCTAAAGTGGACTGGTTACCAAGAACTATGGAATAACTACGACCCCTGCCTGATCAATGTTTTATATATACACGGATAAAATGGCAGGGGGTGACTTGCACACTCAACAATGGGCCCCCGGAAACGGTCGCTAGCACATAGTGACGTAGCAACAAGGGGGCAACATGTCCTGAGGTGCTTATGAGGAGTGGAGAGGTATTCTACGGCTATCAGGACAATCCCGGAAGTACGGTCAAGATCCCTACCAGCATCTTACTGGAATACTTCCTTCCTCCGAGCACGTTTGCTCTTGCGAATCTCCACTCAAGTCGGCCAATAAAGGCAAGAATGAGGTGGGAGCTCTGTTCATCGTCATCGTTCACTCCAGCCGACCAATAAAGGCAAGCCAGAGGTGAGGAACAAGACTTCTCCCTGAAGATAGGGTCCGTGGGGTCGCTACTGCCCAACAGTTCGCCACATGCTGCCCTGCGGATTTCTGTATCTCTCTTGGTCTGGCTCCTCACCTTAGACCTATTCCAGCAAAGTAAACTCTTCCGGCATAGGCCTAGAGTTCGGAGCGTATTATTATTATTATTGTATTGAAACTCTGTACTATGCTAGGCCAGCTGATGTTCAGGGTCTACCACTGCGCCACCACTGCTCTAATGATTCGTCCTATTGCAAGTCAAAGGGCTCTTCTCCCACAGAGAAGGTCACGGTCCCAGGTCAGTTAATTTAGACTCGAAGGTGCTGGTTTCCATAATCAAATGATGAGGTGCAGATGGCTGCATAAGCATAATCAGCCTATAACGTTCCCGCTGCTGGGACACAGGCTTCCTCTCTGTGAGAGGAAATGGGCCGTAATCCACCCCTTGGGCCCACTGCGGGTTGGCGGATGTCACTTAACCTCGAATTTTTGGTTCTAGGATATGCTGGTTTCCTCGCGATGTTTTTCTTAACAGTATTGAGAGCAGTGGTGATGAAATACTTCATAAAAAGTAAAGTGGTTGCTTGAGATCGAACCCAAAAAGCTCGTAAGTCGCGGCCATTGCCACTGGGCCACCACTGCTCTACGGCCACCACTGCTCTACGGCCACCACTGCTCTACGGCCACCACTGCTCTACGGCCACCACTGCTCTACGGCCACCACTGCTCTACGGCCACCACTGCTCTATGGCCTCCACTGCTCTACGGCCACCACTGCTCTACGGCCTCCACTGCTCTACGGCCACCACTGCTCTACGGCCACCACTGCTCTACGGCCACCACTGCTCTACGGCCACCACTGTTCTACGGCCACCACTGCTCTACGGCCACCACTGCTCTATGGCCACCGCTGTTCTACGGCCACCGCTGTTCTACGGCCACCACTGCTCTACGGCCACCACTGCTCTACGGCCACCACTGCTCTACGGCCACCACTGCTCTACGGCCACCACTGCTCTACGGCCACCACTGCTCTACGGCCACCACTGCTCTACGGCCACCATCACTGCACTAGGGATGTCTGCATTATTTGGTTGAAATTAATAATTATGAGATATGAACTAAGTACAAAGGTTTTCAATAGAAGACCTTGTACTTATAAAGCAACTCCTCAAATAGGGGCCATCACGACATACTTTAATAGGAAAAGTATCAACATCACCTAGCTACTTCAACTACATTATCTAAAGTACCAAATCAGTTGCAGTGCGCTATAAATCGTCTCAATTAGAGCGGGCGCCATATTGTTGTCGGCGGATGTGACGTCACAATGTGTAGTATGTAGCTTATGCATAATGATTAGCGGTAAATTAGTTTGTATGTATAAGTAGGTGTGTTACGGTATATGACTTTGGGATGGGTTTACCCAACTATGTTGCAGGTTCCAGTCTAGGTTGTTATTATCATCTGCCTATTATAATCAGCCTATAATATTCCTTGAAAGACGTCATCTGCCTCGCCTTTATCCAAGTATGTTGTGGTCGGTTTCCTGTCTAACCCGATGCAGCTGAATACCCGAATTTTACATGGACCGACTGCCAATCTGACTTCCACAACCCAGTTACTGGGTAACACGATACCCCTTGGTAAGACTGGTTGTCAGATTTCGGGCATCAAACTCCAACTCAAATATTTTATGATACTCCTGTAGTATATGTTACATTCAAGGGGTCCAGCAGCTGCACCGTCATTGCGTGACACACTATCAATCTCAATCTGAATCATCTTGAAGGATATTGCTAATCCATTGCTTCATATGTTCGTAATGTAGTGAATGTTGTTGAACTGACAAAATGAAACCCATTGCTACTGATAGTCTGTTACGCAACTACCCGCTGACATGAACCCTATAAAGGCACAGCAATTACTAAGCATCAAAATTAAAATGACTTTACTTTATATTATTCAGATAATAAAGATAAAATACGTAGGTAATAATAATATCTTGTTCACCCGAGCCAGTTCTTGAAAATGAGCATGTCATGTTGTACTGGGATCTGTATATCATTACTGATAGGACTATTGTCGCCAATAATCCTGATATAGTGGTGATAGATCGATTAGCGCGCCGCACAGTGATTGTCGATGTTACCATTCCACATGGCGGGAACTTTATGAAAGCTGAGAAAGAAAAACAAATCAAATATCTTGACTTAGCGTAGCAAACGAGGCTGTTGAGATGTGGAATGTGAGCTCGACTGTCATTGTGCCGATTGTCGTGTCAGTCAATGGCCTGATCGCCAAAAGCCTCGATCAACATCTCTCGAGGGTCTCCTTACGCGGTTGGATCAAGGGCATGATTCAGAAGCCTCGATACGGCTCACATTGTGAACAGGTTCCTGTCTCTGGAGCTCTAACCATCGGTAGATTGGACCCTGCTACCGAAACCGGTGGACTACTCATCATCCGCCTAGCCTTTTCCAACGATGTTGGGGTCGGCTTCCAGTCTAACTGGATGCAGCTGAATACCAGTATTTTACATGGATTGACTGCCTATCTGACCGGCGGACTACTATTTTTATTATGTTTAAATGTTTTTTATAAAAATATTTAAAAATGTATTTAATAGTTAAGAAAATAAATAAATGAGAACAATCTTGTTTTAAATATGTATAATATGCATCCATAGATATCTGCGTATGCATCTAACTACAACAGACGTGATGTGATGATAGCTCGTCCGTCACATACAAAATGCAATTTATGATATCACTGGTGTCAATAGCTTTGACCCTAGGATCACAATTGCCCCCTATTTAGTGCAGCTTATGTTTCGTCGTCTCATTCCACAGCTGCACCTGCCTGAGTAACTATGTACCTACTTACTAACTAGTGCACTTTTGCTTCTACCATGCTTGTACAGGCAACCGCAGAACAGTGGTACCAATTTGACATTGTCAATGATTTAATGCGAGAGCTGTAAGGGCGATTTTCGTAGTGCCACTGATGTGTAGTTAACTGTACCACAAATCATTGAAATTTAAGCGCTAAACGATTATATGCCATCGTTCTGTTTCTGATAATCATTTGAAGAAGACAAGTGATTTGTGGTGCAACCGTGCCTAAAGGTGAGTATACACTAGACCATTTTCTCGAGTATTTCCTGGTAACGCAGCTTTTTTAAGAATGGTACAATACAGACAAAAGCTCAGTTTCCAAAAGCATTTCCATATAATGTAACATTTCTGCGAATGCTAGACGCTGCGTCCGACGTAGGTAAGTATAAATGCTCACGGGGAGTGAGTATTTATCTGTAACATTTCTTTCTACCTTGCATTCATTGTTGAAATGTTGGATCTACAAGCACTGCTCGTGCCTTTGCCCGATAAAATTTCACACCAATATGCTCGATGGTTTTTAAAATCTGGTTTTTAACAAAACATCGAGTGTCGTGTTCGAATTGGGATTCAATAAAATATAACGGATAAATAAATAAATAATAAAAACGACGAATGCTCGATGTGTTGTTACAAGCAAATGTACTAGTCTATACTCAGCTTTAGTAGGAAAGATGATATGGCTAGAAAGGAGGTGACTACTGAGATGACGACTGATAAATTGGTAATTGCAGAGGGATAATTGCAGCCCGCCTCGTCGGCTATTTGTACAGAATGGGACCGGATCTGGATCTGTACGACAGTCAGTTCGATTTTCGGCATGAGTGCTCCACTGGACGACGTGACTGTGGACGCCATAATGCGGGTTTTTAGCTAAAAGTTGTGTCACCCACAGAGGACGTGACGGCGGGGGCCAGCGCGATATGTCGTGCGGTGTTCCACAGGGCTCGGTCCTGGGCCCGCTCCTGTGGAACATAGGGTACGGAGGACGATGGTGATAACTTACTTGAAAGGACATCGGCAGTTCTTCAGCGCTGATCGGCCCTTCTTTTTTTTCTTCTTTTTCAGACATTTTTGTTTCTTTTACATTACTTTTTCAGTATTGAATATGTAGATCTTCACAATCTTTTATTTTCATATCATTTTATCTGCAAAGAAACAAAAGATGATTTAAATTAACTTTTATATTCATAAGTGGGGAAATAATAACAGCCACACGTGTCGATTGAAGATTAAGCTACGCTTGCCGTGCCGGATCGTAGATGGGTGACCATCCTTAGCATATCGGGACCTTTCCGTGCTTCGGAAAGCACGTTAAGCAGTTGGTCTCCTCTGTCTTTCGCAGATCTTTGACAGTCGTTACGGGTCGTCAGAAGCCAAAAAGTCTGACGAAGGGGTATCGTATTACCAAGTAACTAGGTTGTGGAAGTCAGACTGGCAGGCGCTCCATATAAAATTCTGGTATTCAGCTGTATGCAGCAGTTGGTTAGACTGTAAGCTGACTCCAACATAGTTGAGGAAAGACTAGGCAAAAATATTGATTGTTTAATGCTCGGTTCACCATAAACAAAAACGAATCGTTTTGCTTACCAGAATTTTTATTGCCAAACTGGGCATATAAATAGATTCGTAAGCTAAATTTACCTGTTATAGCTACTTCCATACGGGAGGGACTACTATGCAAAGCTATGAGGTCTTTGTTCCATTATTAGTAAAGATACAAGTCTTAATTTTAACCAATATCGGTCCTTATATTATAGGAATCGGCCTTCAGCGATCTTGACCGCATACGCAGTGAGCAGGCGTGGTGATGCTCGTTCCTTATCTGCACTTTGACGAGTGGAACTCACTCCTGTAAGTGCCACTCTTAATTTATTATTATAGTTTAAGTCTAGACCTATGTTCAGTAACACGGAATATGTAGCGACACGTTTTCTTTATTGTAACTCACTGATAAGCATAACCTTGAGACTATGAGTGAAATGTTTGTGTAACTCATAAAATATTTATGTACTTAATTATAAAATGAATGTCTTTACTTTTTCCGCGTAAGTGGTCGCGGTGATCCCCACATTATTAGAACATTATTATAACATCAGTATCCTCCTGCCCTCCTCCCAATTTATTATGTGCTCGGCGCAATAAGCCGTCATGTCAGTCCCCCTTTCTAGTCAGATCACAGACCATCTTCACACAATTTATGTTTTTAAGTTTTCAATGGTTTTCATCGTTTCTTTGGTCGTCTTCTTTTCTTTCTAAGACCTACCGCAGGAAACGACGCTACTCAAAAGTAACATACTACAACCTCAAATAACCAACGAGTTGCCAGAAAGTCGCGGCACTAGTATTCAATAAAGAAATAGAAAGTGACATTAACGCTAGTCTGGTTATGATTATTGACTGGTTGAAAGCTAATAATCTTAAAATTAATCTTACCAAAACTAAAATCATGAATTTCAAAATTAGACAAAAACTACAATCACAATTTCAGATTAGTTATAAAGGAGACCCAATACATGAATCTAATGTAACCAAATTTCTTGGCCTATATATTGAGAACGATATGTCTTGGAGGACGCAAATTGTCAATGTTTGTGGGAAACTCAGTAAGTTTTCCTATGCTCTTCGGATGTTGGGTAAAGTTGCAAACATGACCGCACTCTTAGCAGCATATCATGGTTACGTTGCCTCCACCCTGCGATTTGGCCTGATATTTTGGGGCAATGCTGCTAAAGTTGAGCAAGTACTTATAGCACAGAAAAAATGCATTCGAGCTATATGCAAAATAAAACGGACTCATGCAAGCCACATTTCAAGAACTTGAAAATACTGACGGTACCATCTCTCTACATCTATGAAGCCTGTATATTTGTAAAAAATAATATGCATCTTTATAGACATGTCGAAAGTCAGCGACGCTCAAATAAGTTGCAGTTGCTTTTCACAAAAACCAAATTTCTCCATAAAAGCATATATGCAATGGCTCCCAAACTATACAATAAATTACCAAATCAAATTATATCAGCTACCAACGTAAATAGTTTTAAACGTCAGCTTTTTGAATTATTGAAAGACAAGGCATATTACTCTGTCGATGAATACCTTAATGACAAATTTTGATAAGATGATTTTGTACAATTTAATTTAGTTTTGATAATTTAATTTTAGTGACATTTTATTATTATTAGGAGATTTGATACGGTTATAATTACTTAATGTAATTTTGATAACTTTAAATTTTGCTGACATTGTATTTTCTTCATGACTTTTGTACTAATTTAATTTTGTTATTTGTAATATTGCTGACATTTTATTTTATCTTATTTCTGTTCCGTGCGATTTTTGTACCATTCATTGCTTACTTCATTGCTGACATCGTATTTTGTGAGATTTTGTACATTTATAATTAATTTAAATTTGATAATATTTTGTATGCCTTTCGGCGGAACATAGGCTGGACCAAACATTTTTATAAAACATCATTGTAAGTACCCTGTGTTCACAAAATTAATAAATGAATGAATGAATGAATCAATGCCGTTCCGTACACCAGGTGACTTACTAACACGTTTGTGATTGGTTGCCTCGTGTACTCTAGGTAGACTATGGGGTTTATTCGTAAGATTTTTGACGTAAACAACGCTTATGAACAAGGCTCAGTGATTGAATATGCTTTGTTATTATAAGTCCTTAATATAACCCTTCAACTTAAAAATCTCTACATAAAATCATTACCAACCCTATAACTGTTAACAAGCTTGAATATACAAACTAAGTAACAACCAAACATGCGTACACGCATTGTCTTCATTTCCACCTGTCGTTTATTTTGTAACGGTCAAAACAGCTGGTCCCCCTAATTTTGAACCCTCTTTTCTAAACAGGTGCGTACACGCAAAAAGTTTTGATTACTATCTGTTTTTAAGGGTTTTTAAGACTCCATAACTTTGTTTTGAGTATGAATGTGGATGGCTGTAAGAGTAGGGTAAGACCAAAGAAGCGATGGGTGGACTGTGTGAGTGCTGATGTGGTGCGAAAGGGGATGATTACTGAGATGTTGACTAAGGACGAATTTCACCGATAATAGCACATCTAAACCCCGTTCATGAGGTGATGCTGATCGTTCATGAGGTGATGCTGATCGTTTATGAGCTGATGCTGATCGTTTATCAGCTGATGCTGATCGTTCATGAGGTGATGTTGATCGTTCATGAGCTGATGCCGATCGTTCATGAGGTGACGCTGATTGTTCATAAGCTGATGTTGATCGTTCATAAGCTGATGTTGATCGTTCATGAGCTGATGCCGATCGTTCATGAGCTGATGTTGATCGTTCATGAGCTGATGCCTATCGTTCATAAGCTGATGTTGATCGTTCATGAGCTGATGCCGATCGTTCATGAGGTGATACTGATCGATTATGAGCTGATGCTGATCGTTTATGAGCTGATGCTGATCGTTCATGAGTTGATGCTGATCGTTCATAAGCTGACGCTGATCGTTCATGAGCAGATGCTAATCGTTCATGAACTGATTATGATCGTTCATGAGCTGATGCTGATCGTTCATGAGCTGATGCTGATCGTTCTTGAGGTGATGCTGATCGTTCATAAGCTGATGATGATCGTTCATGAGGTGATGCTGATCGTTCATAAGCTGACGCTGATCGTTCATGAGGTGATGCTGATCGTTTATGAGCTGATGCTGATCGTTTATCAGCTGATGCTGATCGTTCATGAGGTGATGTTGATCGTTCATGAGCTGATGCCGATCGTTCATGAGGTGACGCTGATTGTTCATAAGCTGATGTTGATCGTTCATAAGCTGATGTTGATCGTTCATGAGCTGATGCCGATCGTTCATGAGCTGATGTTGATCGTTCATGAGCTGATGCCTATCGTTCATAAGCTGATGTTGATCGTTCATGAGCTGATGCCGATCGTTCATGAGGTGATACTGATCGATTATGAGCTGATGCTGATCGTTTATGAGCTGATGCTGATCGTTCATGAGTTGATGCTGATCGTTCATAAGCTGACGCTGATCGTTCATGAGCAGATGCGAATCGTTCATGAACTGATTATGATCGTTCATGAGCTGATGCTGATCGTTCATGAGCTGATGCTGATCGTTCTTGAGGTGATGCTGATCGTTCATAAGCTGATGATGATCGTTCATGAGGTGATGCTGATCGTTCATAAGCTGACGCTGATCGTTCATGAGCTGATGCTGATCGCTCATGAGGTGATGCTGATCGTTTATGAGCTGATGCTGATCGTTTATGAGCTGATGCTGATCGTTCATTAGGTGATACTGATCGTTCATAAGCTGACGCTGATCGTTCATAAGCTGACGCTGATCGTTCATGAGCTGATGCTGATCGTTCATGAGGTGATGCTGATCGTTCACAAGCTGATGCTGATCGTTCATGAGCTGATGCTGATCGTTCATGAGGTGATGCTGACCGCTTATGAACTGATGCTGATCGTTCATAAGCTGACGCTGATCGTTCATGAGCTGATGCTGATCGTTCATGAGGTGATGCTGATCGTTCATGAGCTGATGCTGATCCATCATGAGCTGACGCTGATCGTTCGTGAGCTGATGCTGATCGTTCATGAGCTGATGCTAATCGCGTTCAGTTTCACTAGTGAAATTCGCCCTAATCTTAAATTCTTCTTAGCGTGTCGATGGCAGTCTAAATGGCCTCGGCCCAGAATCTGGCTAAGTGCTTGGCTCCATCACTAGCAACTCAACAACAACAACGTCGACAAAAATAAGGCGTTTGTGGTGCGCATACCAACATGCTACCTGCACCTGGTGATGCAAGAAAGCTTTTGGCCGCAGGATGTGGTATTCCGCCGCTTTCGCGGACAAGTGCCAAAGTGCCAAAACAAGTGCGGAACGCACAAAGACTTAGTGCAACTAAGTGATACTAACATAGTTATTAAGTTTTATTTACTAACAAAATTGTTACTATATTATTGTGTATACTTAGGTTAAGGTATGTATCTATGGGTCTTTGTGCAGCTGACAGCTGACACGCAGGACATGATATTAAGTGTCCCATCATTTGTGGAACAGCACCACATTTACACTCCAAGGCGGAGTCGTCTATGAATCTCCACCTGAACAGGTTTCCCTTGCTTCGGCCAACCTGGGTCCGGAGTCTGTTTAGACTAATAGAGATAGGTATATGTACGAAGACAAGAAATAAGTAGGAAAATGGATGATAATGATGACGATTGTCGTGGTGGTTGGTTAATTGTTCTTATGGATGATTAAGGTTAAAAATCTAGGGTTTAAAATGTATTTTTTGTTTTAAATTCCTATCCCATATTAGTTCCAGCTTTGTAAGTTAGAGCAAGTGTGATGATCAATGTTCGTTTCTTCTCTGTGTGAGAAAAGTCTTGCATTGAATAGAATAGAAATATTCTTGGAGGAATTTTAAAAGGAGTGACACAATGGCACAATATAACAAAAAGTAATAATCATATTCAGAATATAATTTTCCCATTGCTGGGAAACAGGCTCCCCTCTTCGAGAGGGAGTGGGCTGTAGTCTACCACGTGGACCCAGAGCTGGTTGGTAGACCTCTCATGTCTTCGAATTTTTGGTTCTAGGACATGCCGGTTTCCTCATGATGTTTTCCTTTACCGTTTTGAGAGCAGTGGTGATGAAATTATTTACACAAAGTAAAGTGCCTGCCTGGGTTTGAACCCACGACCTGCAAGTCGTATAAGTCGCAGCCGGTACTACTGGTACTGGTGGCAAGTAATCATCATTTACGTTTAATTACGAACGTTTCAGTAAGTAATCCACACTTGTGTAAACGTATTGTTAGCTGTGAGTACTTACTGCAATGTTTCATGTGACCTTGGATGCGCAGATAATACGTTTTCACAATAATAGTATTAAATACTTCATTGTTTGTGAGTGTTTAGAGGATCGCAACTGACCCTTAGCTCTTAGAAATATTAATTATAACATTAATGAACGTAATTTGTCTTAATTGATGGGAGTGGCTTGTTGGTTTAGTTGAAGGAAGCGCAACTGCTGAGCTCGGGGTACTGGGTTCGAGCCCCTGTTCGGGTAAAGTATTTTTGTTGTTACCAATGTGTGCCAGTGATGACAATAGGCTCGCCCTATATTACATGGGACATACGTCTTATATACGTCTATACGTCGTTCTAATTAGTGAAATGTAGCTGGTATACCTACTTAATACAAGTATAATATGATAGTGTATTATGAATGCTTACATTAATCGCAGAAAGAAACAGAGGAAGATTGAGAAGATTGTACAGTCAACAAAAGAGATAAGTATGCAGGACCGTCGGATATAGTTGAAGTTTAGTAAGAAACCGATGGATGTTGTCGACTGAAATTTTATTTGATAAATGAGCTTCATTTTCTATTAGTAAAATTTAATTTTATTCGATAACAGCCATCGGTTTCTTACTAAACTTCAACTGTAATATCCGACTATCCTGCTTGTAATATCCGACTATCTTGTTGACTGTACAATAGCAAACTGAAGAGCAAATGTATAGACGTAGGTTTATCAGATGTAGAGACGTAGGTTTATCAAATGTAGTGACGTAGGTTTATCAAATGTAGTGACGTAGGTTTATCAAATGTAGAGACGTAGGTTTATCAAATGTAGAGACGTAGGTTTATCAAATGTAGTGACGTAGGTTTATCAAATGTAGTGACGTAGGTTTATCAAATGTAGAGACGTAGGTTTATCAAATATAGAGACGTAGGTTTATCAAATGTAGAGACGTAGGTTTATCAAATATAGTGACGTAGGTTTATCAAATGTAGAGACGTAGGTTTATCAAATGTAGAGACGTAGATTTATCAAATGTAGAGACGTAGGTTTATCAAATGTAGTGACGTAGGTTTGTCAAATGTAGAGACGTAGGTTTATCAGATGTAGAGACGTAGGTTTATCAAATGTAGAGACGTAGGTTTATCAAATGTAGAGACGTAGATTTATCAAATGTAGAGACGTAGGTTTATCAAATGTAGTGACGTAGGTTTGTCAAATGTAGAGACGTAGGTTTATCAGATGTAGAGACGTAGGTTTATCAAATGTAGAGACGTAGGTTTATCAAATGTAGAGACGTAGGTTTATCAAATGTAGAGACGTAGGGTTATCAGATGTAGAGACGTAGGTTTATCGAATGTAGAGACGTAGGTTTATCTATAAATATTGCATAAAGTTTTGAGACGTTTTTAAACGTCAAAAATGTATCGTTAAACAGTCGCTAATTAAACTTTATAAATTATAAGAATCTGAAATTATGGCATTGGATATTACTACATAGACATAGTGGATGGACGGTATGACTTAAAGTCGATCATAGCAGGATCGAAAAAGTATAATAAATCGATACTATTAAAATATAAGTACTTATATTTATTACTCATCTAACATCAACCGCGTAAAATTCGACTCTCGAACCGGAAATGAAAGCGTGGCATAAAATAAAATAGTATAGATTGAATGCGGTCATCCATCCGAAACTTATGTGTAGCCAACATGCCAAGGTTACTCCGTACTGTAGGTACTTGGTTTAAAAGGTGGAACAATATTGTGGCTGCAGAGACACTCATACGCAGGAAATATCATAATAAGCTTGTAATTTTCCCACTGCTGGGACTTGGCTGGGACACAGGTCTCCTATCTGTGGCCGTAATCCACCACGCGGATCCAGTGCGGGTTGGTGGATGTCACATGTCTTCGAATTATTGGTTCCAGGACATGCCGGTTTCCTCACGATGTTTTCGTTCACCGTTTGGATGTCACATGATTTACGGTAGATCGATAATAAGGAATAGGATTGTAATTTCCGCGATATAAGTATTGAGTCTGTAGCTGCTCCGCTGCAGGTTAAAAGCCTCTTCTCATAGAGAGCAACGAGCAATGATCACCGTGCTTTTGAACCGTTGAATCTAGGTTTCCTTAAGATCCCCAAGATTTATTCTGTAAAGGTCTCACCATAAAAACGTTGGTGAAGTGAACTTTAAGTCAAAGTCAAATTATTTATTTCAAATAAGCACATAAAAGCCACTATTGGAACTAAAAATTTCCAAAAAAAAAAAAAAAATGGTTCTAGTCGCTCCTTCTAAACGGTAGTTTCGTATGGAATAAAATGGGCAAGAAACTCCCCGTAACTCTTTTTTTTTTAAATATTGTTGAAGTGACCAGTCTACTGTCTGTGTGTCTGCTGTCTGCTAGTGATTGTCAGCTCATTTCACCCAAGTTTCTCCAGGTTTCGGCAGGTTTCCCTAAGACATTTTTCTTGAAAATCTGTGATATTTTAGACTGACTTTAGAATGTCTAAAACCAAAATATTGACGTTATGCAAAGTATAGTTTTGCGTCATCGCCTGACATTTTAGTTGTTTGCCAACTTGTGGAGGATCGCTCGCACACATCCCTATCACATCATAAATATTCATTATCTTTCATTAATCATGATTGTGTTGTCTACTTAGTGTGAATGTTACCAAAATTTAAATTAAAAATCAGAAAGAAATCTTTAAAAAAAAATTTGCATACAGATTGAAAAATGTTGCAGATATTATGAAAGTTTTATCTTGCAGGAAGATCTATTGACACTCTTGTTGGTGTTGTAGTTCTAAGTGCGACACGGGTTCGATCCCTAGATCAGGTAAACCCTTGGGTTATTCCTTTAAGAATTTCTCAGCAGCAGGTCGTTGGTTATACTCTTATATTATGTGTATGGTTTAGGGCAATAAATGGGCTCACGCGGTCAGTCTCCCAAGGAAGTTATCTGGTGAGATGTGGGTGTACCCCTACTACACTGTGTACTTACTGTGGCTGAGACTCTGGTCTTCTCTCTGTGAGAGGGAGAGAGCCGTAGTCTTTCACGCGGGCCCAGAGTGTGTTGGTATATATACGCATATAATAAGTTGCCAAATATGTAAATAAATGCATAACAGGAAAACAAATGGTAGGTGGTGACTTTTATCTTAATAGAGCAAAGATTATGATGAATGGAACAGAATTCTTTTTATCAATACTGTAAATGTTAATAATTTAGTAAAATAATGAGTGAAGAGATAAAGATCAAGATCTCAATGTTCGTGCAGTTCAATGATGTATCTCGGAAACTGCTTGATAGGTATCATCATCATCATCATTTCAGCCGAAAGACGTCCACTGCTGGACATAGGCCTCCCCCAAGGGTTTGCCATAATCGCCACGCTTGGCAGGCGGGTTGGCGATCGCAGTATAGTAAGGTGGTGGAATGCATAGAGAACGCTGCTGCCCATTCTCCGGTATGGCCCTTAGTCGCCTTTTACCGACACCCACGGGAAGTATGGGGTATCAAATAATGATAGGTATCATTATTTTGTTAATCGTGTCTGATATATGGGCAGCGCGTCGAGGGGTTCTGGTCCTTACCGGAGTGTATGCCCAATTCCTTAATTGTACATTCACTGTCATTTTGAACGGTATATACCTATGTAAATCTAACTGGGAAATTAGAGTATCACAAGCTGGCCGCGCGTTGTATTTGAAAATAGTGAGCTACCCCTTCTCCCTCTGGATACCCAGAGGGAGAAGGGGTAGCTCACTATTTTCTCTGCCTGCCCACCTGCTGCACGCCTGCGCATTTCGGTCACCGCGTCGCATCGTATCGCCCGCCCGCGTTATTACTTCGTTTTCTGCCTTTTTTTGTTATTGCTCGACCCTGTAGGTGATTTTAAATAGCTTATAACCTTCCTAAACAATTGGGCTAATCCAACTGGTAATTCCAGAGATTAGCGCGTTCAAAAAAACAAACTCTTCAGCTTTATTATTAGTGAGTATAGTAATGTTATGTCAGTAAACTGGGCCGTGGGCGCAGGCCCGGACACTCAACAAGAGTAAGAGAAACGTTGTGATAGCGCTACGAAGATTGATTTCATAGATACTGAAAACCTTACAAGTATCATATTGGTAGGACTCGTACATACATAAACTCACGTTTTCCTCCCATGGGGGTAAGCAGACCCACCTGCTACTCCTTTTTGCCTCGTTTACGTTCATACATCTGGTCATACGCACGCTGGGTGCGAGTACTACGCACCTCACGTCACTAATGTCCTCCTAGGGCGTTCCTCCCGGAGGACTCCTGTATCCAATTTGAATGACCTACCTCGTCAGCATCCTAGCCTGTTCCCGACTATGCTGGGGTCGTCCAGTACCAATCTAATCAGATGCAGCTGAATACCAATATTTTACATGGAGCGGTTGCCTATCTGACTTCCACAACCCAGTTACTGGGTAACACGATACCCTTTTGTCAAACTTCCGGGATTCTGACCACCCGTTACTACTTTCAAAGACCTATAAATGTTAATGACAGCCGGGACTAACGGCTTAGCGTGCTTTCCATGGCAAGGAGGGGGGTATCGGGTTTTGATCCTAATCAAAAACTACACAAAGCATATGATGTATATTATTCTCGTCAAGTAGGTATATTGGACAGTTTCATGTTATTCCTATCCTCGAGTGATAACATTATCAAACCTGATAACAGATAAGATTGCAGAACTCAGTAAAATTGTTTTATTAACTTGAAGCTCATTTTTAGCTTGTGAACATATTTTCCTTTGCCCTGAAGTGGGACATAACAGGCTCATAATAATAATAATAAACAAAGAGAAGGAGCGGGCATTGATCATCAGTTCACCACGTTTGTTCACTACATGTTAGAGATTTTTCTAAGTCCAGCTTTCCTCACGGTATTTTCCTTGAACGTCAGTAGGTAAGTGACGTCTAAACTTAACTTAAAAAATATCGTAAAAAAACTGGCCAAGTGTGAGTCGGACTCGCACACGAAGGGTTCTGTACCACAAGGCAAAAACGCCAAAAAAAAACATGTTTGAATATTTATTTAAATAAATATTGAAACATGTTTATATTTTTATTTTTATTTTATTATTTATTATTAAAGTTAAAATACAACTGAGTATTTTGTGAATATTTCAAGTGCATACTTGTTGCCATTTTTGATATCGAGCAAAAAAGGGCAAAAAAATCGGGCTTGTTGTATGGGAGCCCCCCTTAAATATTTAATTTATTTTGTTTTTAGTATTTGTTGTTATAGCGGCAACAGGAATACATAATTTGTGAAAATTTCAACTGTCTAGCTATCGCGGTTCTTGAGATACAGCCTGGTGACAGACAGACGAACAGACGGACAGACGGACAGAAGGACAGACGGCCAGACGGACAGACAGCGAAGTCTTAGTAATAGGGTTCCGTTTTTACCCTTGGGTACGGAACCCTAAAAAGTATAATGATATTTGCAAAAATTACATATAGGTACAACGTTATTTTTAGTATAAATGCGAAACCTGAATATAGCTTGTTCAGAATAAGTAACTGAATCGATTCCAATAACTTTTACCCCATGTTATACTTTGTCCCAAAAATATTTAAAAAGGTTAAAAGTTGGACACCGAGCGACGCTAAGTAGGTTATCCAATCTCCGCGCCGAATGGTTAGGTACCTAGGTACTATTATCAATGAGCGCAAGACGGGCGCGGCGCGAGCGGCGCGGGTGAGCATGTTTTTGTACGTACAAACAGGTAACTTGACAAGCTTATAACTTTGTGATTTTTCATGATACAGTTTTTAAATTTTGGACATAGATTCTTTACATAAAAATACTACTGTGTGTACACGTGCTTCGGGTTTCGCATATACTAAAAATAATGTTGTATTCACATGCGGCATCAACCAACCCGCATTGTGATTACGGCCCACCCCTCTCACAGAGAGGAGGCCTGTGTCCCAGCAGTGGGAACATCACAGACTGGTTATGTAGTTTTACTTGAAATATTACCACAAGCGACAAAAACATGCGATGTGACCTGCTGTCGTGGATATGTACTGCAGATGAATGAGGTACGGTCACCAAAGGAGATAAGTAACCAGAGTCGTCGGATATAGTTGAAGTTTAGTAAGAAACCGGTGGATATTTTTTAATAAAATAAAATTAATAGGAAACAAGCAGTTCATGTATCAAGTTAAATTTCATTCAAAAATATGGTTAGAGAGGGCGTGTCTACTGAGATGATAGAGATGTGTGGAACAAGAAGCCATGCTAATAATGCTATGAAATGGCACCGCAAATATAATGATTACTTATTGAAATTGACTTGATGCTTGTAATCATGATGTAAATAAAACATACTAATAATAAACCTAATAGGTAGGTACGGAGTCATGGACATCAAGGATTGTATGCAGTGATTATGTCATAAGTAAACACGATGACTTACTAATAACTTAACATGTCATCACCATCCAAAATACCAGGTAACATACTGGTATTCAGCTGCATCTGGTCAGACTGGAAGCTGACCCCAACATATGTGGGACAAGGCGGGCAGATTGATGAACATGAACTACAAGAACTAAATAAAAGACTTCAGTTCATGTTTTGGTAACAATATCAGCAGTCGTGTCTCCCTATCATAAGTTACACGTAGCTCACATCATTCTCCTCCCTTATCCCAATTTACTTGAGGTCGGCGCAACATGTCTAAGACGAACTTGCAGGGGATCGAGGAGGGGGGGTGGAGGGGGGGTTCAGGGGATCATGCCGGAATAAATCCTTTCTTCCATACTTCTCTGTTAGTCGACATCTCGGTAGCCCCCCCCCTTTTCTAACCATATCATCATGCACACTGCCCATCCATCGTTTCTTTGGTCTTCCCCTACTCTTATAGCCATCGACATCCATAGGTACTCAAAACTTGTAGGTACAGTCAGGGTTTGCCGTGTTATATAATAATAATAGGTAGTCATTTGATATAACTGTCAAACAATGACAGTTGTGATACGAACATTAAGTTGCTGGTCAATTTGCTAAACCCTTTGTATCCTGCTTATGCGTATGAAGTTTCATTAAAATCGGTTCATTCATTTCGAAAAACAAGGGCTTGAAAGTTTGTATGAAATGCCGTACCTACGGCGTAAACGATCTTAATGTGACATGGGGCCATGTTATCATCGCTGGTAAAATGTGGCTGTAGGTACCTCTGCCTGCCTCTTACATGCGGAATACAGGCGTGATGTTACGTATGTAGGTATTCATAGATTACATTAATGACATTTTAAGTATTCGTTATGTTATTAAAAGTACATAAGTAATATGTTGTTTTTCTATGACTCACCTAATGTCTTATGTACGTACTAGGTAGGTTCGTTCTTTATGAATATTATGTTTTTGACTGCTCTAATAAACTACACTTAAACCGATCATTAACTTTAGTAGATACAGAGATTTATAGAATACTATTAACATTATAGTTAATTTTCCTCTAAATTGGTGTTAATTATACCTAACGATGACAAAGTTATCACCTGACACTGATTGCTACAAAATTCATAATGATAAATGCAATAGAAAAATTAGTAATCACGACATTATATAGTATACTTACATAATATTATGTATATAGTATTAAACTTTATCTTAACTTCGTCACACGAAAAATAACAATAATAAATTACTTACATGCAAGAAAAATCACCTAAACACTGAGTTTTCAAGAAAAAATCATCCAAAAATCACAATTTTTCCAAAAACTTTTGGCACTTTACCTAGGCAACACTGTTTTTTTTTTAAAAAAAAAAACGAAATGACCGCTGCGCGCGACGTCCAACTCGCGAATGAATAACTAATTCAGTTTTCAAAATCGGAACGCGGAGCAGCCAATTTTTGTTGACCTGTGAACTTCTATGCGCTTCACCTTTGTATTTCCATTTTTAAACCAGTCCGAGGGACGAGGGAGGTCAAATTGCATTGGCTTAATGGATGTCCCTACCAGACCGTAAAAACGATTGAGGTCTAAAAAATGAAGCCTTATTACAATGGCATAACGTTGTTTTTAGGTTTATTAGACTGCAAATACAAATTGGTAGATTACTCATATGGTAAGGTAAAGTAGTGATAAGATGTACAGTATGATACTAAAATAATGTTTAATATTAAAAACGCATTTAGTGATTTCGATCAGAAAAAATATAAAATGACATTGCATGCAAAGTGGTATTTTTTGGGAAAAGGTACTTATAGATGTAATAATTCAACAACACTACACACAGGTCTAAGTATAATCAATGACCATTGCTCTTTACTTTTTTTTTGTAGGTCTTTTTTGTGGCTTTTTGTAGGTTTTTGTGGGTTTTTGTATTTCCTGTGGTTTTACGCGTACTAATTTAGATGATTTTAAGTAAATAATAATTAAATATTTACATATCTATTAAACAGGAATTGGTTCATTAATGTAACATAATTTGTATTCTTATAAAGTTCTTAGATAAGGCAAAAGCAGAGGGACATCCATCTATCTCCAGTACCGACAGACGATTTATTCCAGTAATCCAATTTATTTTCTACCAACGAAATACTCTAAATTCCAATCTAAATGGGATTCTCAAGGGACGGTAATACGTGCGACCTTATTACAAATGTCTGGGGAGAAAATGCTGACATTTTCACTTAGATTAATGACCTGTTTTGAGTCCATATAGGGCAGTTGAAAGGTATTGATTTTTTTTACAAAATTACAATTTTCTTTTGGTAAAGCACTATCTAATGAAACAATATAATTATGTTTTTTATTAAGTACGAATGTTTAATTAATTAAAATGTAGTATAATCTAAATCAATAATCTAATATTATAAAGATAATGCAAGATATGTGGATAAATATGCGCGGTAAGAATTAGTTTAAATGCACAGCATTTAATCTGTGGTTATGTTTGTCAGTTGTAAATATATTATTATTTAAAATTGAATACTACTAATACATAAGAAATGTTAAATGTTTTTAACATTTTTTTTATATAATATTTCAATTACAATGTTACTATTTTACAATTTAACACTAAAATATACATATTATATAGTATATACAAGTATAACATTTTAAATTTTCTAAACAAATTTTGTATGCAAAATTGTTAACTTTGATAGAGGATAGTTTAACTCTGTTAGCTTGTCATTTAATCTTTAACAAAAATGTTAATACCTAATCGTAATTTTGTATGCTTACTTGATATTGTACGCTGTTAACGGCAAAACAGAGATCTCTGTACCTTTTCTATTTCAAACACCTATTTCTACACCTATGATAAACAAATAAAAAACTTTGACTTTGGTTTTATGTATGTTTGTAACGCTTTCACGCTAAAACGGCTGATTGAATTTAGATGCAATTTGGCACATGGATAGACCATGACGTGGATTAGGACATAGAATACTTTTTATCCCGATATTCTCACGGAATCGAGACTTATGTGGGTGACTTATGGGGGGGGGGGTGTTATGTGGGTGCGTAGCTAGTTAGTAATAAAGACTCAATAGGATAGTAACATTAATTCTTCATAAGTTTGTTAGTAATAAGTAATAAAGTACACAATTATCATTACCTATGCAATTTTCTGAACGAATGTTAAAATAAATACACTAACTACTTCAGGTGAGTTTTAAATACTAGAACTCAAATTATTCAAGATAAAATTAATGTACCGCGTCAAAAATAATTGTGATGAATACCTACTACTCTGCTATTGTCCCACAAAACAAAAGACCTCATAAACAAAATGAACGATCATTGATCACCTCGCCTCGCTCGCTCAATTAATGCTCACATAGCTATGTGAGCATAGCAATAATCAGCAAGAATAAAATACAACCCACTGTATAACCACATTCGTATACACCTGTTGATGTCATTGTATGTGTGTGTGTATTTGTTTGTGTGTGGGAGTACGTGTGTAACATACGGATATTGTGTGATGCGTGGTTATGGACGGTAAGTGGCTCTGCTTAGTGGTTAATTGGTGGTTATTTGTATGTGTCATATCATACATAAAAAATAGTTATGTATAGTTGGGATAAATAGTCACCACCATAATTGTGTAACACACTATGAATCTGAATCATACTGAAGGATCATGCCAATCCATCTATAAAGTAAGATTTTTTATCATCATCCCTGAGTGTTCTAGCTATGAATATGAACAACTTTCACTATGGGACCAACTCTGATATCATGAAAAAAAATCAGCGGTTTCAAACATTTTGGTCAAGTAGGTAGGTATTGAACTTTTGTATGAAACAGCGGATTTTTTTTTATGATTTCAGAGTTGGTCTCATAGTGAAAGTTGTTCATATTCATGGGTGGAACATCCTGTAAAAATTTGGATATTGATAAAAAATCTCCCTGTACATGTATAAAATTCAAAGTCCTGACTGACTGATATATCAACGCACACCCTAAACCGCTGGTCATAGAGACATGAAATTTGTGTGGTGGGTGTGTTCTTTGTGAAGAGTAGGTATCCACTAAGGAAGGGTTTTCGATTTCCACCCCTACGAGGGTGGATAGGGGAAGGTGAAATTTCACGCGGACGAAGTCGCGAGCAGAAGCTAGTTGATTCATATGTTCCAAAACTTTGTCTACGCAACAACGTAGATAATCTATACATATAATAAATCTGTAGAATGGTCAATTCTGTACATTGAAAATATTGAAAAAATAAATAGCGGGGGGTGTTGCTGGATCGACACCAAACCCAAATATGTGATTAAAAAAATTTTTGTCTGTCTGTCTGTCTGTCTGTCTGTCTGTATATGCAGGCATCACGTGAAAACTAACGGTTCGATTTCGATGAAACTTGGTATAATTATACCTTATTATCCTGGGCATAAAATGGGATACTTTTTATCCTGGAAAAATACGTGGAAAAAAAAATCTTATTTTTCAGTTTTATTCATAGACGTTGTTCTGTAGAACCGCGAACACACGTTGCTTTACCCGCAGTGGATAATTTTCCATTTCAATTTAAGTGAATACAGTTTCCTGTAGCTTTGTGTTACACCATGACAATAAATAAGGCTCAAGGTCAGACCCTAGAAGTTGCTGGCGTAGATCTTACCGCGAGTTGTTTTTCACGCGGGCAACTTTACGTAGCTCTTTCCCGTGTGAGCAGTCCAAGAAATCTTGATGTTCATATTCCGGACGAGCTCACTAACAATGTTGTGTATGCTGAAGCTCTCAATTAACTTTCTGTCGCATTGTCACGATCACTTTTTTATTATTGCAAACTTTTCGTCACTGTCAGTAATTTACTGCTACATGCTACTTATCAAGGTCGGAATTACTATGAAAAAAATACTTACTACAGAACGCGAGCTCAACAGCAGTAGCTCAATAGAGGGATCTCCTTAATTATTATAGGCTTAGCCGTATTTGGGTCCAATAGATATTTATAAGATGTCATTGTCAGAGTTACTCAAAATGGAGAAATAAACCATCCACGCGAAGACCGACATCCGCGCGGACGGAGTCGCGGGCGGAAGCTAGTGAAAGAATATTGTTAACCGTCAAAATGAAAGCCATTGCTACTGATAGTATGTTACGAAATTACCGCTAGTCGGGGTAATGCAGTACAGTAAGGTAGAGGAGTCAAGGTTTTCTTTTAATAATTTATTGTTTAAAGAGCTTTAGCCTTAAATAATCCTAATTTTTTTATAATATTTAACTTGAAAGTTCTTTCAATATACAAATAACAAAAACATAATCCTGTCTTTGATGCCGCACAGTTGGATATAAAAAGTGTTTGGACATGATAGACATTACCTTTGTGCATTTTTTGCATAATAATTTGTAGGTAGCAGGTTATAGAAAGACAATATTATCTCATTCAAACCATTTTTTTTGTTTGCATAATATTATTACAAGTTAAAATTATATTAACCCATTATTCTGTAGTCCTAAATAGCAGTGAAGCCTGCTTCCCAAGTTCCCACAACCGACTCTCAGCTGCGTGACGTGAATACTTAATGTAAACAATTTGAAATAAGATATACCGTTGTTCACTCGTACGGTAGTACTACCTATAGTACTACGGATGTCCCTCAGACTTATTTTTTATTTTATTTATTCGGAGGAACAAACAATTACACATTATGTTTACAAATATGTTAGTAACTAGGTAATTGCTGAATTGCGTTCTAGTGTGAGGATAAATAATTAAATAAATAAATATCCATATCTAAATATCTACAAGTAAATAGAACATATAAATGGGTAACCAACAACGTTCTCCACAGAGACACAAGAAGACAAAGACAATGTTGATAAAATTACAACAGAATAGATAACTACATGAAATAAAATAGACATACATAAATTACAGCTGAACACTAGAGATTCAATATTCACATCATTTTTTAAAATTGTATTAAGCAATATGTTTCTAAATTTTTCCAACGGATAAAGCAAATATATCCAAGTTAGAGAAAGCCTTACTGTCATTGCCTGTAAGGCGACGTAGAGGTGCCTGGTACCTGGTGCAAGCCTGCATTCGTACCACTAGGAGTAACGACGAAAACAGGTCGCGCGAGCACATCACGTTCCTGAATGGTTCTCATACGAGTTGTTATACAGATCATATAGAAACATAGTTTCTAGAAGGTACTCAAGTGATTATACGATTGGCATATCGTAGCAGTAGCCCGTTGTGTCTCTGTTGCCTTTTGTGTGCTGCTGAGGGTGAGGACAGCTGCAGTGTGGTTTTATTCAGTGGGATTCGACATTTGGGGCACTTTTCTGCCTTTCGCAGACGAAGACATGGACACAATCATCACGACTTCCATAGAAGGACGGACAGACTTTCGTTTTATTTCGAGTTTTGCTGATAGTCATGTCGTTATTATTCGGAAATACTCGACTTATTTAGGACATTCGCAATCGACTTCACGGTACGGTTTTTGTCTTTATTTAATTAATATTTTTACCTAATTTATGAATCTTGTAATATCTAAGGTCGTACTTGACCGGAAGTTGCGGACACCAGTCCTATGTACCATCAATCAATCAATCAACTCAGCCTATTGCAGTCCGTGAGTCCACTGCTGGACATAGGCCTCTCCCAGGCTGCGTCACAACACCCTGCCCTCCGCCTTCCGCATCCTGTCCGTCCTAGCCACCTTCTTTAGGTCGTCCGCCCTGTACATATACCATACAAAGTACAAAATAAGCCCCGAATAATAACAAGAAAAAAGTTTATAGTCAGTTCTATTTAAATTATGTTATTATTTGTTTGATTTTTAGTTTGTATTAGTCGATCGTGTAATTTTATTTCCTAATTTATGTTATAGGTTTCTTCCGACCTTTTTTGTTGTCTTTTTTGTTTTAAGGGTTTATCAGTGGAAACTTGTATATGGCCTTCAAAAGCATATTGTTTAAGAAGACTGTTTATATTAGCTGTAAGTTTCCCGAATATAATAAAATAAAAAGCAAAGAGAAAACCATATTCGCCACTTGACAGATTTCATCACGTCATATACCTCATCAGTCAAGTAGAGCCACCTGCCCCTCGTACTGCGCACACCGGCAGACGCTCCACGCATGGCGAGCCACACACTTGTGATGTACTCGCACGCTCGCACGGTTCACGACACACTATGGTTCAGTGGCTAGTGCCCGTCTGACACGGGTTCGACGTCCGCCTGTTTAACTTTAGAGGGTTTTTAAGTAAAACATTTTATCTTTTTACCCGACTGCGTGACAGCAAAGACAGGGTTATGTTTTTCACTCGAAATGATGTATCTAACGGCTGGATAAATTTAACACACGAGTCGTCTGTCTCATCTTTGTCGTTTGTAGTTATAAAATGGCCGATTCTAGAGCTCTATTCTATACCTACCTTCCACACTAACTAATAACAAAGCTGAAGAGTTTGTTTCTTTATATGAACTTGCTCATCTCTGGAACTACCAGTCGGATTTGAAATATTTGATGTATATAATTTGGAATATTTTTTTCATATGATAGACCAATTATTGAGGAAGGCTACAGGCTATTTAACATCACCCTAGGACTCTTAAGAGCCGAGCAAAAATAATAAAAGTCAGAAAGAAAGCTACGCGAAAACGAAGTAATGGTACGGACGGGTGATGCGATGCGACGAGGTGGGTCGGGTCAGGGGAACAAGACTTTTCACGCGGACGAAGTCGCGGGCAGAAGATAGTAAGTAATATCTTGAAAAAAGTAATACTATCTACCATAACCATGTGGAGTCTCAAAATAAAGGGGTAAAGGAGACAATGAGAGGTTTTTCTTTTGAGTATTAAAAAAAAAAACGTAGTTTCCAAGAACCCTGAAGATGGCGTTGAACTGACTACGTTACTAGATGCCAAAGTCCAAACGCTTGAAAAAAAAAAAACATTGCGTCACGTCATATACGCTCGTTGAGTGACAGTTTCGTTTGCTTTCGTTTTACAATCTCAAAATGACATCCAAGTGAATTAATAAAAAAATTATGTGACGTTCGTTCCTTGCAGTAACTTACCAAGTTCAGCGCCATCTATCCAGCGACTAGGGAACCGTTAAAAAAAAAGAAAATCCCTCATTTCAAAAAAATATCACTCAAAATAATTGAAAACCTGACTGCGACTAAAAAGTTCAAAACACGCTCACTTGCACACATGCAGATGGTGGCGTCAATTGTAGAGGCATAAGCATTCAGCCTATAATGTTCCCACTGCTGGGAAACAGGAATTCTGTGAGAGGGAGGGGGCCGTAATCCACCACGCGCGCCCACTGCAAGTCGGTAGACGTCACATGACTTAAAATTTTTGGTCCTAGGACATGCCGGTTTCCTCACGTGTTTTCCTTCACCGTTTCGAGTGCAGTGGTGATGAATTAATATTTTACACATAGTAAAGCGCCTGTCTGGGTTCGTACCCGCGACCTAATATCTCGTAAGTCGGGGCCGCTACCTCTGCGCCACCATTGCTCTCAAATCTAAGATTGAACTAACATTACTGCTTATTAGAAGCTAAATTAACCCATGTTCGCGCGAACGTAAAAATAACGCAACGGGATTTTGTCGCGCACTGGATTTCCACCTCTCGGTGTTAAGCTGAGCGTTGGGAATCCAACGGAGCGCATCCTAGCGCGTCGAAAAACACACTGTTGGTTTTTAGAGTTCCGTACCCAAAGGGTAAAAACGGAACCCTATTACTAAGACTTCGCTGTCTGTCCGTCTGTCTGTCACCAGGCTGTATCTCAAGAACCGCGACAGCTAGACTGTTGAAATTTTCACAAAGTATGTATTTCTGTTGCCAATATAACAACAAACACTAAAAACAAAATAAAATTAATATTTGAGGGCTCGATTGCTTGCTCGATATCAAAAATGGCAACAGGTAGGCACTTGAAATATTCACAAAATACTCAATTGTATTTTAACTTTAATAATAAAATTAAAATAAAATAAATATTTAAGGGGGGCTCCCATACAACAAACGTGATTTTTTTGCCCTTTTTTGCTCGATATCAAAAATGGCAACAGGTAGGCACTTGAAATATTCACAAAATACTCAATTGTATTTTAACTTTAATAATAAAATTAAAATAAAATAAATATTTAAGGGGGGCTCCCATACAACAAACGTGATTTTTTTGCCCTTTTTTGCTCGATATCAAAAATGGCAACAGGTAGGCACTTGAAATATTCACAAAATACTCAATTGTATTTTAACTTTAATAATAAAATTAAAATAAAATAAATATTTAAGGGGGGCTCCCATACAACAAACGTGATTTTTTTGCCCTTTTTTGCTCGATATCAAAAATGGCAACAGGTAGGCACTTGAAATATTCACAAAATACTCAATTGTATTTTAACTTTAATAATAAAATTAAAATAAAATAAATATTTAAGGGGGGCTCCCATACAACAAACGTGATTTTTTTGCCCTTTTTTGCTCGATATCAAAAATGGCAACAGGTAGGCACTTGAAATATTCACAAAATACTCAATTGTATTTTAACTTTAATAATAAAATTAAAATAAAATAAATATTTAAGGGGGGCTCCCATACAACATCCGTGATTTTTTTGCCCTTTTTTGCTCGATATCAAAAATGGCAACAGGTAGGCACTTGAAATATTCACAAAATACTCAATTGTATTTTAACTTTAATAATAAAATTAAAATAAAATAAATATTTAAGGGGGGCTCCCATACAACAAACATGTTTTTTTCGGCGTTTTTGCCTTGTGGTACGGAACCCTTCGTGTGCGAGTCCGACTCGCACTTGGCCAGTTTTTTTTCTCTCTCTGCGCTAAGCAGTGCATTGAAAATCCATTGCAGGAATAAAAGTCGCCCGTGCGACCATGAAAGTGAACACTATGATTCAGTGACAAACTCTGCGTCTTGCTCGGGTTCGATGCCCGGCTGCTAATAAAGAGGTTACGGCGGGTGGTTTTATAAATGTCGCTGTTTTCTCATAGAGGGTGAGCTATAGGGGTTGTGTTTTGTTCATTCGTTTGGTATGGTTCAGTGATTAACTGGCTGGCTAATGTGGGATGTAGTGCGACCGTGTTTGTTAGTTATCGACTAACAAACACGTAGTGGTGTGTTGTACGAGGGGTTAGTTTGTTAGTCGATACGTAGTGGTGTGCTGTACGAGGGATTAGTTTGTTAGTCGATACGTAGTGGTGTGGTGTACGAGGGATTAGTTTGTTAGTCGATACGTAGTGGTGTACTGTACGAGGGGTTAGTTTGTTAGTCGATACGTAGTGGTGTGCTGTACGAGGGATTAGTTTGTTAGTCGATACGTAGTGGTGTACTGTACGAGGGATTAGTTTGTTAGTCGATACGTAGTGGTGTGGTGTACGAGGGATTAGTTTGTTAGTCGATACGTAGTGGTGTGGTGTACGAGGGATTAGTTTGTTAGTCGATACGTAGTGGTGTACTGTACGAGGGGTTAGTTTGTTAGTCGATACGTAGTGGTGTGCTGTACGAGGGATTAGTTTGTTAGTCGATACGTAGTGGTGTACTGTACGAGGGATTAGTTTGTTAGTCGATACGTAGTGGTGTGGTGTACGAGGGATTAGTTTGTTAGTCGATACGTAGTGGTGTACTGTACGAGGGGTTAGTTTGTTAGTCGATACGTAGTGGTGTACTGTACGAGGGGTTAGTTTGTTAGTCGATACGTAGTGGTGTGCTGTACGAGGGATTAGTTTGTTAGTCGATACGTAGTGGTGTACTGTACGAGGGATTAGTTTGTTAGTCGATACGTAGTGGTGTGGTGTACGAGGGATTAGTTTGTTAGTCGATACGTAGTGGTGTACTGTACGAGGGGTTAGTTTGTTAGTCGATACGTAGTGGTGTGCTGTACGAGGGATTAGTTTGTTAGTCGATACGTAGTGGTGTACTGTACGAGGGATTAGTTTGTTAGTCGATACGTAGTGGTGTGGTGTACGAGGGATTAGTTTGTTAGTCGATACGTAGTGGTGTGGTGTACGAGGGATTAGTTTGTTAGTCGATACGTAGTGGTGTACTGTACGAGGGGTTAGTTTGTTAGTCGATACGTAGTGGTGTGCTGTACGAGGGATTAGTTTGTTAGTCGATACGTAGTGGTGTACTGTACGAGGGATTAGTTTGTTAGTCGATACGTAGTGGTGTGGTGTACGAGGGATTAGTTTGTTAGTCGATACGTAGTGGTGTACTGTACGAGGGGTTAGTTTGTTAGTCGATACGTAGTGGTGTGCTGTACGAGGGATTAGTTTGTTAGTCGATACGTAGTGGTGTACTGTACGAGGGATTAGTTTGTTAGTCGATACGTAGTGGTGTGGTGTACGAGGGATTAGTTTGTTAGTCGATACGTAGTGGTGTGGTGTACGAGGGATTAGTTTGTTAGTCGATACGTAGTGGTGTACTGTACGAGGGGTTAGTTTGTTAGTCGATACGTAGTGGTGTGCTGTACGAGGGATTAGTTTGTTAGTCGATACGTAGTGGTGTACTGTACGAGGGATTAGTTTGTTAGTCGATACGTAGTGGTGTGGTGTACGAGGGATTAGTTTGTTAGTCGATACGTAGTGGTGTACTGTACGAGGGGTTAGTTTGTTAGTCGATACGTAGTGGTGTACTGTACGAGGGGTTAGTTTGTTAGTCGATACGTAGTGGTGTGCTGTACGAGGGATTAGTTTGTTAGTCGATACGTAGTGGTGTGCTGTACGAGGGGTTAGTTTGTTAGTCGATACGTAGTGGTGTGCTGTACGAGGGGTTAGTTTGTTAGTCGATACGTAGTGCTGTACGGGGGATTAGTTTGTTAGTCGATACGTAGTGGTGGGGTGTACGAGGGATTTGTTAATTTAGTTGAAACGTAAGTTTTGACGTCGTGGGTTTGATTCCTGGGAGGAGCAATCAGCAGTACCACCACCAAACACCGCAGGCGCCTGCTGAGAGAAAGGACTCTGTGTGGCCTCTGTGTATAGCGGGATTCGTTCGTGAATAATTCGCAAATACATAAATAGCATTAAAGCATTATTTATCATTCTAGTTTGTCGGAAAACAACACTATGTCGTGATCTAATCGATTTGTCTTCACTCTTATGAATAGTGGCCGGAAATCCGGTTAGAGGCGCTAAATGCCATGTTTTGTGTGAAATACTGGTAGGTATAGTGTGACTAAGTTATGTAAAATGAAATAAGTTCAACGGCAACAGTACGTATACCTACAAATAGCCTCCACAAATGGTAAGTAACTTAAACTGTATGTCCGGGGCCCCCTGGGCAGACTCAACCCAAACTTGCTGATTGAACTATTCTTAAATAGTCTGTGCTGACACGAGAGGAGAAGATGATATTTTATAGCTTCAGTCAGAATATACTGAGCTGTCCCGCCAGGGAAACGGCGGGACAGCAAAACAATCAAACGCCTGAAGTTATGCTCACAGTTTATTCGTCGGATCTATGTAACTCTGCTATTACCAATTTGCGTCAACTTGTTAGCAGCTAGATTTTTACTGGACTTTACTTTTTCCTACACTAAACTAAATTAACGACAATACGAATTCCATGGCTTGTGGCCATGTAATAAGTAATAACAGTCGCACGGGTCGATCGATCAGGTTAAGCTACGCTTGCTGCGGTTGGACCGCCTTTACATACAGAGACACTTTCGTACCTCGGAAAGCACGTTAAGCCGTTGGTCCCGGCTATCATTCGTAGATCTTTGACAGTCGTTACGGATAGTCTGACAACCAGTCTAACCAAGGGGTTTCGTATTACCCTGTAACTGGGTTGTGGAGGTCAGATAGGCAGTCGCTCCATGTAAAATACTGGTATTCAGCTGCATCCGGTTAGACTGGAAGCCGACTCCAACATATTAGTTGGGGAAAGGCTAGGCAGATAATGACGCATTGTATTATAGTGCATTCGTGAAAGAAAGGCTACGCTAGTAAATAAGTCAATGGGCTGAGGCTTAGCTTCAGGTGGTTCTTATACATCGGGATTGTCCGAAAGGGTTACCGCTACTGCGGAACATAAAGGGCTAAGGAAGGAACATGGATGGATTTTAGTTAGTAAGAGTCTGACACTCCCTTCCGCTCCACCCAGAGCGGGAGGGGTCAATTGATGGTTTCCCACCCTCAAAAATAAAAAAAGGTGGTGTTTACCAATTCCTACATACCTAATTAAAATCTACATAGCTTACTAGCTATGTAGATATTGCGTCTTATTCAGTTTTCCAAACTTAACTAAAGTACCAGCACGAACCAGTCTATTAGTAATTACTCTGTGTAAAGCAATGATGTTTAACTTAGAGCGATCAGTAGTTGTGTTGTATAATTAGTTTGTTTGAATTGTTATTAGTGTTGTTGATTAAAGTGGTATTTTTTTTGTTATTAAATCGGCAGTTTTTATTGTCACGAACCCGAAGCTCGTAAACAATTATAATAGCATTGGTGTAAAGTACTAAAGGCGAGAAGTAAATCTGAATAATGACAACTTAAATTTTTTACAGTTTTCCCATGGGTATACTAGAACTGTCAGACGTCAATTTTAATCCACAGATAAAAGACATCCGACTTAGGTTAAATCAGCCCTAAGTAGGGCAAACCTTGTTAGATGTCAACTACACTGACCTTCTCTGAATGAGAAGAGACCTTTGTCCTGTACTGGCACGGTTACAGGTTTAGGCAACAAGCTGGCAGTGTCATCACAACGGTAATGTTTTCTCATTGTTTGTCTTACTTCTTTTTAGTATATTCGTGTATTTATGTATCATCATCATCATCATCATTTCAGCCGAAAGACGTCCACTGCTGGACATAGGCCTCCCCCAAAAGGGGGGGGGTTTGCCATAATCGCCACGCTTGGCAGGCGGGTTGGCGATCGCAGTATGGTATGGTGGTGGAATGCATAGAGAACGCTGCTGCCCATTCTCCGGTACGCCTCTTAGTCGCCTTTTACGACACCCACGGGAAGTATGGGGTGGTGCTATTCTTTAAGTCCGGCACCACACAGACGTATTTATGTATATTTATTTGTAATTTGTAATATTTGTTCCTCAATTTTCATGATTGCACCTAGCACTGTTTGTCTCTGCATCAGCCAAAGTTAGACTATTAGCTGTACATCTGTGTGCGTAAAGTTTTAAATAAATAAACAATATTACCTAAAATGAGCCCATTCTTATAATACCAACTGCACTATTATCAAAATTGCGTGTTGAATTATGTAATATTCGCACATGCCTGTCATATTGACACTCCTGACAACATCAATTCAAACGATTGGCACACACTCTTCCTGTATAAAAACAGCATTGATAATGATAACAATCGTTGGAAATTGTTAACAGGTAATCACTTTCACGAAATTAATAGTTGATATTTTTTATCACGGGTGATACTGTTTATTCTTGTGTTATCGTTTATGTATGATATAATGTTAAACAGCAAAAAATTAACAGTTTAAAATCTTATCATGCCATTTACGGTAGGGGTGGGCGTTTAGCGGTTTTCTAAATACTTATTATTTTCTGTTCGACAGTTTTTCGGTTAGTAGAGGTACCTAATGAGATTTCAGTTAAACCAGAGGTACGTCCCTTTTATATCATGGTAGTAGTCGTTCATGCAATGTTATCTCCAGTAAGGATGGTGTCAACAATACTACCAAATCGAAACGTCATCTTCTCGATGTATCTTTTTGACCGTGATAAGAAGTTTTCAGTTGAAATTCTAACAAACTATAAACACGTATTGCCCAGCACCTAATTGCGTAACACACTATCAATCTCAAATAATCTCAATCTGAATCATTTTAAAGGAAATTGCTAATCCATCGCTTCTATGTCGGCGGGCCGAATGTACAACACACATAAGCAGCTTATACAACATTATTTTTAGTATATTCGAAACCCGAAACACGTGTCCAGTATTTTTATGTAAAGAATCTATGTACAAAATTTCAAAATTGTATCATGAAAAATCACAAAGTAAAAATATAAGCTTGTTAAGTTACCTGTTTGTCCGTACAAAAGCATGCTCACCCGCGCCGCTCGCGCCGCGCCGTCTTGCGCTCATTGATAATAGTACCTAGGTACCTAACCGTTCGGCGCGAAGGTTGGATAACCTACTTAGTGTCGCTCGGTGTCCAACTTTTCCCCTTTTTTAATATTTTTGGAATAAAAATTATTGGAATCGATTCAGTTTCTTATTTTGAACAAACTATATTCAGGTTTCTTATTCTATCTAAAACCCATCCATTAATTATATTCTATCTGAAAGCTATAACTAATGTGTTGTTAAAGATTGCGCATACTTTTCTGCGTGTGTATTTAATAGGTACCTAATATAATTATGCATAATCTCCTTTGCAATGTTGTCTGAATCCACGTTATAACTTCTACAACAATACTCTTTTGCTAACTGTAAAAGCTTGTACATGGCTTGTCGTAAATATACATATGAACATGTAAACCTTCTTCCCACCATCCACGATGACCCCATCTAAGCATACCTACACTTTTGTTACTTGTGTCAGGGTGGCGGGACATCCACACGCAGCTTATTATCGTGGATCCAGTTCATTATTCTGAAACCCCTTTTTTTTTTTTTTTTTTTTTGAGGATGGGAAATCATCAAATGACTCCTCCCGCTCTGGGTGGAGCGGAAGGGAGTGTCAGACTCTTACTGACTAAAACCCACCCGTGTTCCTTCCTTAGCCCTTTATGTTCCGGGCCAGCGGTAACCCTTTCGGACAATCCCGCTGACCCGGCAGGCTTCGGCCCTAAGGGGCCCCTCCTCGATGCTGACATCTCTTTGAGGCGCGCGTGGAACACGTACGCGCCGTCCGGCACGGGCCTGGTCCTGATCGGGCGGTGAGCTACCCATTACTCTCCGCCCGCAGGCCCGCGCCTACGGTGGCCGGGAGTCGTCACGCGGCTCCCGACGCCCGGAGCGTCTCCCGCGGCGGCTGGGACGGGAGGCTCTCTCCCTGAGCCGTTCCGCCACCTCCTTCGCTAGCATGACTGCTTCGCAGAAGGAGGTATTCTGAAACCCCTGCGATAAAATTTTTCTTCGGCCGAAAAATATTTGCTGTTCCATACATTTTGAATCATGTGCTGCAATCATGGTGTTGTTAACTTTAAGTAACCCAAGCATAATCAACCTATAATGTTAGGACACAGGCCTCGTCTCTGTGAGAGGGAGTGGGCCGTAATCGACCACGCGGGCCCAGTGCGGGTTGGTAGATATCACATGTCTTCGCATTTTTGGTTCTAGGACATGCCGGTTTCCTCACGATGTTTTCCGTCACCGTTTTGAGAGCAGTGGTGATGAAATAATTTACACAAAGTAAACCGCCTGTCTGGGTTCGAACCTCCCAAGTAGCACACAAGCTCTATAACAAGCCGTACATTGGCCGGTTAGAAGTTCTTAATAACGGCATTGGCTCCATAAAAAAGTTCTACAGTAGATGTACAAGCGGATACAGCGCCGCTGTACTCCCGAAAGTGGCAAAGATTTATACAGCCTGAGGTTCTACAGTGTCTCTACAATGTTCGTAAATGTGTGTTAGTATGGAGATACAAAGATCCTATGCGAGCGATAGTGTGCGCCTAAGTATCTAAAATAAGCTTGTAGCGCAACTATAGCGCTCGCATCTTATTTAGATGCGTTTGTGTCTCTGAATTAGAGTTTACGGATCTATATTACGTATACGGTAGCAATATTTTGGGGAAATGAACCATTTCAACAAAGACTAGTGCCAATTTATGGATTGGATTATTAAAATAACTACGGTAAGACTAACATGTCTTATTTCTTTGTGTACGTGAAATAGCAGTGCGAGTATCAGTTTGCTGTCAATATATAAGTATATTATCGTCAAAATTTTCACGCGCCCTCAAAATATTCAGTTTTTAATGCAAAAATTGTATTGATATGTTGGTTATGAAATTGTATTTTAATATAAATCAGACTTTGAAGGTTACAGATTGTTTAATTAGGGTCACAGGTAAAAAATGATTTATTTATTTATTTATTTAGGATAACCAACAATTGCTTACACCAACACATTAGCAGCATTTATAATAGGATACAATTGCGGGTGCAACAATTAATTATAGGTTAACACCGCTAGCACAAAAAACAGTGGCAAGACCATTAGTTATTAAATTACGACAGATTCTTGAATACAAGTGAATAAAATGTGAACATTAAATTAATAAATTAGATCTATAAACGACTAGGTAAACAAGATAAAATTAAATAATAATTGATAATTGATATGAAAATTAGATTATAAGTTAGACTAAAATAAAATAAAATAAATTACATTGACCATTTACAAAGATATTAAACAAAAACAATCAAAATACTAACTGTGGTAAGATAAAATATTATAAAATATCTAATTCTGTAACAAACACAAAACAGATCATTAAGGCATACCTACTCATTAATATTAAAAAAAAAAAAAAACATTAGAACAAAAGTAAACAACCGGATTCAATAAACAAAAATTATTTCATCAAAAATGATACAATTAAAATTAAACTAACAATAGCAACGAGAATTGAGTATCAATTAAGGAAAGTTACTGTGTAATAAAATAAAAAAAAAACAACAAATCGAAAAAAAAAAAAAAAAAATGTAAACAGCAATATCCCTACAAGTGTGTCGTACGATCGTTTAACAAAATTACTTTATGAACCACACTTACACTGGCGTGGTGTACATCCAACAAGTCACTACAGCTATTGAGGATCCTGCATAACCTAGGTATTGGAGAGTTTGCACCAAGTACAGACCTACGATATGGCGGGCACAGAGGCGTTATGCTTTTCCTAGGATATCTAGATGGCGCCCGAAATCTAATTAGGCTAAGCAAATCCGGACAGTCAATTTTGTTACGCAACAGTTTAAATAAAAATAAAACATCCGCGACATCTCTGCGTACTGATAAGGGTTGCATTCTGAAATGTTGCAGACGGGAGTTGTATGAGGGTAATGACTTGTGTTTCCTTTCACAAAAAACTAGATGCCACATAAAGCGCTTTTGTACCCGCTCGATCCTCAGAATATGGGTGGCGAAGTGAGGCCTCCATACAACGCTACAATACTCCAAAATACTACGCGCGAGACTGTTGTATAACATTACTTTCGTGCCAGTCTTGCGAAAACCTTTAGTGTTGCGAATTATGAATCCTACCATTTTGGATGATCTCTTAATAATACTTTCGATGTGTGGTACAAAGCTTACTTTACTATCAAAGAGTACTCCTAAGTCCCTTATGACTTCTACTTGCTGGACCTTGTCATGGTTTATGAAGTACTCAGTTTTGATGTAGTTAATGTTCCGCGTATATCTTGTATGATAACATTTTTTCGAGTTCAGTTGCATATTATTATTGCGACACCATTCGACAACTTGGTTAACATCGCGTTGCAGGAGCTCACTATCTTTTGATGATTCAATTTTACGTGCCAATTTTAAATCATCGGCGTACATAAAAGGCTCGGAAAATTGTAGACATAAGGGAAGGTCGTTTATAAATACAATAAAAAGTATTGGAGCCAAATGTGATCCCTGCGGAGCGCCAGAGGTGATAATTCGTGTTGTAGATTGATAACCGTTAACAACGACATAGAACTCGCGCCCAGAAAGATACGATTTGAACCACTTTAACAAAGGTCCAGCTATACCGTATGCCTCAAGCTTTTTTATTAGGATGGAATGAGGCATTTTGTCAAAAGCTTTACTGAAGTCGGTGTAAATAACATCTAGTTGTTTGCCTTCGTCAATAGTCTGAATTAGAGACTCAGTAAAAGCTACCAAGTTCGTAGCTGTAGATCTTGAAGCTACGAACCCGTGCTGACAGTTGCTAACGTACATTTTAAAATGTTGCTGGATGTGAGGGCAAATAAAAGATTCAAAGATCTTAGCAAATGTAGAAAGAATTGAAATGGGCCTGTAGTTACCAATGGAGTCCTTCTTATCCGACGTGTGTACTGGAACTACCTTAGCCTTTTTCCATTCTGACGGAAATGTTCCTGAGGCCAGAGACGCGTGGTAAATGATTAATAAAGGGGATACCAGAGCTAATGCACAATTACGAATAAATAGCGGGGGAATGCCATCGGGACCGGATCCTTTTCCGATGTTAACTGATTTCAGTTTCTTAAGTAGACAATCGCGTTCTATTTCTAGGGAAGTCAAGCCCTGACTATTGTTATAAATTTCTTGAAGAAAACTTGAATAGTAGTTATTATCTGTATCAGTGTCAGATATGTACACGCTCGAAAAGTGGTTAGCGAAGAGATCACAGATTTCAGAGCCATCAGAAGTTATGACCTGTCCGTCAGTCATAGTGAGCGGGTAGGCGCTAGACCCTCCGCGTTTGGCTTTAATATAACTCCACAAGCGTTTGGGGTCGGTCCTAATGTCATTTTCTAGTTTCCTTACATAATCGTTATACAATTGTATGGCAAAACTTTCACATCGCTTAGAAATCAATTTAAGCTCAATTTCATCCATAGGATTTTTATATTTTTTAAAACGTATTCTCAACTTATTTTTTTCTTTTAAACATTTAATTAAACGTTTATCAAACCATGGTGGATATCGGCCATTCCTTGGCTTACAGTTGGGTACGAATTTAGTAATAACGTCACGCAGATGTCTATAGAATATTGTAACCAATTCGTTTACATCGTGTGTATGTTGAAGAAGCTCGTTCCAGTTCAGTTCAAAAAGGTACTTATTAATTTCTGCATAATTTGCTTTATAAAAGTTGGGTCTACTGTTAGCGTTGTATGGCAAGTTATGACCCCGCGCCAGTGAAAAAGTTACCTCAAGAGGAGGATGCAGTATATCAATTCCGGTGAGAGAACAGATAGACTCGCTTACTGAACATGCTGGCATTGTGGACATTACTAAGTCCAGAATACGGCCTGAACAATTTTTCACACGATTATACTGCACCAACTGATTAACATTTATGAAATCCAGCAGGTTTTGGCAAGTTTTAGGAAGAGAATTGTTTAATGCTAATGAGTCCCAGTCAATTTTACCCAAGTTCAAGTCTCCCACAATACAGATAGGCATATCTATAGAATCTATCACTTTGTTGCAGTGTTCAATAAAATGATCAAGCGTTAGAAGAGTTACCGGTGGAGGCAAGTAGACAGCACAAAGAGCAAATTGACTAGAAGTATTTAAATTCATTGTGACCCAGAGGTCCTCACAGCTGCTATGCCAGCGGTCGATACGCACGGAATTGAAAGTTCTCTTAACAGCAATCAACACGCCGCCCCCATCTTTATTGCAGTGAAACCCGGTCGATTCCCTATCACGTCTGTAGACCTCATAACGATCATCAAAAAGCTCACTGCTCAGGATATTACTGTTTAACCAGGTTTCAGTCAATATCACAACATCGTAATTCATACTACATAAATTACAATAAAACATACTCGTTTTAGTTCTCAAGCCTCTACAATTTTGATAATAAATTAGAATTTCCTTGAATTTTATAAGTTGAAGTACAAAAGAACATGCATTGAATCAACCAATAATAACTTTATAACTAAAAAAAAAACCTTGCTAGACAATTTTACTCAGGGAATTCTTACTCTTGATTAGAATAGACTCATTACCCTCGGTTTTTCGCACAAATACTCTACCGCTCCTTACCCAGACATATTTGTAGCCGTTCTCCTTGGCTTTAGTCCTTGCAGCTGCATGAAGGGCTCTGTTCGTTGGGGACAGATGTTCAGTAACATAAACAGCAGTTTTCGGTCCACCGTAACCAAGGTGGGAACAGTTTAGCTTTTCCTGATGGTTGAGTTTGTTGTAATTTATGGTTGCTGCTAGTATCTGATCCCTCAATCTAGGAGAAGCTAGTTGCACAATTATGGAGCGAGGGCGATTACTCGACGGGTTAACCTTAGCGATACGTGTGCACTTTAATATGTCTCTTTCATTTATTTCACATTTTACGACGCGCGCTAATTGGGAAACAGTGCTGACCAAATTTTCATTTTTATGCTCCGGCACACATTGCACTTCGATATTATTGGAACGGGTCTGCTGCTCCAGGTTGTTAAGTCTTTCGCTAAGGTCATCGACAGTGGTCATTAGCTCTGCATTCTTGATTTCCAATTTCTTTATTGTTTCCCTTGACGATTGTTGTTCCTTCCTCATGTCTTCAAATGTATTGTTCATAAAGGAGACCGACACAACAATTCCATGCATTTCCTTCCTAACTGGGTCCAATTCTTGGTTAATAGTGCTGACAATAATGTTATTAAACACAGCCAACATCTCCTTAAATTCATCTTTAATAACTTGTTTAATAACACAGCGAAGCTCGTCTACGTCATTTAGCGAGGTGGGAGGAGAGGGAGAACCAATAGCTTGCCTTTTGGAACCTCTACCTGTGGGGATACTTCGTGCTGGAGTTGAGTCGTCCCTGCACGCTACTGGCGTGCAGCTCAGACATGTCGAACATTTCCAAGCGCTTACATCATTGGGCGGATCTTCAATGAGCAAACAGCCGTAGTGGTAAAACTTTCCACAGGCAGAGCATTTTATAGATGTCCCATCTAAGACTGTATTATCAGAGCAGCAACCCCACTGCACTGCTTTCCCTGCCATAATTCGCAAAAAAGCAGAAAAGAAAAAATAAAAAAATAAAAATAATGCAATTCGTGGGACTCGAACAGGCGACCACACCGAACAAATATGCCACTGAGTAAGCCGCTCCGCCAAAGCTTCACTAAATGTATCCTCGAAATATGTGATAACTATACGCTGTGCGATGAATCACACGCAGGACAAGCAGACGACGACGGGGACAGTGGCGGTTAGCGCGGGAGGTATCGAGCGCTCTGCGGGTTGCCCTAGGTCAGGGACAGAGTTCGTTATTCACTTTTCAAATTTTAGTTTTTTATCACCACAGTTAATATTGATATAACTTTGTGATACGTAACGGAATCACTATAAAATTACACAGTTTGATAGGTCACTTCACTAGCTTCACGTGATCAGTATATTATTGTTGTTATATCCACTTTTTACCGCTTAACTTAATTAAAAACTGAGGAGCAAAAATAACAACGTAATGTTTTACCAACGGCGAGTACAAATGATGACTTTAACTATGTCAAAAGTTACGAGTCTATGCTAAATACGATCTTCAAAATGTCGTAATCACCTTAAAAAATACTTTTACATAAAACTGTCATGGCGTCTCGAACAAGCAGCTCTCAGAGTTGGTTACATCTGTTCTAAATGCTTGAGTCAGACAGAGGCTCTAGTGTTTGCTGTTGTAGACTTTTAGGTTTTACAGTCGTGGCATAGGGGTGCTATTCAGCTGTTTTGGTTGCACATCCAGTTTTTGCGCGTACTATTGAGAACTCAAAGGTGTATAATGGTCTTTATACAACTTTGAGATATCCTTTTATATAACTATTTTAGAGGTCAGTCGAAAATGTCTTCTTCGAAAACCGTTCACCGACTGATCCCTCTCCAAAGTTTAACCTTTATAAATATTAATTTCATTAAATTATTTGTAGAACGAAAGGAGTGAAGGATGGTAAGGTGCAGGAGCCTAATAAAACAGCAAACGCAAACGAAAATCGCGGAGTTGAAAAAATCAGCCCATCCATCGGAAACCTGTACCAGCCTTAAAGCGCAGTAAGGAACCCACAAATGATGAAAAAATGAGTCGGACGAAGAAGAAGAATCAGTGTGATAATTTTAAATTTATTTTGGCAAATGGCAAAACTACCAAAATGAAGATTATAAAAGTTATTTGTTATTAGCATTAAGTTTATTAAAAAAATATGAGGAAGACTTTGATTTTCATTGTTCGGCTTTACATTACATTTCCGCTGTATAAATCTCTAATTTAGCGCTTAGAGCTCTAGTATAAAGTTATTTTCCTCCGTTATGGAGGTATCGTTACAAGAGCGCTAGTAAATACTATTAAAATGCTCAAAGTGCTATAACACTATTCTGTAACCCAAAAAATTTTTTTTTAAATGTTTCGTATGATTTCCTTATACAACTATTTGCCGTACAGTGGCTATATAATTCTCTCATATAGCGCTCAAAGCGCTATTCTAGAGCTACACAGCTCTATCATAGATTATTAATACAAGAGCCGTAAAAAAATCCGTTAAAGAACCTAAGGCTTTAGAAAATGCCTCCCTACACTCTTAAGCGCTATAAAAGCAACTTCTAACTCCTTTTAAACCCCTTTATATATTAAAGTACTCTTTTACATTTCAAGGTGGTATAAAAGACTCCATTAACTCAATTATACTTCTTATGGCAGTCTACCGACGCTATTACATGCTCTTTTATCACTATAAGAATTTGTTTTGCTACTAAACGGCTACTGTACCACCTAGCTCTTAAATGGTTTTTAAATATACTACTGTACATCTTAAGGCTAATTGTACAGTACTTGAACGACTCCTATACAACTACCAGGCTGTACAATGCCTGTATAAGCAGCTTGTGTGCTAGTTACCCTACAACCTACAACGCTTAAGTCGCGGCCGTTACCACTGGGCCACCAGTGCACTGAACAGCTTAATGCTGGTCAGCAGGGTGCTCCGGACTGGTTATCAAACCATGCTGCGACCACCGTGTGTCTGACCATGAGTCACGTCCCCTGACGTGCTGTCAACACTAGTACAGTAACACGTCCCTCGCATGTCGGCAGTCGACAGTCGTATAAAACACTTAATGAAATAATTGATTATATTAAGTTTTTATACGTTTTGTTTTCCGATGATCCACGTGGTGTCATTATTATCAGTGGACGCGTGACTTGGTATTTAGGGGTCCTCAGGAATTTAGAATAGGTTTTTAAACGGGGACTTAAGTAGGTATTTTCATAAGATCGTGATATGACATGTTCTCTTATAAAGGTCTAGTCCGGGCTGTTACTAAGAATAACCTAATAGAAAAAACCCAATAACACCCCGCCCGCCCTCGTGCCTCTGACCCTGCGCCTGATCTCTCCCATGAAAAGAAAGAACCCTGTATTCCCGTTGTCCCCGTTATCTGTGTCCCCGTTAACGGGGACAGCGGGAATTGAATAAAATTATTATAATTACTTCCCGTTGTCCCCGTACGCTGTCCCCGTTAACGGGGACAAAGGGAATTTAATAAAATTATTATAATTACTTCCCGTTGTCCCCGTACGCTGTCCCCGTTAACGGGGACAACGGGAATTTAATAAAATTATTAAAATTACTTCCCGTTGTCCCCGTACGCTGTCCTCGTTAACGGGGACAAAGGGAATTTAATAAAATGATTGAAAATTATTTCCCGTTGTTCCCGTACGCTGTCTCCGTTAACGGGGACAAAGGGATTTACTAAAATTATTAAAATTACTTCCCGTTGTCCCCGTACGCTGTTCCCTTTAACGGGGACAAAGGGAATTTAATAAAATGATTAAAATTACTTTTTATAGAGTTAGTAAATAATTAAATAACGCAGTTGGCAAAAAAAACCCTACCATATTAAAACTTCTTACGGTTTTAAATCAAGATGCAAATTTATTCAGCGTTAAAACCAAGCAATCACCAAAACGCCGTACGCAGAATTCGATCGAGATCGACAAATTTATAACAGAGGCCCAAATGCAACTTATTAACTCGGAAATAACTACAGGACATTTTCTTGAAAAACTCCGCTAGTACTGTACAAACTTGATAAAATGGCAAACAACAGCTTTTGAACGTCCCATCTACATAAAAATGTTTTATAGTTTTCATGCGACTACGAGCGTTTTCGGTAGCAAATATTAATTTGAGAGTATTATTATTATTATCTGAGAAATTATTTAAATTTTGGAGAAACTGTAACTTCTGCGAGGTTCCTGAATTCATTTTATTTTAACTTGTGCCGTTGTATTTCTGTGGTTATACAAAATACTCTTTATGTTTTTAAAAAGAGGGAATTGTGACCCACTCAACGGAAAACGTGAATCAAACTGTCATCTGTCAGCTTTAGTTTTTCTATAGAGTTAATTGGTGTTTACTGTAATAAGGTCAGGTTCTCAATGTAAGCCGCTTATAATATAAGGGTGGATACAGACATTGCGAGGCATGCGCAGCGCACGGCGCTCATCGCATGCTTCGCAATGCGTGGATTTGTGCTAAACATATGCTCACCACGAATATGAACGTCCACACGAATGAGCGTCGTGCGCTGCGCAAGCCTCGCAATATCTGTATCTACCCTTTGTTTAATAATTTAGAAACAACAACACCTGGTGGGGATTGTTACTTATTTTTCCAAAAATACCCACTACGCTGAGTTTATTTAACTAGTGGGAATTTCTAGAAAAAAACAATCCCCTCTGGTGGGAATTTTTCAGTGTGGACCTCTGGAATAAACTATATATATTCTGCGTGCGGCGTTTTGGTGATTGCTTGGTTTTAACGCTGAATAAATTGGCATCTTGATTTAAAACCGTCAGAAGTTTTAATATGGTAGGGATTTTTTTTGCCAACTACGTTATTTAATTTACAGTGCCAACCTTCTGCAAAGTTGGTACGTAGTTAGTAGTACCAAAACTACACCACACTTTTAAAAGTCCGGGCGAAGCCATTGTGCCAACATGTATTTTCTAAATTTAGTGCTTTGGCTGTCATCAGGGCTTTGATCAGCAATATATAACCACCCTTCCATTATGAGGTTCTCAGACAATAATGGAAGCACTGCACTAAGTGCAACTGTACGACGTAAGATTTTGGTTTTGGTAAGGCCTAATTCACGACACTTTCTCCATACAGATTTATTAAAATGATAGTAACAAACATGGAGATCTACATCTGGAAAAAATTCCATTATTGCAGACATAGTTGCTTCCTCGAAATCGCAAGTAAAAGATGATGGATTCCAATTAGGAATTTGTGACCTTAGAAGTGAAAAAAGAATTTTATAGCTGTTGTTTTTCTTGTCCGTCATTAAAGCATATACTAATGGAGTTATTGCAATACTTTCATTATTGCTTCCAAAATCAGCATTTATAGCAGTTTGTATGTAAAATATCACGCGCGGGGGCGGCGCGTGATTTTTACATCTTGTCATTTGTTGTTCTGATGTGCGCTGTAAATAATTTTTCAACACACTTGCTCGTAAAGTGGCTCTTATTGAACCGCTTTTAGGTCCATAATGCAGTGTATTAAAAACGCGTGCTTTTTTTTTACTTTAATCCACAAGTGCTTTATTTCCACAGATAACTACTTATTTACTAGTCGGAGATGCGCGCTTTTTTAATCTCATCAATTCACTTTTTTTTTAAATAGTCTGTATTGTCCTTGGTCCCAAAATTAACTAATATTTGTTTACCCGGACAATATAACCGTATAGTTTCCGTTAGAATGGACCCGTACACACGAACCTCCGCCGGCTCGGTACTGGGTCCCATTGGACCCAGGAATTACGACATACGACACCCTACATTGATTTTGTAAATATTTGTTATGCTACCCATCCAATCTTATGAATGTGCGTTAACTAAGGTACTTGGATAAAAAAAACTCTTAAGTTAACGCCATTAAATATTTCATATTTAGCGCGCAAGCATATTAATTTACCTTTATTAAATTCAAGTCTATAAATGCGATAATCGCCATTTTGTTGACAGTGGTAGTCGAGGCTAAAAAACATAAAAATTGGGGATTTCGAACATCCAAACTCCACCACAGGGGCAGTGAATAATACATAATTTAATTGTTTGACGAATTCATCCATTGTTCAAGTTAAATAAGTAGCGGTAATGAAGTTTTTTGATATTTAATGTCGAGTTTCGCGCCAATCTGTTATACATTTAACTTTTCACAAATATCACGCACACACATGTAGGTAAGATTTAAAATGTGACATTATATTATAGATATTATAGATAATATATTATAAACAACACGAAAATGCCCAAATGTTAACGTAATATTGAAGCACAGGTCCAATAACACGTATTAATCATTACCGCTACTCAATTTGTGTTCAAAATCGCCGTCCATTATTGTTTTTTTTATAGTAATAATGTGCGAAAGCGATTATGCTAAACGATTTTTTTTTAATTCTCTACTACTTTTAAATCGATACTCGGAAACTGAAATAAAATTATTTTAAGCATTAAATACGATAAGCATTGTTTATAATAATGATTTATGCTCTTGTAATGTTATTTTTAGTTTTTTGGACACTATATTGAAACTGAATCAATAGGTAACTGAGGACCTTTGACCATAGTCATTAATTATTGAATTTCGCGCCGAAGTGTTTCTATATTTGAATTTATCTTCGGAATGCGCTCGCCGTGCAAAATTATTTTTATTTATTGTACTTACTACATATTTATTTTTGATATTTTCTAAAAGTTTGCTACAGAATGCCCGGTATATATTTTTTAGGTAGGCTTAGCAAAAGTGCGGGAATGATGGTCAGGTTTGTATCTTGATCAAAATATGATTTGCGACTCTAACAGGTACCTACATCTTTACTGAATTATAATCATTCGAATCATTAATACATCTTTCTGATGGAAAAGTTCTTAGGGAAAAAATCTAACTAGAAAGATTCTATTCTAATGACTATAATTCTGTAAATACATATACAGAGCGTTAGATTAAACGAGGGACATACTTTGAGGGGAGTTAGTACTCATGAAAATGAGCAACTTTTACTATGGGGCCGAACCTGAAATCGCAAAAAAAAAATCAGCTGTTCAGTACATTTCGACGAGCTATGCGAACATAAATGTAGGAAACGGCTGATTTTTTTTCGCGATTTCAGGGTTCAAAAGTTGTTAATTTTCATGAGTACTAACTCCCCTCAAAGTATGTCCCTCGTTTAACCTAACGCTCTGTATATTATAATCGCGAATCATATTTGATCAAGATGCAACCTGATACTGACCTGCAAATTACAAAAAACGTAAGAAAATTTTAATTATCCACCTAAAATTGTCCGTGGTCCCTACCCGAAACCAAACGGAAAAGACCCTGACTGGCGTTCTATCATTGCGGATTCTCACTGAACGAATGTAGGTATATTTCTCTATGCCAATAGTACTTTCTAATTCCATACTAACTAAACTACAATTGTTTTTTTTTTACAATTGTTTTACATGCTCTGTGGTCAGTGCTTTTATTTACACTTGCGCGCGCATTGCTAGTTTAGTATTTTTATCTATGGTGCTGGCTATGCGGAAAGACAACCAGAGCGCCATTTTCCATACAAGTTAATATTTAACAATACAAGTCTGTTTTTTTCCTCGCAAGTGTGTTGAAAAACGTCGTATGAAACGCGTGTGCATCGATCATTAGACTCTCGGCTTTCTTATCGCACTCGCCTGCGGCTCGCGCGAATAATACCGCCTCGAGCATAATGATCAACATAGCACACATGTATCATAATGTACTATTTCAACACATTTGCTCGTAAAGTGTCTCTTATTGAACCGCTTTTAGGTCCATAATGCAGTGTATTAAGAACGCGTGCTTTTTCTTTACTTTAATCCACAAGTGCTTTATTTCCACAGATAACTATTTATTAGTCGGAGATGCGCGCTTTTTTAATCTCATCAATTCACTTTTTTCTAAATAGTCTGTATTGTCCTTGGTCCCAAAATTAATTATTATTTATTTACCTTAAGGTGAATACGCAGGGACCACGGACATTTTAAGGTGAAGCGCAGTGGTATAGGTCTACCAGAATGTCATGGCAAAAAAAAAACAAAAACACTTTGTGGTTTTCATACATTTGAAATGGCCAATGTTGTCAAATGTATGAAAACCACAAAGTTTTTTTGTTTTTTTTTTTGCCATGAGATTCTGGTAGACCTATACACCGCGAAATTCTTAGGTATTTTGCAATTTTTAGGTTAAGATTAAGATTAAGATAGATTAAGATTTATGATTTAAAAATTTAGTTGTGTTTTGTGTGTAAATATCTCTTATTTGATTCTTTATTTTAAATTAAAATCTATTTCTAATATACAAAATAGTTTTCATTTTAGTTTTAGGCTTGCCGTGCTAAATTACACACGTTTAAAAAAGAAATAAAAATTTAAAGTGGACCACAAACGATACGTGAAATCTAAACTGTCCATTGTCCCCGTTGCCCTTAAGTACATAAGGGGGACAACGGTAAGTACATTTTATGACGTCCCGTTGTCCCCGTGACGGGGACACATTACGGGGACAACGGGAATACAGAGAACGTAAAATCTTAATTGTTCGTTGTCCCCGTTGCCCATACGTCATAACGGGGACAACGGTAAGGAAATTTATGACGTCCCGTTGTCCCCGTTGCCCATACGTCATAACGGGGACAACGGTAAGTAAATTTTATGACGTCCCGTTGTCCCCGTAACGGGGACACAGATTACGGGGACAACGGGAATACACGAAAAGAACGCGTGAATTTATTTTACTTCGGTATTAAACAAAATAAATATTATTTGATTTTTTTTACCTATAAATTCTCTGTATTTCAAATTCTCATGCCAAATTTTATCGAAATCCATTCAGTGATTTAGACTTGAAATTTTAACACACAGACAGAGTTAATTAGTTTTGAATTTATGTTATCAAGTACCTAAGTATTTGTGGATACTTGTATGAATTTAATGATGACACATTACTGGTAGATACCTACGGGTGAAAAAAATGGATTACCTTTACACGTGAAGGAAATTCTAAGTAAATACATTAAAAAACACATTCCCATGATTATATTTTATTAATCCTCATGATTATCTTGCTCGTTTTAATGAGAGTAATTATAAATAATCATAATTAATTGGATTGTATTGTTCTGGCTTCAACTGTCAACTCTTAATGTGCACTCTTCTATTTTTAACCCCCGACGCAAAAACGACGGGGTGTTATAAGTTTGACGTGTCTGTGTGTGTGTGTGTGTGTGTGTGTGTGTGTGTCTGTCTGTGGCATCGTAGCTCCCGAACGGATGAACCGATTTTGATTTTGTTTTTTTTTGTTTGAAAGGTGAATTAGTCGGGAGTGTTCATAGCTATGTTTGATGAAAATCGGTCCAAGATGGCCGCCGCCACAAAATGGCGGACTACATATTTTTTCACAACTCCCCTTAATATGGGTATCAAATGAAAGGGCTTGAATAGCAGAAAACTATACATTATGATAAATTTCAAATCCAAGATGGCCGCCACCACAAAATGGCGATTTACATTTTTTTTTCACAACTCCCTCAATATGGATATCAAATGAAAGGGCTTGAATAGTAGAATATTATACGCTATTACAAATTTCTAATCCAAGATGGCCGCCACCACAAAATGGCGAATTATATTTTTTCTTCACAACTCCTTCAATATAGGTATCAAATGCAAGGGCTTGACAAGTAGAATAATGTGTACTATATTGAAAGGGAATGAGGAATATTAACTAACGAAATGAAAACTAAAAACTTGAAAATATTTTTTTGTCTGATCAATGCTCTAGAATGATGAGGAAAGTGGAGTGATGACTCGTACCTACGACCACTAAGTTTGACTATTTTTATTACGAATGGAATTATCCTACTTAAAAAGCGTAGGTATTTCTACATCAGATAGTGTCGCAGTCCCATTTTATAAACTAGATCTGAAATACCTAAGATATATAATAGCTATGAAATATTTGTAAGAAAGTTGAATAACTAAAGGAAGAACTAGAAAAACGATATAATAAAATAAAAAAATCTGGGTAGTCTTAAAAATTATTCTTCAACTATACATTAATAATTATTTTTTGACGGATAAAAAACCTGATTAAACACCAAATTACCTGAATCTTAAAACGCAAGAAAATTAAAGAAATTAAATACAAAAATTAAGGAGTCCCTACAAAAAGCATGAAATAAAAAATTAAATTAAAAATTTAAAAAACCCCCGACACCAAAAAATACCTAACAAAATTAAATGTAAGTAATTGGAAAAGGATTAAATAATTTAAAAACCCCCAACTTAAAGAATCTAGGTAACGAGACTAAAACAGATAAATTCATATGGAAGTCGGGGGACCGTTCTGAGGAACACCTTCTATTCTAAGAGGTTCCCCGAGTGCCATATGAATTTATCTGTTTTAGTCTCGTTACCTAGATTCTTTAAGTTGGGGGTTTTTAAATTATTTAATCCTTTTCCAATTACTTACATTTAATTTTATTAGGTATTTTTTGGTGTCGGGGGTTTTTTAAATTTTTAATTTAATTTTTTTAGGATTTGTTAATTATATGTAAGTTTAGGTAAAATAGGTAGGTGTATAGAAAAGTTCCGTAGGCACCAAAGCCACTGAAGAAAGAAACATAAAAGAAAATAGAAAACAAGATTCTTTAAAAGTTTAAAGTCACAAAATATATCAATTTGCTATATCCATACTATACATACATATATCCATACTATATACTATACTATACTATCCATACTAATATTATACATTCAAAAGTAACTCTGTCTGTCTGTCTGTATGTTACCTTTTCACGCCTAAACCATTGAACAGATTTCGATCCAATTTGGCAGAGAGATGGATTGCATCCTGGGGAAGGACATAGGATAGTATTTATCCCGATATTCCCACGGGATCGACACTTATGCGGGTGACACCGCGGTGCGCTAGTCTAACATAAAACGGTCAGTTCTGAATTACATTAGTTAACGTTATACCTATATTATATAATGACTGAATCTAGAAATCGTTTCTTTGGTCTTCCCCTACTCTTATAGCCATCGAAATTCATACTTAAAACTTCCCTCGCGACATGTTCCTCATTCCTCCGTGTCACATGCCCCATTAACCAATGCCACTTTCAGACCAACGAGGCTCGGACGACCGACACATGGCAGGATAAATCCATTTGATAGGTATACCTCCCGCGCGGTAGCGGGTACACCAACAACACCAGCATTCCCAAGGAGGGTTGGTGTCAGGCTGGCGGCCCACTGTTAAACTTTGCCAAAACCTTAAGCAAAATGAGTGGAAAACATTTACCCAACTCATCATTCTCCTAAATCCCCAGAGCAGAATGTCACAATAATCACCATTACACTTGATTACAGTGGCGATACTAAACTAAAGTGGTTATTAGTGGGTCAGCAGCGAGGGAGGCGGTGACGCAAGAGCGCGGGAAACTGTCGATGTGTACGTATTGCGATTGTACATGCGGCGGTACCTTTGGGCGGAGTTGAGAGTCTTGATACTTTCGGATTAGTTAAAAAAATAACTCTAGTTCTTTAATATTGTATGATTGTATGTGAGACGAGTTGAGAGTAGTGGTTGCCTAGTGGTAACGGCCGCGACTTACGACTTGTAGGTCGTAGATTCGAATCCAAACAGGCGCTTGACTTTGTGTAAATTATTTCATCACCACTACTCTCAAAAACGTAAAAGAGAATATCGTGAGGAAACCGGCGTGTCCTAGAACCGAAAATTCGAAGACATGTGACATCCATCAACCGCCACGGATCCCGCGTGGTAGATTACGGGTGACTCCCTCTCACCGAGAGGAGGCCTGTGTCCCATCAGTGGGAAAATTATAGGCTGATTATATAGATGAGTTGGGCTCAATAGGCATTGAGCTTCATCCGGTTAGATTGGAAGCTGACCTCAACATGCTTGGGAAAAGGCGAGGTACAGGTAGATGATGATGAGATAAGTTGGGCCCAGAGGTGGTCACGCCAAACGTGGCATCAGTGGCGTTTTTTATATCATCAGAAAAGCAGGTGTATGGACAGTAGGGAAGGCCAACAATACCCAGCAGTGGGTGATTCCGGGCTGAAATGATGATATCATAGTATCATGCATTTTCATTTCATTTCAAGTTTCCAAACTGAGTACCAACTTAAAGAGATTGTCACATATTTGTGTGACAGAAACCCTTCAAAGACGAACTTTTGCAGAAACTTCTTGTGCCATTTTAAGCTGCATACTGTAGATTTAGTTAGACTGTCAGTACCTAGTCGTAACAATACACAGAGCTTTTTGTCAACAGCAATTTTTAGGTGTTTAAACTATTTATTTTGTTTAATTATAAGCATTGCCCTCATCAGTTGGTCTAAAAGAGTAATGGCTCTCACAACGCACATCTAAATAGTCGGGTTTATCTGTTCTTACTGTGGAAAACCCAATTTCCAGCAAAATACTGTTCTTGTGCCTATGTTTGATCAAGCGAAATTAATATTTTTTACTAAGTTACTTTTTCACTTGTTGTTTTATGGTTTTATTATAATTGTAACCAAAATCTTAAAACAGCACAAGTATCAAGACTTTTCGTCACCCACTCGAGTACAGTTTGTTTTGCAAACAAATTGTTATGAGAACGATGATAAAAGCTGCGCTTGCGATGTTCTCGCAGTGACCTTGTACCTGCGACATCTTGCTGTGCAATTGAGTGTGAGCAGAGTAAGAGGTAGTAATGAAAATTACTCATTATGTAGGTATGTTATTTTAATTTGGGAATACGCAATTTGAGAGACGCGATATGGAGCGCAGCATTCTTGGAGTCAAATGAACGGACCGTGGTAGGAAGAGGAACACAGAGTGCTGCGCTCCAAAACACAGATCGCCGACGTCACCCAAAAAGCAACCGAGCTACAGTGGGACTGGGCTGGACACATTTGTCGCATGCCGAACGAGTCATGGGCCAACTCGACCACCATTTAGGTTCTCAAAGACGTCCGGTGACGTCGAGGCAGACTCAGGAAAAGATGGCGAGATGATCTTGACGCTTACGGGTAGGATTGGGCCACTAGCTCAGCACGCGTAGCATGACGACGAGAATAGACAAAATGACACATTGCCATGCTTAGACGCGTGGAATGCGTACAAATATTTCTACAATCTGTCATTTTGTCTATTCTTCCGTCGACAAAACCCGTTTCTTCGGCGGTCATGCTACGCGTGCTGGACAGAGAGGAGTGGAAAGGAGAAAGACAGTCCTTTTCCCTAAGTGGGACAACACTAAGCAGTACGCGACTGGTGTCAGTACTTATTATTTTTAGAAAAGTTAGATTCATTATTTTCACCAAAAACTCGTCATCAGAAATTGCTTTTATTCAACCTACCGGTTAGAATTTCAGAACATATGCTGGACCCGGAGTACTTTCTAAATCAAGTCCTTGACGCTTGTCAAGCCTTCGAGCTTCGCTTGATCTGCCTACCTTTTCCCTACTACGTTGGGGTGCGCTTCCGGTCTAACCGGATGCAGCTGAATACCAGTATTTTACATGGAGCTGTCTATTTGACCTCGACAGCCAGGTTACTGGGTAACATAATACCCTTCTCCTTAACGCTCGAACTGCTTAATAGAAACCTTCCTTTCTTTTAGCGTTATATGGTATAATTACAATAAATTATTTATAAATACACTAGCATCTGCCCTCGACTTCACACTTTCACTTCGTTTTTGTTTAGCGTTCTTTCTGATTTTTTTGTTTTTGCTCGGCTCCCAAAGGTCACAGCGTGATGTTGCCTCTAAACTTCCTTAAGAACTAGGCTGTCAAATACAAAAATAATTTTTCAAATCCAACCGGTAGTTCCAGAGATTAGCGCGTTCAAACAAACAAACAAACTCTTCTGCAGCTTTGTTATTAGTATAGATTTGTAAATCTTCATGAGGAAAAGTTAGGTGGTGAAGAAGTAAAAACTCTATTGCAATTTTCCTTATTGGTACTTATTTGTATAAGACCAACCCCACACTGCTCGAGAACATAATAATATGAACATAAAATATGAAGCAACCCTCTCAAGGACAAACGCGCAATTTTCGCGCTTCACACATTTCGGGCGCATCGTGTGACATTCTCCGGTCAAACTGGGCATTGTCCTTTAAAGAGAACGTCTGACTACCGAAACAGACATTCACTACAATTACTGACATTTAGAGCACTTTGCTTTAAATACTGGGTCAAATCCTAGGGCCAGGCAGATTAGAGGACTGGTAGCATCCTCCTAATAACAACATATTGCGATCAAAGATTCTACAAGCGAATTATTGACGACGCGCCCTAGGAGAACATAATAGTGACGTCATTGACGACGTGCCCTAGGAGAACATAATAGTGACGTCATTGACGATACGCCCTAGGAGAACATAATAGTGACGTCATTGACGACGCGCCCTAGGAGAACATAATAGTGACGTCATTGGGTGATGTACTTCAGAAAGGTCAGGTGCTTAGTACTTGCGACCGACGTGCGTATGACCAGGTGTGAGGATGGAGGAAGATGCAGGAGATGGAAGGAGGATCGTAGCAAGTGGCGTCCTATAAAGTTTCTACCTACCCCCTGTTCATGTTTGAAGTGACCTCGCTGTGACTATTATAGTACCCCCACATTTCGACAGTTATGTTTAAGTCCCATGTCCATGGAGGCGAGCCTGTTGCCATCAACCGGGCACATATCCTGGCTCCCGGCTGCTACTGAGAAATTCCTGATGGAAAAACACAATAACACTTTGCCCGAGCTGGGAATCGAATCCAGGCTGCTCAGCGCATCGCACACTAGACTAATATTTCACTGATTTAATAGAATTGTTACTCCTTTTAAATCCTCATGTATACTTCATAATATTATATCGTTACCCTAAAAACCTAACTATACTTCGTTACCCTAAAAACAACAATCTAGACAAGTCGGTTATCGTGTATTGAGGTAACATCGAATGCTTAGCTTTTTCTGCTAAATGTAGTTATAAATCGTGTTTACTGAGACCATATAAAGGTCATCATAAATAGTGAACATTTCAGTTTATTGTTAAACAAGTGATTCTTGTTTATAGAGCATATGCACGATATGTAGGCTAGACAAGCATTTGATTTGATACAGCAATATTAACCTGGAACTCTAGACTATTTAAAGAAATGACAGTTTGTGAAAGCACTGGATTTTATGGAGTAAGCTTTGAACGCAATTAAGATTTCAGGCAGAATCTTAGATATTGCCTACAAGTAAATTATCCTTTGTTACAAGTTGGCAAACAGGCCATCGTCCCGCCTGGTGGCAAGTGGTCACCGTCACCTACAGCAGCATAAGCAAAATCAGTCTATAACGTTCCCACTGCTGGGACACACAGGCCTCCACTCTGTTTGAGTATGGGCCATGATCCACCACGCGGGCACAGTGCTGGTTGGTGGATGTCATATTCCAGGACGTGCCGGTTTCCTCAAGATGTTTACCTTCATCACAGATAATTTGTTTTGAGAGCAGTGATGGCCCAGCGGTATCAACCTCGACTTACGAGTCAGCAGCCTGGTCGTGAGTTCGAACCCAGGTAGACGCTTTACTTTGTGTATTTAATTTCATCACCACTGCTGCTAGAACCAAAAATTCGAAGACATGGGAAATGCCCCAGCAGTGGGAACATTATAGGCTGATATGCTATGTATATGTACACGTAGGTACACATAGGTAGGTACTATTATTATTATTTTCTTGAACACATTGTTAGTAAATAATAAACGATTGTTCCAGTAAGTAATAATTCGTGATGTTCAAATGGTCATACGCACCATTAGGAGCCATCATTACAAATTGTTGCAAAAGGTCAAAACGTTATAATAATTATATGGTTGAACTTAAAAAATAGATAATACCGTCATTGTGGGAATCTTCTGTTCTAATAATAGGTTTTAACCGACTTTAAAAGAGGATGTTCTCAATTCGATTGTATTTCGGTACGATGGTATAGTGATTGCAAGTGGGCTGCTGAGCGTGGGAATCTAGGTTCGAAACCCGGCTCGGGCAAGGAGCTATTTGTGGGTTTTTATATCAGAAAATTCTTGTAGCAGCCTGCGCTCTGCAGTCTGGGTTTATGCCCGGTTGGTGTCAATAGCCCCCTATCACATGGGACTTAAACATAACTGACGAAGTGTGGCTGTACTATACGTACAGCTCTGCCTAACCCTTCGGAATATATAGGCGTGATGAAATGTTTATATGTAAAACAACGTTCTATAAATCTTTGAAGATGTCACACTGGCAGTGAGTAGGCTCAGAACTCGAGACAGAGTGTAACAGGCATGTCCATGTCCAACTAGGTAAAGCACGTCCACTGCCAGACATAGGTACCTAAGCTTTGCCAAAATAAGCTAACCTGCGCCGTATGACCTCCTAGATATGTGTCCCATCACAAAAAGTTAACATTCTTAATAAATTAATTATGATTAGCAACAAGTTATTACGCATTCCCATATAAGTGTGGTAACTAAGACCATAGACAATTTAATAATGTTTTTACAGAGTTGCACAGACCGCGGTGACCGGCTGCCGTGGGAAATGTGGAGTCATAGTGTGGATATGACTGTAGTTATTGTTAATGTTTTGTTTTTGTTGGTTCTATGCTCCCTTTCCACTGAAAACTAACCAACCAACATCAATAAAAAGCATCCCATCCCATTATTTTTATCCCAGTCCCTCTTAAAAAAAAAAAATGTTTTTCTTCTAATTAGAATTTAAAGTTTGTTGGAAGCTAGCTGAGCTTGGGTTTGTGGTGATTCCCAGGTAGGGAAAAGTGTTCATGGGTTTTTCCGTCCGGTTTCAGCCGGTGAATTTGTGCCCGGTTGATGACAATGGGCGCACCCCAAAAATACGACTTGGTCATAACTGGCAAAATGTGGGTGCACTATGCACCCCTCTAATCCTTTGGAGAATACAGGCATGTTATTATATGTTATGAATACCACTTCCAGCTATTTAATCAGAAAACAAGTAAAATATTATGAATGTGACAACGCAAAGCAAATTACGTATTTTTGCTAACTCACAACGTAATATTACATGAGAAAGTGATGCTCCTAGCTGGTGCGAATGACCGGTTCATAGTTTTGGGCGTTAACACGTAATATTTTAATAAATATTATGTCAGTTATGTTTGCCTATCTTTGGAAGTAACACTTGGAAGTTATCAGTGTTAGAGCATGGTGCTCGTTAAATAATATTGGTAGAATTAGGGCGTGGAAAAATAAAACAGGTTTTTATTTGATATACTCAATATACAGTCTTTTGAAACACAATCGTTTATTTTTATGAGTTGTGTTTGTTTGATAGCAATTAAATTTTTTTATTTTTTATTTTCAATACTTTAATCGTCTGGATTTTTTCCCTACGAGGGAAGTAGCAATAAGTCAGTTTTCAGGGTATCAAAAAGTGTCTGAACAACGTGATTTATAAGGGTAATGACCCTACTGTAACGCAATTACTGAGCGAAGCCATTATTCTCAGATTAAACTGGTTTTCATTTTGTCAGGCTGCTACTCTTATCAATTTGTAATTAGAATACCCTCCCCATAATTAGTTTTCAGTGTTTTCATGGGGCAATGTCATGTTAATATAAAAAACTGGCCAAGTGCGAGTTGGAGTCGCACACGAAGGGTTCCGTACCACAAGGCAAAAACGCCGAAAAAAACATGTTTGTTGTATGGGAGCCCCCCTTATATATTTATTTTATCTTAATTTTATTATTTATTATTAAAGTTAAAATACAACTGAGAATTTTGAGAATATTTCAAGTGCCTACCTGTTGCCATTTTTGATATCGAGCAAAAAAGGGCAAAAAAATCGCGTTTGTTGTATTTTTTTTGTTTAGGATTTCAGGATACAAGGTTTAGGAGTCTACAATAAATGACACCATTTTCTCGTTATTAAAGTAATGACATTAACAGTGCACCTGTGTGGTGTAGGGTTTGTGTTTAACAAAAAAATGCCATAAAATATTAAATATTTATTTTATTTTGTTTTTAGTATTTGTTGTTATAGCGGCAACAGAAATACACAATTCATGAAAATTTTAACTGTCTAGCTATCGCGGTTCTTGATATACAGCCTGGTGACAGACAGACAGACGGACAGACAGCGAAGTCTTAGTAATAGGGTTCCGTATTTACCCTTTGGGTACGGAACCCTAAAAAGGGACTGAGTTCTAAAGCAACGCTTGGGTATAGTAGTATCTAAGCGTTGCTTGGGAAGTCAGCCCCTTCCCCCCTTCCTTTACTATATAGGTACTTAAACATATTATTATTTTAAGACTGTCCGCCTTTAAAATATAAAAATAATATACAAATATATATACAAGTGAAGACACAAGTCAATAGTAATACTACTATGTTTAAGTATATAGAAAAGGAAGGGGAAAGATACATAGGGCATCAAAGAATTCGTCCGCATCGCTGTCAACAGGAACATTGCCCAAAAGGCTGGCAGCATTGCCACGTTGTATGGCGATGCTGATTCTTTGGCCAAAAAAATACTTGTATCTTAATGTAATTATGGGACATGTCAGAATCCTATACTAATAAATTTATATAACTATGACACTTTGAATGATTATATGACTGAAAATATTTATTTTTTAAACACACAGGTGCACTGTTAATGTCATTACTTTAATAATTAGAAAATGGCGTCATTTATTGTAGAGTCCTAAACCTTATATCCTGAAATCCTGAACAAAAAAACTCCATTCAAGACCCACCGACATGTTCACCCACAGGAGCGTCGCGCGCCGCATCCACACAAATCGAACGCTGTATATAAAACAGAGCGGCGCAGGCGCGCACATTTCAGTGCAGTTCAGTGATCACAGCAGTGTACAGTGATACAGTGTCCATCGGGTATGTAGTGCTTGTTTATGTATATGTTCAATACTTGTAAGCGTAAACGTAACAGCCTGTATATCAGGTAGGTTATTGGTAGTTGTAAAAATCAAACATCCTTTGTAGTCGGGTAAAAAGACAAAAAGAATATCACTCCTTGATATAGGATTTATACTTAGGATTACTTAACTTTAAGTACTTAGTTTAAAAAAGTAAAAAAAAATACGTAGAATAATAACTGAAAACCATGGTTTTCACGGTTTTCAGTTTTATGACAGTGTGTGAGAAAAATGGGAGATCTCGATTTTTATGAAATAGTAACTGAATTTCAGGATGTTTGCCATTTAACCCGGGAATCGAACCCAATGAATCAACATTTAACTTTGAATTTTTTTCAATGTGGCCCTGTGACCCACCCTTTCAAATACTAAATCTGAAATAGTGTCCAATACTAGAAATGTTTTTTAGAGCAAGGGCAGCAGCTGAATAATAGTATAGGTACAGGGTTATTGGTAAAACATTAACAACCTCTTAAGAGGTCATTTTACTCATCATTATGAATAACTTTTACTATGGGACCAAACCTGAAATGGCGAAAAAAAATCAGCTGTTCCTTACATTTTGACGAGTTAAACGAACATGAATGTAGGGAACCGCTGATTTTTTTTCGCGATTTCAAGTTTGATCCCCTAGTAAAAGTTGTTCATAATGATGAGTACAGTGACCTCTTAAAAGGTTGTTAATGTTTTACCAATAACCCTGTATAGTACATACACCCACATTCCGCCAGTTCTGTTTATGTCCCGTGTAATAATAAGGTCGAGTTGTCGTCAACCGGGCACATATCCAGACTAGAAGCTGCTACTGAGAAATTCCTAAGGACCTCATGCTCAGCAGTAGTGCTTGCGAGCACTGCATGCACAGGAGCTGCGAGGTGATCTGCATGCACTGGAGCAGCGAGGCGGACTGCTTGTAGAATACCTAGTGTTGCCAAGCTTGTGATAAAGAAAGCATTGCAATTGGGTCAACAAAATTAACATGATGTTATTTCACTATCTTTCTTTATTTTGGGAAAGGAAAACTTTCATGAGCGGCCTTCAAACAATAGCGAATAATATAATCTCACTTAACTACTCACTCAAAGGCCAGAATTGTTTTGTTTTAATTCAACTGTGTAATGCAACGGTTTTTAAATCATCGTCATTATCATTCTCCTCCCTTAACCCAAGTTTACTTGAGGTCGGCGCATCTCGGTAGTCACCCCCTATCTTACCATGTTGACTGTCTGGTGCCGGACTTAAAGAATAGCACCATCCCATACTTCCCGTGGGTGTCGTAAAAGGCGACTAAGGGTCTAACCGGAGAATGGGCAGCAGCGTTCTCTATGCATTCCACCATCATACCATACTGCGATCGCCAACCCGCCTGCCAAGCGTGGCGATTATGGCAAACCATCCCCCTTTTGGGAGAGGCCTATGTCCAGCAGTGGACCTCTTTCGGCTGAAATGATGATGATGATGATGATGATCTTACCACGTCATCATTCACACAGCCCATCCATCGTTACTTTAGTCTTCCCCTACTCTTATAGACATTACAAAGACAACAGTTTTTAATATCAGTCAAAATATCCACTTTGAGTTATGATCCTTATCGGAATAATCTGTTTACGGTCAAATGCACCAATGCGGTCATCGACCATCTGGCATGGAAGGCATTTAATAAATAAAATAAATAAATATTAAATATTTTATTCAATATTAAAATTATTCAGTAAGTAGGTATTAATATTTAACCTATTATTAATCGAAGCAATTAACTCGGTATAGAAGACATGTCCGATATTATTACATTCTAAGAGGTGACAGATCTTCTTGAAGATACAGCATACTATTTTTTGGCTCGTCTGATAGTTTTGGTATTCCTTCGATGTCAGACATAATTATTTGTGCTCATCATCTGCCTGCCTTTTCCCAAATAAATGTTGGGATTGGCGTCTAGTCTAGAACTGGATGTAGTTGGATACCAGTATTTTACATGGGGCGACTGCCTATCTGACCACCACAACCCAGTTACTGGGTACGATACCCCTTGGTATAAGACGTTGTCAGACTTTCGGGCTTCTAACGAGCCGTAACGACTGTTAAAAGATCCACAAATAGCAGCTGGGACCAAAGGCTTAACGTGCTTTCCGAGCCACGGAGGGGTCTTGGTATGTAAAGGTGATCACACCCATCCACGGACCAACCGCGGCTAGGGTAGCTTAACCTGATCGGACGATCCGTGCGACTGTTATTACTTAGCTACAAGCCCCATCGTCAGACATGTTTGTGCTGCCTGTATAATTATGCCTTTCACTAATGATCACATATTATTTGCCGTCATCGTGACCACAGATATTAATGGATGATCATAATCAGCAAACTGCCAGTTCAAACTGGCAACATTTCGAACCTTATCCCTCAGTGAATCTCCAAGAATACCTCACTCCACAGCTAACTAAACATTACTATGATAAATCAAAGTAAAAAGTTGAGAGAACTAACCTCTCAACTTTCATTTTCGCAGCAGGCATTTGTACAAAATAACCGTGACTTTGACTATAAATGAAGATGGGCAAATATTACACACGATTCACCATCCATTGTCATCATGATCAGACTCACTGGCGGACTAAGGAGGGGGGGGGGGGGAGAGGGGGGGAGGTCCGGGGCCCTGGTCTTGGTAGTGGAAGGCGTGAGTTTATGGATGTATGGATAAAGCCCGTTGAATTCTGTCTCATCATAGATGCTCCAGCACTACAGAAATCGACTAGCCATGATGATAGTGTTCGTGGTCATAATATTAAAATATTATGAGTAATCTTTTATTTAGTTGCGCAAAAATAATTAGTGTGGGTGACGAACCGTAGAGTAGCATCCAACAGATCAGTTACTGCGCCAAACGTCTCGTAAATTACAATATCTTGGATCTAGGTTTTCCAGACGGCCACGATCTAGACCTTGGCGGCAACCTCTCCACCTTGGGGAGCAGACAACCGTGAACAATGGAAGTAACCTTAAGCCGTTATCCTAAGGTTAGGTCAGTCTTTGCAATCGTTGGTCCTTGTTCTTCCAGTCTAACCAGATGCAACTGAATAGCAGTGTTTCACATGGAGCGACTGCCTATCTGACCTTAACAATCCAGTTACTGGGTTATACGATATCTCTTATTAAGACTAATTAGTCTCACCAAGATCTAAAGTCTGACAATCGTCAGACCCGATAGTCCGACTTAAAATTCAGAATTAATTATATTTTCTTGTAAATTTTGACCATTTTGACAAGACTTTCAGCTGTAATACCTGTTGATAGTCTTTAATTTTCGTAATGAATGAGTCTTATGTCAAAGAGCTAGGTAGAGCTGTATAGTAGACCATTTTGCCAGTTCAGGGTTAAACGTGACCGGGTCAGTGGGATTATCCGAAAGGGTTACCGCTGGCTCGGAACTTATACGGCTAAGGAAGGATCACGGGTGGGTTTTAGTCAGTAAGAGTCTGACCCTCCCTTCCACTCCACCCAGAGCGGGCCCTTTTTTTTGTTCTTTTTCCATCCGGAAAAAGAACAAAAAGAAGGGTTAAAAGTGCAATGTTTTAGAGGGTGAGTCAATTTCCATTAACTGGACACAAATCTTAACTCCGGGCTGCTACTGGGAAATTCATAACGGAAAACCATATAAGTGTAACATCTTGCTCCTAATCGTATACGACCTGAGTATTGAACCCAGGACCAATCAACTACTTTCAGCAACTGCAAAGCAATAGTGGCCTAGTGAAATAGACCGCGGAGTTGTAGGTCGTAGGTTCGAACCCAGCCAGGCGCTTTTACTTTGTGTGAATTATTTCATCACCAATACTTTAAAAACCCTGAAAGCTAACCTCGTGAAAAACTAGTATGTTCTAGGACCAAAAAATTGAAAACATGTGACATCTACCAATCCTCACTGGCCGCGTGATGGATTTTTTCCCACTCTTTTTCATACAGAGGAGACCTGTGTCCCAGCAGTGGTAACATGATAGGCTGCTTCTTGAGCTTGTTCAGGCATGATATACTGCCGTCTACCCTCTTGACAAGTCACCTCATACAACACTCACAAATCGCACCGGTAGCCTAGTAATTTCCAACAAAGAAATGTACAACAATACTAACATTGTAAATCCATTAATTGAATCGATAAAGCCATCAAACACTTCTTGACAAATTCATCGACAAAAACGTCACTTGTTCCCAACACACCTTTTTCGAGCACTTTTTAAATAATGACAATTTACTGAAAACAGTTGAACATGCGATCACAGTAACAGCTGAATAGTTCGACTCAAGTCGGTCATGAAATGAGTCGGCATTAGAAAGTTCAGGAACAAGGTATCATCACGCTACTGTAAGTAACATGATGTGTAGATGCATGATAAGTTAGTTGCACGTAAGTTCACTCAAAGGGAATTTATGTAAAGAAATTCATGATAATATGCCTGTTTCAGCTTTAAAATGTGCCCATTGAAAGCCAATGTAGGGCAAAGTAATTAAATACTTTTACTTTATTTTCCTACTGGTATCTACCCCATTAAAAAAAGTTACTGCTTAGCAAAAGGCACCTCGTCGTTTCAGCCGATAGACGTCCACTGCTGGACATAGGCCTCCCCCATTTTTGGGGGGGGGGGGTTTGCCATAATCGCCACGCTTGGCAGGCGGGTTGGCGATCGCAGTATGGTATGATGGTGGAATAAATAGAGAACGCTGCTGCGCATTCTCCGGTAAGACCCTTAGTCGCCTTTTACGACACACACGGGAAGTAAGGGGTGGTGCAATTCTTGAAGTCCGGCACCACACAGACAAAAAAAAAAGGCACCTAATCTATACTAATAGTTTGTTTGTTTGAACGCGGTAATCTCAGGAACTACTGGTTAGAATTGTAAAATTCTTTTTGTGTTGAATAGTCGATTTATCGAGGACGACTATAGGCTATATAACATCACGCTATGACCCTTAGGCGCTGAGCAGCGGGTGACACCGCGAGGAACAGCTAGTCTATACTAATAATAAAGCTGAACAGTTTGTTTGTTTGTTTGAACGCACTAATCTCTGTAACTTCCAGTCGGATTGGAAAAATTCTTTTTGCATTTGATACCGCAATTCTTGAGGAAGGCTATAGGCTACTGAACATCACGCTGTGCCCCTTAGGAGCCAACCAAAAAGAAAAAAAATCTGAAAAAATGCTAAGGGAAAAAAAAGTAAAACTGAAAAAGTAATATCAAGTAAAAGCGCGGGCGGCGGTGAGTCGGGGAAACAGGATATTTCGCGCGAACAAAGTCGCGGGCGGAAGCCAGTTCATCATAAATGTCACTTCAATTAGCGAAATATCTAACCGGTCCTTCGATGCGCAAGTGTTCTTCAAAAAGGCAATAACAACGCTTATTTTAGGTTATGATTATTTTAGTGGTGATCAATGCTCAATTTTATTTGTATGAGAACAGCCCTTTTAATTGCAGTGGGACCCTTACCAGCAGATTTTAATTGTATTAAAAATGCTATTAGTCCCAGTCTCCTATTAAAGGCTCCTTCAAACAGGCGCGACACGTGATAAAATCGCGCGCGACACAAAGGCACCGCCAGTAGCGGAAGATAGAATTCCGTTACACGTAGTCGGAAGCCTGAAAGTCGGAGAAATGTTCCAAACTTAGAATGACAACGATATTGCCAGATGCTAATTACTTCTTCCGTATGTCAGGAGTGTCTTATCTTGCTCAATAACTGGTATTCAATGCTTATATTCAGTTTAACCTTTGGGACATTCTTGGTAGCAGCTGAGAATGGATTTAACAATAATCGGTTTTTACAATGTTTTCAAATTAAAGTTAACTAGTGTCAATGGGTATGGGAGGACAGTGTAGGCCAGTCAACAAGTACCAGGTAAGTACTTGATGCTCACTTCAGCTACACCTTCAGTTAAAACTGGCATTATGATGTTACAAATCAATTGTGCCATCTTGCCGTACGTCTTGTGCCCATTCCATATATTTCCTGCAATCCTTTCTAATGATGAGAACAAATGAGATATGAAAGGGCTCTTCTTGGCCACTTATCGGATTCGTGATGATGTCGCCATGTCCTGGGAAAGATGGCAGATAGTCTAATCTAGATCTGAAGCAGGAATGTTTCTATCAGACACTTACTTGAGTCTCACCGCGGATTTGTTCGTGTGGGACAACTGTCACGAATTCTGTTTCATGTTTTGGACACTCAAATTTTCAAAAGACAGTTCTTTCTCTCGCTTCACATTATTAAATAGCACACCTGTATTCCCCTATGTATTATATAGAATTACTAGCTTTTGCCCACGGCTTCGCTAGCGTTAAGTATTATTTAAAAAAAACTAATACATTTACATCCTCCATCATCCCTTATTTTATCCCCATGGGGGTTGAATTTATCAAAATCCTTTCTTAGGGGATGCCTACGTCATAGTAGCTATACGCATGCGAAGTCTCAGCCCGATCGGTTTAAAATTGACAAAGTTTCATACAAACTTTCATCCTCTATTTTATCCCCTTGGGGGTAGAATTTATCAAAATCCTTTCTTAGCGGATGCCTACGTCATAACATCTACCTGCATGCCAAATTTCAGCCCGATCCCTCCAGTGGTTTGGGCTGTGCGTTGATAGATCACTATGTCAGTCAGTCAGTCAGTCACCTTTGAGTTTTATATATTTAGATATACCTAGTACACCAACATTTCGCCAGTTATGTTCAAGTCCTATGTAATTGGGGGCAAGTTTATTTCCATACAGTGCACCGGTTACAAAACTAGACTTCTGAATGCCACTGAGAATTTCATTGGAAAATCCAATAACACTATGCCCGAACTGTGGGTAGAACTCAGGACTCTACGCTCTACAGTTGTACTTACGACCTGTGGAGCAATGAGATAATTCACTTTGCCACTCAAAAACTATATACTTGGCCGAAACTTAAGAAAAGATAAGGCAGAGTTTGCCACAACTTTCATCTATGTCACGACTTAAGCGTAAGCATAATCAGCCTACAATGAGACACAAGGCTCCTCTCTGTGAAAGGGCGTGGGCCGTAATCCACTACGCGGGCCCAGTGCGGGTTAGTAGATGTCACATGTCTTCGAATGTTTAGTTCTAAGACAAGGTGTCCTTACGATGTTATCCTTCACCATTTTGAGAGCAGTGGTGATGAAATAATTTACACCAAGTAAAGTGCCTGTCAGGGTTCGATCCTACGACCTACAACTCGTAAGTCACAGTGTTACCACTGGGCACGACTGCGTTCTCACGACTTACCTAATGACACTTTAATAAAATTCAAGGGCTTCCATCTCTGCCGATGCCGAAACAAATGAGCTAAAGTCCACAATTTCGTGTTCTTCGCCATTAAGTATAAACCATTGTAAGTAGCATGATGCGAAAACTTTTGGAACACAATTACAAAACCGAATTGTTTACGTTGTAACAAGATGGTTGCAATATTTTAACTCTGTGAGAATATTTTGAAATGTTAAACATTGTAATTTTATCTCGGCAGACATCTTTGGGGGTGGTTGAAAGAATGGTGCTATGTGTGGGTAATTTGTTATGTATCTTTGTAGCTGTTATAAACTTGTAAGCAAGAGGATTGTAGGTTTTTGCAATTGTCTGAGAACATTCTGCTAGGGCGAAGTAATAATAATGATCTCCTCCTGATAGAATTTCGGTCACGGCAGCCAATCTTAACGGAGAAACAAACAATTTATTAATCAAGTTAAATTTTATTCAAAAACCTCCATCAGTTTCTTACTAAACTTCAACTATATACCTAAGTTGAAACAAATGTAAGCCAATAAAAAAAAATGGTCACGATCCGATTAATAGTTGTGGAGAAATGCGTGGACAAACATACATACATACATACCTACATACATACATACGTCTATAAAATATTGTATATTTGTTTGGAAGCCCTAATAGATTGTCATATGTGAATTTATTGCAATTCCAATAATATTACATACATTGTGTCGAATTGATAACCTCCTTTTTTTTTAAGTTGGTAAAAACACACGTCATCATTTGAGATGATCTCATTGAACTATAAAAATAATATTCAAAACGGTAGTACTTAACTTTTAACTTAGGTTGGCTAACATAATAATTTTCCTCACCAAAGAAGACACGAACATCATAAATTCTACATATCATGCTACAAATCTACATGACAGATCTAAACGTATATAGAATCTAATTAATGTCTCATAAGGAGACACACAACATTGTTACATGATCCATCGCGTTAGCCAACTTGTGGTAGCGGGTTCCTTTCCTGAGTTGAGCAATCGTTGCTAATATAGTGGCATTGTTTCTCATGAAATGGGGTAGGCAGTAGGCAGAGTTGTTAGGTGTTTTTTTGTTTATTAAACTATCTTGTTCTAAGTACAATAATGTTGCTATATTGAGAGAAAGGGATAGAAAAACTCTAAGTGTCATTAGTTTCACAGCTGATAGGTACCAAAAAAAACACAACTGCGGAGCCTTTTCCCAACTATGTTGGAGTCGGTTTCCAGTCTAACTGGATGTAACTGATTTGCATTATTTCTTATGAAGCGACTACCTGTCTGACCTCCACAACCCTATTACCGGGTAACACGACAACAGCTGGTGCCTAGGATATGGAATATCTGAACGTAGTAGAGCCTATTTGTATATTGTCTGTGTGGTGCCGGACTTAAAGAATAGCACCACCCCATACTTCCCGTGGGTGTCGTAAAAGGCGAGGGGCGTACCGGAGAATGGGCAGCAGCGTTCTCTATGCATTCCACCACCATACCATACTGCGATCGCCAACCCTCCTGCCAAGCGTGGCGATTATGGCAAACCCCCCCCTTTTGGGGGAGGCCTGTGTCCAGCAGTGGACGTGTTTCGGCTGAAATGATGATGATGATGAGTGGAGCCTATTGTGAGGGGCTCGTGGCTAAGTAACAGCCGCCTTAGTCGATCAATTAAGGTTAAACATTAACGCTTGCAGAAGTCGGTGCGAGGGTACGAATACACTAATATTATAAAGGCGAAAGCTTGTGAGTGTGTGTGTGCTTATATGTTTGTTACTTCTTAAAGCTCAAACGGCTGGACCAATTTTGATTAAATTTTGTATGGAGGTAGCTGGCACCTTGTATTAACATATAGGCTACTTTTTATCCCGGTATTCCCACGGGGTCGACATTTACGCGGGTGAAACCACGGGGCGCATCTAGTTCATTATAAATCAAGACCCCTCCGTGCCTCCAGGCTGCTATTTGCAAATCTTTGACAGTCGTTACGTTTAGCCAGAAGCCCGAGGCTCTGACAAGTAGTTTTAGTAAGGAGTATATTAGGATCGTGGCACATGGTATTCTGTAGTCTCTGTCTACCCCATGGGAAGGCGCGAGTTTATGTATGTGTGAGTTGATAGTGTGTATCACGGTAGATGGTAGACGATAGACGCGATTATCTTACTAGATGTCCTTGTTCATTCTTTTTATTTTGATCAAGCCACGACAGAATTTAGTCAAACACCAATCTATATATACTACGGATATTGATTTGATATAAACACACATACAAATAAATAAAGTTGATGTGTTCGGTTGTAATTTCAAAATAACAGCTTTTCACTAAATACTTAAGAAAGTACGTACATACCTAAAACAAAAAAGAAAAAAATTGTTGTCTGTCTGTTTATTCCGGCTAATCTCCAAAACGGCTGGACCGATTTTGGAGATTAGCCGGACTTTCACTGGCAGATAGCTGATATTATAAGGCGTAACATAGGCTTTATTTTTGCCCCGGCAGCACGTTCCCGTGGGATAATCTCCGACACCCACGCGGGTGAGCCCGCGGGCAGAAGATAGCTTCATACCAATAATTTCACACACTTTTTGACAATTATAACCAACCAACAAAATATGTGAGTGACACCTCTAAAGTCAATTATAAAGTCGGAACAATACGTCTAACAAATCACACAGCCACACAAAAAGTCGTACATATATGTGGAAGTTAGAAAAACCACATTGCTTATAATTGTAATGATATTGCGTTTTTGTGTGCGTGGGAAAGTATGTGGCGCTCGCAAGTGGATAGTGGCAGGAAATGAAGGTGGTGGGTTTGATTCCTGGGTTAGGTAAAAGGAGGGGAAAAGTGTTGGTGATTTTATTGTGAAATTAAAGTTTCATATTCTTCCAAAGAGTGGGTTTTCTGATATGTGAACATGAAATTAATGATCTTCAAATATCACTAAAAAATATTAAAATGGCCGCAAAAATGGCCGCCACAGTCAAGAAGTTAGCTTACTGAGAAGGAAAACATCGAGCAAAAACCCGGTGTGAAAGGTCGGGTTATTCCCTGAGTACCCCGATCCTCGAGGCCCCCGTCCCGGAGAACCCCGAATACGATAAATATGATTACATTTATTTTTTCTATTCTTTTCAACAAAAAGTAAGTTTTCAATAAAAAGTGCTTAAATGTAATGACATTTAAGCACTTTTTATCTCGACCTATCTTGAAATACATAAGACAAAAGTAGTTTATTTGAAATTTTGTACAATGTTGGGGTCTACTCTCTAAGTCTGTCAACAAAGCCCCGCCTGTCCGAAAGTATGTAAGTAGTTCGATATTTTGGAGATAAACTTACACCCGATAAATTAACTTTTTCGGACGGGCATTAATTCTAAGTTTGGACCCCAAACTAAGCTTGTAGGAAACGCCGAAACTATGGATTTCGTGAAATCTTCAGCACGCAATGAGTAGTTAAGAGTAGTGATCGATGCTCGTTCCTTATCAGTAAGAACCTTTCCCTGCATGTACTGGCTCATATCAATTTCTATATTATAATAAAGAGTTTATTTGACCACGCTAGTCTCTGGTCCTACCATTCAGATATGAAAAATTCGTTTTGCATTTGATGGCCTAAATCTTGAGGAAGGTTATAGGATATTTAACATCACGACCCTTAGGAGCCGCGTAAAAAGAAGAAAATATCAGAAAGAACTACGCAAAAACGAATTAGTAGCGCGGGCGATACGATGCGACGGGGTGGGTCGGGGGCACAAAAAATTTCACGCAGACAAAGTCGCGGGCAGAAGCTATTACTAACATTTCCCAACATTGTTTGTTTGCTTCCATTTATTTAAACGTAGCATTAAATAATTATGGGCTAAAATTGCTTAATTTGATAATATATTTGCTTTGCATTGCATTCCAGAGCATTTGGGGGCTCGACATTTGTAACTAAAAAGCAAAATGTTAATTTACTTACGTAATTAAATTAACTCCAGACACGAAGACAATAATTGTAACAATTAAAATTGTGCAAGTTTCATTTTATAATGCAGTCGTCCTTACGTTTCAAAACTGTAGAAACCTTTCTAAAGGTTTGCCTGAAGATGTAGGGGGAGATGTTGAAAGACCTTAAATGAAATTTACCCAAGAATGGAAAAGTAACCAAGGGATATAATGCACAAAACATTGCGCAATAGTAAGTAGGCGGGAGGGTGGTGGAGGGGGGGGGGGGCTGTGGGGGAGTTTCCTCTCCCCAGCAAAAGCACTAGGAAGTGCCGGGGGACTGTCTTATGTAATATTGACGTTCGAAAAGTGCTGATTTTCAGCCTAGTTTGAATAAATGGCTTTTGGTTTTGGTGGGCCTGTGGGTCGGAATCCACCTCACAGGCCTATAAATGAGGTTTCCTGTTACATGCAAGGGCGGATCCAGAAGGGGCATAGTTTAAATAATCAAATAACTGGGAAATGAATAAGTAGGTACTCTACAGGTTTAATAACATTCTAGAAGTTTCTTTTTGGAAGTTACAAATAAAATCACACAATTATCATCGACATAAAGAACATGGGTGAAAAGTCTTGTCCGACTCCGGCAATCTGATTGGCGTATAGTTCTTGTGTAGGTACATCTTCATCTTCATTTGAACCCTCACTACTGAAGATCGTGGTCACTGGACCCTTTATTCGGACAATCTGTCTCCATCGACTCCGCTCCAAAATTGCAATTACCACTTCTGAAATTTGCTTGAGAACGTAGCTTCTTCTACTTAATCAGACCATCGCACTGGCTACCGGACTCGTGCTTTCTTTTCTTCGGCATTGCCAACAAGTACTACTCTTTTTCCTCCGGTATAACTTATGTACATAAGTAACTTATGTACATAAGTTATAGATAAAGAGTCATGGCGTTATGCAATACTATGGGGGACACTTCTTACTGTATGGCCGTATGCCCCTACCAGAAATAAATCTTGGATCCACCCGTGTGTGGATCTCATATACAGAGTTCATTTAAATTATCTTTGTTTTATAGTTTTTTTTTTAAATATTGATACCCATCACGTCTGTAGTTTCCCTAGCGAATTTAATTTGACCCTGTATTATATCTGGTGTTGGTTCAGACTGACGATTAATCCGTAATACCTATGTGTTTTTAAATAACTGTGAACTTTTCGATCTAAAAAGGGATAACAATTATGTAAAGATATTAATCATTACCTACCTAGGTATTTGTGAAGCCTGTTTGTTATTGAAATAATGTGGGAGAGATGGTATCTTGTACATGAAAACAATATGATTGCACCGCCAAGGTTAATATCTGACCTACAGTGTGACACACTTTTGTTTTAATGTAATGATGATACAGTTGTTTTTTATATTTTGGCAATAATTTCTGTTATTGACCTACTGCAGAGCAAAGGCCTCTTGAGAGTTGATCATCTCGTGACGTCACGCCTGCTACTTTTGTAGACACCCACATGGCAGGGTTAGGTACCAGAGGGTGTTTCATATTAATTCTTCAACGACTTGCAACAGGCTCGACATAAGTTTTTCAGTAGCTTATCATCGTTATCGCTGGCACTGGTAGAATATCACTGTGTCTAGGCCCTCAGGTTTAGAACCTACAAACTGTCAAATAATAGTTATCCAGTAAACAACAATAGTTACAAACATCTTTGGAAAGTTTTAGGTTTAAAAAAACATGTGGAAGGATATCAAGTGGGTTTTTTAAAATTCAATTCTTCATATGAAATACCTATTTCATTATGCCAGTGTTGTTACACATGCAGCCTGTGGGTCAGGTATACGCTGAGGGCATACAACGCCCTGCGTATCCAGTATAACAATGTATTCAGGATGCTGTTGGGTCTACCACGATTTTGTAGCGCTTCCGGAATGTTTACCGAGGGTTGATGGTTTTCACGCCAATATACGGAAGCGGTGCGGTTCTATTCTCAGTAGAATGCGTGCTAGCTCCCACAGCATCCTGAGTGTATTGAGGTCAGATAGGTGGGACAGGCCCATGCTGGCTCATTGGATACGGCTGCACACGTAGGTGTCAGGCGTTTAAATTTTGTGTTTTTACTAACATTAGGTTAGGACTGTTATGAATTTTAATCTGAAATAAATTTATTTATTACTAGCTTCCGCCCGCGACTCCGTCCGCGCGGATGTCGGTCTTCGCGTAGATGGTTTATTTCTCCATGTTGAGTAACTCTGACAATGACATCTTATAAATATCTATTGGACCCAAATACGGCTAAGCCTATAATAATTAAGGAGATCCCTCTATTGAGCTACTGCTGTTGAGCTCGCGTTCTGTAGTAAGTATTTTTTTCATAGTAATTCCGACCTTGATAAGTAGCATGTAGCAGTAAATTACTGACAATGACGAAAAGTTTGCAATAATAAAAAAGTGATCGTGACAATGCGACTGAAAGTTAATTGAGAGCTTCAGCATACACAACATTGTTAGTGAGCTCGTCCGGAATATGAACATGAAGATTTCTTGGACTGCTCACATGGGAAAGAGCTACGTAAAGTTGCCCGTGTGAAAAACAACTCGCGGTAAGATCTACGCCAGCAACTCCTAGGGTCTGACCTTGAGCCTTATTTATTGTCATGGCGTAACACAAAGCTACAGGAAACTGTATTCTCTTAAATTGAAATGGAAAATTATCCACTACGGGTAATGCAACGTGTGTTCGCGGTTCTACAGAACAACGTCTATGAATAAAACCGAAAAATAAGATTTTTTTTTCTACGTATTTTTCCAGGATAAAAAGTATCCTATTTTATGCCCAGGATAATAAGGTATAATTATACCAAGTTTCATCGAAATCGAACCGCTAGTTTTCACGTGATGCCTGCATATACAGACAGACAGACAGACAGACAGACAGACAGACAGACAAAAAATTTTTTAATCACATATTTGGGTTTGGTATCGATCCAGCAACACCCCCCGTTATTTATTTTTTCAATATTTTCAATGTACAGAATTGACCCTTCTACAGATTTATTATATGTATAGATTTTATCAACAGTGAAATACTATACAGCTATTTGCGACTTTGAAAACTTTAACCATAACCCTTCCCCCCTTTTAACCAGAAGCACACTTAGTGACGATTTCAATACACCCAAACTATAGCGCAGATCTACTGCACCCCTCCTTCAATACACAGATCTATAGTTTTACAGCTAAAACCACTGCCAATACCAATAAACAATTATATGTATGTGAATGAAAGGAAAAACTGCGACAATGTAGTTACAAGCAGCCGAAGAAACGCAAATATTTGATTACAATTGTAATTACTTCGCCATTACACATTGTCGGCGGTTGTTATGCAAAATGACTTATGTGAAATTGTACGGGGGCCGGGGGGTGTGAAAATGCATAGGTATGCAGAAAAGCAGAAACTTGAAATATCAGCTTGTAATGGAGTGTGAAACCCTATTCTCATACAGAGAAGCAACGTGCATTGACCACCACGCTTGCCTACTCGATCTACCGAACCTTTTCTCAACTATGTTGGGGTCGGCTTTCATTGAAACTGGATGCAACTAAATACCTACGAGTATATGGAGCAACTGCATATCTGACCTCCACAACCCAGTAACTAGGTAACACGATAAGTCTTGGTAAGACTGGTTGTCAGACTTTCGGGCTTCTGACGCCCAGTAAAGACTGTCAAAGATCCAAGAATGACAGCCGTGACCAACGGCTTGACGTGCTTTCCGAGGTATGGAGGGATCTTGGTATGTAAAGATGGTCACCCATCCACAGACCAACCGCGGCAAGCGTAGCTTAACCTGATCGATCGAACCGTGCGGCTGTTATTGCTTAGCCATAAGCCCCTCTGTGTGCGGGCTATAGTTAGACATTATAAGCTGGATGGGCTGCCGTAGCCTGACTGCATTTTTTTTCGCTGAGAAATGCGCATTCCCGCTCGCGGGGGACGAGACGATGTCTGTGGGACTCCTGTGGGAATGACACCGACAGTATACCCACTAAAACTCAGCGGTGTTCCCACATCTCTGTGATGGGAGGGCCTTGGGAAACCGGCTCAGCCTTTACTTCCACAACCCTCCCTCCCGGCGCATGCCCCTCAGACTGGGGGGCTACGAGAATGGCCGGGAACACCTGGCCATTCCCGTCCGACACTGGTGAGGGCCTGTGCAATACGGGCAAGGGTGCCCCCGCACCCGTCGCCTGCTGGCCTTCACCTGTGACGAGTCGGAGATGACTGTCAAACTGACGTCTTCTTTGACCCCTCCTCCGCCTGAGGATCGTCCTCCCACGCGCGCTCCTGCCGCCTCCTTCTGGGACATGACGTGTTCGCAGACTGAAAACTATCGCCCAGGAGCTTTCATCCCTCAGCATGACGTGAACCAAACCGGGGAGTGAGAGGTCCGGTCCGATCACCGCATTGCGCGCCTGCCCTAACAATCCCCACGCAAGGTGCTCACTGTGTGTTGGCAATTTCAGACCTTTTTTTCCATATCGAAACTAGATAGTTAGTCCTAAACATACATACAAGCTGGCAGGGACATCGACGCGAAACTGAACCATGAATTCAGCACATGATGAGTCTAGAAAGAAATTCGTAGAATTTTTCATTGCTTTTCAAAAAAAAATCTGCTGTTTTATAGAAATGTGCAATGCCTACGCGCTACGCGGTCAAAACGTATGGACCGCTGGGGAATTCAGAACCATGCTAGCAGGTTGCGCGTCAGTGGCCCTACTACCCTGCGTACAAAACTTATGGATAACCTCTGCTGGGGAATTCAAAACCATACTAGCAGGTTGCGCGTCAGTGGCCCTGCTACCCTGCGTACAAAACGCATGTCTTGTCCCATGAGGGGTAGGCAGAAAATCTAGAACGCCACCTTTTACTACTTTACTTTTACAACTACTTGTAGGTCATACAAATATTTGTTCCGTGCGGGAACCGAACCCGCGACACGCAGCGCAGCAGTCAATCGCTTAACCACTGCGCCAACCGAGCCGTCACTCTCTTTTTTCTCTTTATTCTATTTTACTAATAAATCCAGATTTCTGGTTGCTCCTGAAAATTACCTTATGGTTAAACAGACAAAAATTTCGAACAGCAATGGATTAGCAATCATTCAAAATTATTCAGATTATGATTGATAGTGTGGAAATACCTAAACATAAAGGAAATACCTTTTTTTTATTAAGTGCTTGATTAAAGGGTTTCTCTGAGGATAAATTAAGTAATTATTTTACCTTTATTTACGCGATGAGTATATAGCACACTGTGGTGCTATTCTGTAAAAATCTCACCGTGAAAACTTAGGTGAAGTGAGCGTGGAGTGAGCTGCAATAGTGTCAATTACTAGCAAAAGCAAACTCACTTCACCTAAGTTTTCACGGTGAGATTTTAACAGAATCGACCGGCTGGACTCCAAGCTACGCAGTTGCGCATTAAATGATGTTGAAAATACATTATGTTTTTCTATTGTTTCAGGTTTAAGCGACCCACATATTTAGGGTACCGCAGCGAAAATGACACAACAAAAACGACTGTGCGGAATCAGTCTGGGTTCCGTAGGAGTTCTAACAGTATTATTTTATTTGATTGACCGGTCATTAGCTGTGAGTATATATTTTTAAATATTTTGTAACAAACCTGCACTAGCTTAAGGTTCACGATGCTAAATATCGGACAATTTGTGCACGAAAATCCGAATACAGAACCTGGACTGAACTGTGGGGTAATACAGTAATCTAAAAACATTATCACGATCCTCACGAACATGATTATGATCATTGTATTTATATTATATCTAGTAGATACAGAGAGAGAGGTGAGAGCAGTGGTGGCCCTGTGGTATCGTTCCCGACTTACGAGTTATAGGTCTTGAGTTCGAACCCGGGCAGGTAATTAACTTTGTGTAAATAATTTTCATCATCACCACTGCTCTCAAAACGGTGAACGAAAATATCGTGAGGAAACCGGCATGTCCTAGAACCAAAACTTCGAAGACGTGACATCCACCAGACCGCACTGGGCCCACGTGGTATTACAGCCCACTCCCTTTCACAGAGAGAAGGCGTGTCCCAGCAGTGGGAACATTATAGACTGATTATGATGGAAAAAGATCATTCATTAGTTCATTCAGTAAACACCTACTAGAACTCTTCACAGCTAGATAATGTAACAATTATCCGATTAGCGTCGATGCAACTTTGATTTACATAATAAATAATAATGTGCTTATTAAATTGCCATTAGGTGAGTAAATTAACATTAAACAATGCAATAATTACTATTACTGTGGCTGTGTTATCGCAAAATTGATGAGCTGTCAAAATTACAGCTCGTTAATTTTGTGATCACGAAATGGCTTTTATAAAATATGTGGATGACGGTGAAGTCATCTCGGAATTAGATATTTAGTTAAAGAGAAAATTAGTACATGGTTTCCACGTTTCAACAATCGATTTCATATTGTCCCTTAAATTCATGTGCATAATCATGTCATGGCTGACTTTAAATAAAGAAAAAACTGGCCAAGTGCGAGTCGGACTCGCACACGAAGGGTTCCGTTCCACAAGGCAAAAACGCCGAAAAAAAAACATGTTTGTTGTATGGGAGCCCCCCTTAAATATTTATTTTATTTTAATTTTATTATTTATTATTAAAGTTAAAATACAACTGAGTATTTTGTGAATATTTCAAGTGCCTACCTGTTGCCATTTTTGATATCGAGCAAAAAAGGGCAAAAAAATCGCGTTTGTTGTATGGGAGCCCCCCTTAAATATTTATTTTATTTTGTTTTTAGTATTTATTGTTATAGCGGCAACAGAAATACATCATGTGTGAAAATTTCAACTGTCTAGCTATCGCGGTTCTTGAGATACAGCCTGGTGACAGACAGACAGACAGACAGACAGCGAAGTCTTAGTAATAGGGTCCCGTTTTTACCCTTTGGGTACGGAACCCTAAAAACAACATCTTGTTTGTAAATAAAAATAAATATCCTGTGTTCCCTGCAGAAATACAATCAAATTCAAAATATTTTATTTCACATAAACCTACATGGGCACTTTATGTGACGTCAGAAGCTAGGCAGGGTTCCAATTGGTCGTTTCCTATGGAGAAGAGCGGGCAAGAAACTCTGCGGTTACTCTTTTTAAAAAAAAATCCTTTTACAATGTTTTCAAATTACAACGTTCTCACGTTCACAAAATAACTAAAAGACAAATCAAATAATAAAAATGTAAAAAATCTACTAAAACCAAATGATATGATTGCCATTACAACCACCAATACAAATCAATGATACTTAAACTTTCATTTATTTAGAGTTGGGTCTATAGTAAATGTTTATTTCGGTTCCTGCTGATAAATTGCCAATGAATTCAAAGTTCGTATTAACACCCAACTTATGTACGGAGAAATATTCAAAACGGCATGGGGCCGTTTTGAATCGCTTAGGTCCCTGCCCAGAAGTTCTCATTTGAGTCCAATCCATACTAATATTATAAATGCGAAAGTGTGTCTGTCTGTCTGTCGCCTCTTCACACTTAAATCGCTGAACTGATTTAGATGAAATTCGGTATAGAAATAGTTTGAGTCCCGGAAAAGGACATAGAATAGTTTTTATCCCGATATTCCTACGGGATCGATACTTATGCGGGTGAAACCGCGGGGCGCTGCTAGTATTACAATAAATGCTTGGCCTACATATTATTTCTTTAATACTTCAAGCACACAAATGTACAGAGGCGGACCGAATGCCTTACATTCGTGCCAATAGTCAATAAATGATGGATGCCTTCTACGAACAATAAAACCTCACTTCACTATTCATTAATGCCTTTATATGGGCTTAGTAAACACGATTAAAAAGCTAAGCATTCAATAATACCTCAATACACGTTAACCTGCTTCCCTGGATTGGAGTATTTTTTAGGGTTCCGTGGTAAAATGTTGTAAATTAGGTTCCTTTCGTTGGTGACCAGTCATAGTTTTGATTTTTCCTGTCATACATTTGTCATAGAAATGAGATGATATTCTGTTAATTTCACGAGATTCTTTCAGAGATCTGAAGAGAAAAACTTTCTTACAATATTTTTTCTTATAAAAGATTTAATTTTTGTATTTCATGTACCGAGTTATTGATTTAACAACCATTTTATAGTTTTTATAACTTCACTTTTTAGTTGTACCTATCCCACACAAATTCATATAACATTACTTGCTGTGTATGTGTGTATCAGTGACAGGAAGTTATTTAAAAAAAATCCTCAAATAAACTAAGTGGAATATAATCGTATTATTGAAGCTAACTCAAAAACCACACAAGTAAAGTTAATAAAATTTATATGAAACCACGCTTGAGGCATGCCTTATCCATTAAAAAAAGGAAACTGACTTCTTTTTAAGTCGGTTAAAAATGAAATGCTGTTCGTTGGTAAGCGCATTACTTGAGAACGGTTGGACCAATTTGGCTGTTTATCATTTTAAAATGATCGTAATAGTCCGAGTTAGGTTTTATGGAAAGTAAAACGGGAAAAGTATCCCAGATCTTTTTATAAATCGGGAAAACCTGAACGTGCTTTTTCTATGGGATTTTTGTATGAAATCAAAAATTTGGACTGGAAAACGTCTGTCAGGTCAGCTAGTTTCGAATAAAAATGTATGAAACGCCTTTGAGAAAAAATTTAGATTACTTATGTAGGTACTTACTTAAATCAAAACCAAAGATGACCCACGGCACCCACCCTACATTCTCGTTCTGACATTTTAATTATTTCCCTACTACAACGTAACAACAAAACTGTTACGACACAAGTTTTTACCTCCTACCCAAAACTATGTGGAAATGAAGTACTTTACTAAATCGCATGTCACACGACAGAACACGACAAAAAGACGTGGCGTGTGTAAGAATCACGCGACACGTCGTATGTTATTAATTCAAAGCTTTGACTAACTAAGCAGGTATAATTAGTTTGTAATTATTGTATCTATTATTGTTTAATTAACCTGTCATTAGGTAGATTATCTACTAGGAAAATCAGATTAGTGTTTTTTTTATTTGATACACATGTCACATTATAATGTTGAATTGTAATTTTTTTGTCGTGTTTGCGTGAGAGGCGAGTAGAGATTATGTTAAGGATCTACCCAGGCTGCTCTTAACTATGGCCATTGCCCATCACAATACCACATCTGGTGAATATGGCCCTTGGTAAGACTGGTTCAAAATCAAAATATTATTTCACATGGGCATTTATGATACGTCAGAAGCTAGGTGCACGGTTCCAATTGGTCGTTTTGGTTGTCAGACTTTCGGTCTTCTGACTGCCCATAACCACTGTTAAAGATCTGAAATGACAACCGGGACTAACGGCGAAGCGTGCTTTCCGAGACATGGAGTGGTCTCAGTATGTAATGGATGGTCACCCATCCACTGACCGACCTCGGCAAGCGTTGGTTAACCTTGAAGCCGTGCGGCTGTTATTATTTAGTCACGACTAGTCACGAACCCCCACAGTCCTCCTGTCTGTTACACCATATTTATTTACATTGGAAATACATAATTATTTAGATAGGTAAGTATCACTAAATTTGACTGATCTACTGTTTGTTCACAAATTTTTATTTATTTATTTAAGGACAACGAACAGTTACGTAATAATAACTAAACATGGCTTAGAACTTAATAATAGAGGTAACTAACAAACACAATATTAGACGGAACGTTTATTACAAGAATACTCTATTTTTTATAGAAATTTGATGGAGTAACCCTGACTCGCTCTTGCCCGTCAAATTTCTACAGAAAACTTATTTTCCTCATAACATAACTCGTCTTTAAATCAGTGTCCATTCAAAATATATATTTGGGAACCTAGATATTCTGTAATCCAATCGGAATCAATACACAATACATGTTTGATTTACAAATTATTTTGTTATTACGTTTGTATGAACTACGCTTGCTCCGCCGGCCCCTTAATATTGTTCTCGTAGCTTTCGGAGTCTCTTTTAGCAGATCTTGGACAACAATTGAAACTGCAAATCAAAACCATAATCAGCCTATAATGTTCCCACTGCTGGGACACAAGCCTTCTGGGTTGGTAGATGTCACATACCTTCGAATTTCTTGGTTCTAGGACATGGCGGTTTCCTCACGATGTTTTCCATCACCGTTATGAGAGTAGTAATGCAATTATTTACACAAAGTATAGCGTCTGTCTGGGTTCGAACCCACTACTTACATATCCGACAACTCGTAAGTCGGGACCGTTACCACTAGGTCACCGCTGCTTATATAAAAACCATTTGTAATTATGTTGAAAAAATTGCTTTTATAATTGAATTCTCAAAATTGTAGCGAATCTCATTATGAGTTAACGCAAATAGGTTGCTGAAAGTTAGTCCCGGCCGTATTTTGGTCTTAAAAATGCAAAAACGGGGGGCTCGTGGCTAAATGATAACAGCCGCACAAGTCGACTTACGTGCTGTCACACAATTATTGTTTGTCGCACTACCGTAGTGTCGAACTACTGTCGCACAATCGTTTGTCACCCCAGCGTGATGACGAACTTCAGTGTGTCGCACAAACGTGCTTTCGAACTATCGTGAGTCGCAGTACAGTTTTGTCGCACAAGCGCATCCATTTGTCTAGTTCATAGATGGCTGACCATTCATTACATATCGAGACCCCTTCATAGCTCGGAAAACACTAGAAGCTGTTGGTCCCAGCTGTCATCCGTAGACCTTTGAAAGTCGTTACAGGTAGTCAGACCCCTAAAAAGTCTGACAACCAGTCTTATCAACGGTATTGTGTTACCGAGTTACTGGGATATGGAGGTCAGATAGTGCAGTAGCTCCACGTAATATACCGGTAGTCAGCTGTAGTAGCGAAGAACTATTTGTAAAGGTTTTTTCGAACATGTCTCCGCTACTTCCCTCACATTCGTGTGTTTATTGTAATGACTGCGCCGTCTGTATCACTACTAATGTAGTGCACTTTCTTTCCTTAAACTCTGTTAATTCAAGCATCGCATACTTGAATTAATTAGCTGGTCAGCACTTGCTATACAAATATCATGGTGATGCCTTTGAAACCCAGTAACTGGGCTGTGGAGGTCAGATAGGCAGTCTCTCCATGTAAAATATTGGTAGTCAGCTGCATCCGGTTAGACTGGGACCTGGTTGCCTCTTACAAACAAACAAACAATTTTACTTAATAACTAGTTTTGCCCGCGGCTTCGCCCGCGTGGATTTCGGAAAATATCCCACGGGCAAGTACTGCCGTGAATAAAAGCATATTTGCATAGGTATTTGTAAACTATTGTGTGCCTCATCCAAATCCGTACAGCCGTTTTTGCGCTAATCCGGAACATACATCCAGACTAACAGACAAAAATTCTGAACACTATATTTCTGGAATCAGACTCGTTCCTACACCTCGCAGCAATTACTTTTTTTTTTTTCAAAAATATCTAATGTACAATTTTGGATTCCGATACTTTTTTATTAAATTTATCTAAAGAAGATAGGTATAGATAAATATATCTGAAAAATATAAGTTTGGATAATGAATATAATTTCTTTATGTTTCCAGTCGCTGGACGGCTACATACCCGGAGAGGACTACCCGGTATACACAGAAGTACCTAAAGGATTGTCATTTACATGCGATGACAAAATTCCCGGGTACTACGCTGACCCTGAAACTATGTGCCAAGTAAGTATAAGTCTTTATCTCGTGTCGACACGAGTCGACTGACAACAACTCGTATCGTGGTAAAAACACTTGTAAATTGTTATTCTTTAACAGCTAAAAAAGGAGTTTTGATTACAATAATAATAATTTAAATATCTAGCGCCTAAAATGTGGACCAACGACCTTGTGAAGGGCGCAAGAACTCGTTGGATGCGAGAAGCGCAAAACCGGTCTAAGGGGAGATGCTTGGGGGAGGCCTATGTCCAGCAGTGGACGTCTTTCAGCTGAAACGATGATGATGATGATGATGAATCAAAATGTTGATGCAATGTGTTTTGTAGCTTTAAATGTTTGCTATACACATACTGGAAAGACCTTTTTTTTTCAAACCTTACTGATCTTGAAATATGTCAAATAGGTCCTCTTCTTCTTTTCAAGACGATGGTACTTTTTAGATTAAGTGGCTACGGTAATAGCAGCGACACTAACCAGTGTGAGTGTGGTGTTGTCCAGAACATGACCCACTTGCTGGAATGTCCAAAGTGTCCAAACACTTGCACCTTTGAGTATGTTGCTGATGCTGATGCTGATATTTGAAATAGATACAGATACATTAAAGATCTGACTTATCAATCAATCGATTTTAAATAAATAAAGCCCTATTATGAAGTTGGCAACATCTTTTAGATCTCTACCCCTACTGAAATAATCATAGCAACATGTCTCTTTCTTACAGGTTTGGCACTGGTGTGTCCCGAGTATCGGAGGCAACGTGATGTACTCTTTCATTTGCGGAGCCGGCACCGTCTTCAACCAGAGGACCAGGGTCTGTGACTGGTTCTTTAAGGTAATCCAAATCGTCACTAATCTATGATGAAAGAAAACATCGTGAGGTTTGAGGAAACTCACTGACTGACCTGAAATTGCTAACACGCAGTGTGCAGGCGTGGTGATTTATGCTTCTTCTCTGTATGAGACCGTTAAAAGAGGAATTGGCCATGCAGTGGGTCAAGTATAAGCTAATGTGACTGCGGTGGCATTGATTGAGAGCAGCTGTGGGCCAGTGGTATCGGCCCCGAGTTACGAGTTGTAGGTCGTGAGTTTGAACTCAGACAGGCACTTTACTTTGGTGAAGAAAAACATCGTGAGGAAACCGGCATGTCCTAGAACCAAAAATTCGAAGATGTGACATCTACCAACCCGCACTGGGCCCGCGTGGTGGATTGTGGCCCGCTCCTTCTCCCGGAGAGGAGGCCTGTGCCCCAGTTGTAGGAACATTATAGGCTGATTATGTTATGACTTTAACTAAACAATATTGCCATAAAGTTGATCCGATGACCAATAAGTGGAACGATGAAAAGTTATTTGTTCATCACCATGCAGCCATAGTACTAAATATTAAATGTTTTTTGAAGTGAAACTTCGTAGGCGGCGATTCACGTCTATACTTACTCCATTTGTTTAGGGAAGAGTATAGGCACATATCGTTATACGAAAGAGAAGATAGATATAACTATCTCTCTCTGTCTCCCACACTAAATCTCACTTATTCAGTATTTTTAAGGAGTGTCTCTTCTGTAACGTGGGCGGTGCTGCACGCGCTATTATTTTCTTGAATGTCCGGAAAAATATCAATTCTATCCTAAAACCACTTATTAATCCTATAAAGTTGTGGATATAAATTCAGCAGCTGTTCGAGTTACTACCTCATCTCGCCAGATCCTTCAGATTATATGGTGCCCTTACACAATTATAATAATGACGTCTGACTGTCTCTTTCCAGGTGGATTGTCCAAACGCTCCGGCGTACTACGGGATCAATGAAGACCTGTACAAGGACGAGGCCGGCATCTTCATTAACGGGAAAAAGTAGATCTAATCATTATAGAGATGTACCAACTAATTAGTGCCGATCGACTATTCTGTCTGACGTTTTAAATATCATTGCCATGACATTTGTCATGGTAAAAATATAGCCAAGCCATGTCATTTGTCATGGTAAAACTATAGTGCCAATACCAGTTATGTTCACTGTCTTGTCGGTCAAGTGCTCGCAAGCGCTACTACTGAGCACGAGGTCCTGGGTTCGATTCCCAGGTTGGGCATCGGTATCTGTAATTCCTCAATAGCAGCCCGGAGCCTCGATTTTCGTCCGGTTGATGGCAATAGGATCGCCATATTAAATGGGACTCAAACATAGCTGGCCAAATGTGTGTAACCCTTTAGGGAATATACAAGGTGTAACGGAAAGGGGGTATCAACCCTGAAGGAGGTGAAAGTGCTCATGAAACTGAACAACTTTCCCCAAAGAACATAGGTCGAAATATGAAAAAAAATTTTGAACCTCCCATAGTAATAATAAATCATTGATTTGCTATTACTATGGGAGGTCCAAATTTTTTTTTCATATTTCGACCTATGTTCTTTGGGGAAAGTTGTTCAGTTTCATGAGCACATTCACCTCCTTCAGGGTTGATACCCCTTTTCCGTTACACCTTGTATATGTGATGTCATAATATGATGTTATGTGATGTTTTGTTCATCAAGTTTACATAAAAAATAATCATGGCAATACCTTTAACATCAAAGACAAAAAAAAACATTATTTCCATTCGATTATAATACTATTTATTTGCTAGTCGATTGTGTCACTATGGTCTGTACATCTCTGACGTTGAGGTTACTAAAATATAACAAATTAGAGATTATTCTCAGTTTTAAGTACAAGTAATTTAAGTGCAAAACGTCATAAGTACAATAATGATAGTATTTTTATATTTTTTTACAAATTAATTTATTAGAGAATTTTCTAATTGGAGTTTGTATTTTTACTAATCAGTATAAAATTAAGTTCATCAACTCTTTTAACCAACATTAAGATAATAAATTGTGATCGATTTGAAATTAGAAATGTGATACATTTTTTACTTTATTTTAGTCATAATTAAACTTAACTTTCTTTTGACAGTTAGTTACCAATTTGAAACAGAAGTTACCGTAGTTTAATAAAATGTTTAAATTAAAATTAGAAGAATTGACTAACTTAGAAGAGTTAAAATAAACTAATTTCACGTTAAATTAAAAGTATTTTGTCAAGACTGGTTGTCTTGTCCGCTTTCGTTAGATTTTTTTTATTTCAAATTAATAAATTGGCATACTTTCAATTTCAAGCAGATAATATTCTTTGGTTAAACTTTAAATAACAACTAAAAGATTACACTGAAATTAGTTTATTTTATAAGGTGCCTACAGACTGTCGAATTTTCGATACCATCGAAAGACGACATTTTGACGATTGACAATAATATTCACAAGATTGAAAAGTCTATAGGCACCTTTACACCATTTTTTCCATGTATAGTTAACCAAATTCTACAATTTCCAGGGGTAATTCATACAACAACTTGTACGACAGACGACGATTCTCAGCCCGACGCAAACGACATGAGTACGTAATGAGACAATCAGGCCAGACTGACAGTCCCGACATCCAAGACAGGAGTGACAAACTTGAAGTGACAGACACAACAGCTACAGCCAAAACTGACAGTCAAGACATTCAGGCTAGGAGTGACAGAGTCGAAGTAGGGAGTAGAAGAAAACGAGCAAGGAAGTTTAAAAGTCATAAGAAACAAGCTAGTGACAAACATGACGTGACAAAATCAAGCTAAAGTTACTGGCGATATTGACTGACAATGTTGGTAGTATGAGAAAGTTAGTTATGTAAAGCCTTAAGCTTTAAAATCATGCTTGAAAACCTTGAAATAAGCGCATGAGTTCGACTCTTTGATTTCTGAAGGCCACTTTAATTTGTTGTCAAATCTCATTTTAAGTTGTTATTTTGGTGAATAAAACACAACATCTAAGTATATGCGGTTTGACGGCTGAACTGAAGACAGACTTGATCAGGCTTTCAGAGTAAAAAAAAAGAATAATAACAAATTGTTTTAGACTGAGACAAAATAGAACTCGAAATTTCCGACACGAAATTGACTGACAAAATATTAGAGAAATATAATACGAAGAGTTTTAGTTATGAAAAAAAAAGTTATCCGAAATCTGAGTGATGAGTTTCAGTAATGTTGTACTGAAAGTGACGAAATTAAAAAAGGATTCCCAATGTTTCATATTATACTAAAGGATTATTCTCATAATCGCTGACGTATAACAATTTTACATAAAAAAAATATGGGCAATTTTATGGTTTTTTGTATGGTTGGTTGACAATTGGTTTAAAAAAATACCGATTTATTTGAACTAATTTTTTTTTATTTTTCAATTTACAATAGTACCTAGACCTAACCTTTTAAGACGACATTGGCCAGTTACATTGTTAATTGAATTTTTAATGTAATAAACAAAATATAAGTTATACAGAGTGGCAGGAACTTAGACGCGCAAACTATATGGATGGAACAGATAAGTTCTTTTTCAGAATCTTGTACTGAATCCACGATGACAGGTTCTTTTTTTAAACTCTGCCCCACACTAGGAATTTCTCCTGTATTGTGGGTGCGTTTACAAACATTTAAACTCACGTACACAAACAGCCAGACCCGGAATCACAACTTGTAGGTCATACAAATATTTGTTCCGTGCGGGAATCGAACCCGCGACACGCAGCGCAGCAGTCAATCGCTTAACAACTGCGCCAACCGTGACGTCAATGATACCACCTCAGGTTGCGCGTGGATGATACCACCCTGTATAAAGTTTTCGTCTGTGTACATACTACCTAAGTAAATTTATTATTGTTAAATATAATGCCTACATAAGTACCTAAACTAAAAAATATATATTGGTAATTAAGATAAAAAGTGGTAAGTACTTAATTTTAAAATCATAAAATGTTTTTTGCCATAAAAATCATTATTAATTCTAAAATTAGTACTTTTTTAATGTAAATAATTATAAATATTGTAACTATATTTTTGTACCTAATTATAAATTAATTACTGTATGTCTTTTTAATTTCATTTTAGTGCCTTTTCCTCGTTTCCCAAATTAGTCTGACATTTTAGCAAATCTAATGGCCGTTTTGCGTAGATGTGACGCATATTTTCCCCCCAATATGTTTATTTTTTGTGTTTGCGCTCTTTCTCTGCGTCATGTTTACCGCAAATAAACGTACTTATTTCCTTTCTTTTTTCTTAGTTACACACACACACACAGCACACAGGGCGGATTTTTGAAATGGGCAGTAGGGGCAGGTATCTAACCCGTTGTAGCTCCGGGAAACCGGTCTAAGGAGACTGGCCCTTATCTTTTTGAAAAATCATGTTCTGTATTCACCGCGGTGCTATTCTGTAAAAATCTCACAGTAAAAACTTAGGTGAAGTGAGCGTGGAGTGAGCTGTCAATAGTGTCAATTCCTAGCAAAGATAAACTCACTTTTCTAAGTTTTCACGGTGAGATTTTACAGAATCGACCAGATAGCTAGTAAAAATGGGAACTTTTTACAAATACTTTGATGCCATTCGATCCTGTTTCTCATATGGATCAAAAACTCTATTGGATATACTGAGGTTTGAATACTCTAACTAATAATAGCCGCACGGGTCGATCGATCAGGTTAAGCTACGCTAGCTGCGGTCGGTCCGTGGATGGCTACCGTCTACCGAGACCTTCCGTGGCTCGGACAGCACATTACGCCGTTGGTCCCGGCTGTCATTCTTAGATCATTGACAGTCGTTACGGGTCGTCAGAAGCCCGACAGTCTGACAACCAATGTTACCAAGGGGTATCGTATCTTGTTACCGAGTAACTGGGTTGCGGAGGACAGACAAGTTGGCTCCCTAAAGAATACTGGTATTCAGCTGCATCCGGTTAGATTGGAAGGCGACCCCAATAAAGTTGGGAAAAGGCTCGGCAGGTGATGATGAAAGATAGCAAATTGATGTATTTTCGCGCACTTACGATAATGACTTATGAGCCGAGATTGAGAATCCAACAGAGCGCATCCCAACGTGTCAAAAAAAACATACAGTTGGATTTTCAGCTCTCGACGCTACTAAGCAGTGCGTTGAAAGTCAAGTGCTCGAAAAAAAATCGCTGCGATAAAAATACGCCCGTGCGGACCTAGGCTTAGGTGATAAAAAACTGGCCAAGTGCGAGTCGGGTTCCGTAAAAATGCCGAAAAAAACACGTTTGTTGTATGGAAGCCCCTTAAATATTTATTTTATTTTGTTTTTAGTATTTGTTGTTATAGCGGCAACAGAAATACATAATTTGTGAAAATTTCAACTGTCTAGCTATCGCGATTCTAGAGATACAGCCTGGTGACAGACAGACGGACGGACGGACAGACGGACGGACATACAGCGAAGTCTTAGTAATAGGGTCCCGTTTTTACCCTTTGGGTGCGGAACCCTAAAAACAGCAGCTTGGCTGAAGACATGGTGAAACTGTCAGTTAAGTTAGGTGTTACGACTAATAGGATCTTGTAATATATAAAATAGAGCAGTGGTGGCCCAGTGGTAACGGCCCCGACTTATGAGTTGTACGTCGTGGGTTCGAACCCAGGCAGTCACTTTCATCACTTTAGCCCGGAATCACCCACTGCTGAATATAGGCCTCCCCTTGCGTCTGCCACACTTCCCGGTTCTGTGCGTCTCTCATCCAACTGTTTCATTCCACTTCATTCAATTTATTTCATCAGCACTGCTCTCAAAAACGGTGAAGGAAAACATCGTGAGGAAACCGGCGTGTCCTAGATAATAAAATTCGAAGACATGTGACATCTACTAATCCATACTAGGCCCGCGTGGTGGATTACGGCCCACTCCCTCTCACAGACAGGAGGCCTGTGTATGTGTTATATAAATAAAAGATGAAGTGTATTTTTTTTTTTCAACACTTCCTTTTAAAATAGGATAACATGATACCCACCACAAAACTTACGATACTGAGGAAACTCTAGCCATTCGTAACCTCTACTCTCTTAGCACGAAATCCGTAGTTTCGGCCGAAGATGAGAATTTCCTTCTCCATATCACTTACGGACATATGATTAGTTCGGGGCCCGAGCTAAGAATCAATGACAACACGATTGGACAGTTGTCCGTGCATCTGACATCGACAGGCCCGTCCGACAAATTAAATTTGACTCTTGTTTTGACGGATCAACTACTATCCGAAATTAGGCGAAACGTAGTCGTTGACGGACTTAGAGAGAAGACCCCCAGGTTTTGCAAAGTTATGATTACTGTACTCTCGGTTTATTATAATAGTTATGCAGGTTGTAAAACTGACATTACTATTTAAATTAAAATATATATTTAAACTTCATTATTGTATAAATTATTTTAGTTTTAGTTAAACCAAATGCAACAACTGGGGATCACTCTCACGACCACTTGCTAGTCGTCTATGCATCATCTTCTGATTGCTTTAAGACCAGCCAATACAGAAAGATGAAGGGGTGCATTTAGATAAAATTAAATGTACTTACCTATGTCGAGCTCACCCTGAGCACTCAGCTCCGCTACCGCCTTGCAGCTGACTTGCTGAAAGCTGTATCACGACATGAACTATCCATATTTCTATTATTATTATGTGGTTAGACACACTAGCAGCGCATTAGCTGATGCGTGTGTATCGTTTAGCTTGGAGATATTTAATCTGTCCAGTCGATTCTTGAAGCAGTTCAGTGTGGGAACCATCACAACATTTCCCGGGAGCCTATTCCGTGCTGTACAACTCAGTTAGACAGGAATCATACACTGAGTCTATGGTGACAGGACCGACAGGTTGCCTGCCGACGTCCCTGCCAGCCTGTGCACTTCGTGTCGGTACGAGAGCGAGAGCAGTCATTTATAATCATCATCATCATCATTTCAGCCGAAAGACGTCCACTGCTGGACATAGGCCTCCCCCAAGCACCTCCACTTCGACCGGTCCTGTGCTTCCCGCATCCAACGGGTTCCTGCGGCCTTCACAAGGTCATCGGTCCACCTTGTGGGAGGCCTTCCAACGCTACGTCTTCCGGTACGCGGTCGCCACTCCAGAACCTTTCGGCCCCATCGGCCATCTGTTCTGCGAGCAATGTGCCCTGCCCACTGCCACTTAAGTTTGGCAATTCTTCGGGCTATGTCGATTACCTTGGTTCTCCAGCGGATCTCCTCATTCCTGATTTGATCACGCAGGGAAACTCCAAGCATAGCCCTCTCCATTGCCCTTTGGGTGACTTTTAGCCTTCTTATAAGGCCCATTGTGAGCGACCACGTTTCCGTTCCATAAGTCATCACTGGCAACACACACTGGTCAAAGACTTTCGTCATTTATAATATAGATGCGATATTTCAATACCTATATAACTAGTATCTTCAAGTCTAGCCTTGACGGGACATGCAGAGAGCGGCGCGAAGCTCTTTAATATTAATGATGCATTCTAGACACACACACATACGTGCCCACATAGTACAGGTATGTTGCATTGTGCGTATGTGTGTGCAATGTTATTAGGGTGAGGTTATAGTGAGGTCAGGTGCAGTTACGACTTTAACCTAAGGCCTGGCCTGTGTTCTAGAATGATCCTCAAATTATGAAACTTGATTGGCAACCTGTCCTTAACGCGACCGTTACTTAGTAAACTATTATTTTACTTTCATTATTGTGAATGTGAGGACTATGTGGGTCATTCCTTTTTAGGGTTCCGTAGCCAAATGGCAAAAACGGAACCCTTATAGATTCGTCATGTCTGTCTGTCTGTCTGTCTGTCTGTCCGACCGTATGTCACAGCCACTTTTCTCCGAAACTATAAGAACTATAATGTTGAAACTTGGTAAGTAGATGTATTCTGTGAACCGCATTAAGATTTTCACACAAAAATAGAAAAAAAACAATAAATTTTAGGGTTCCCCATACTTAGAACCGAAACTCAACATTTTTTTTTTCATCAAACGGGGGGTATCTATGGGTAGGTTTTCAAAAATGACATTGAGGTTTCTAATATAATTTTTTTCTAAACTGAATAGTTTGCGCGAGAGACACTTCCAAAGTGGTAAAATGTGTGTGTCCCCCCCTGTAACTTCTAAAATAAGAGAATGATAAAACTAAAAAAAATATATGATGTACATTACCATGTAAACTACCACCGAAAATTGGTTTGAACGAGATCTAGTAAGTAGTTTTTTTTTAATACGTCATAAATCGTAAACCACAATTTACCATTCATTCAATCAACTCAACAATAAAAAATTCATTTAATTTCATAAACATAAATCTTATGCATAAACCCGAATGTTACGGAACCCTCGGTGCGCGAGTCCGACTCGCTCTTGCCCGGTTTTTTCTCTGTTAGAGTTAATCATGATCTGGCAACTTAAGTAATTTATGCGGCCTACCCAAATGCTCCTAGCTCCTTAAGTCCTGAGTTCAGCTGAGCGATTTCTATTAAATGCGTGCACTGACTGTACAGGCCCACTCAATCTGTGTGGTTCTTTCCTCAATATACCATTTCAGACATCAATCTACATAGTCTTCACGTGTTCTGACCAAGATTTTGTCTGGACTTTAAAAGAGATTGTGACCTTTGAGTTTGTTTTGGCCTTTCTTCTCAGAGTAGTCAGATAGGAAACGCCGACCTAATCTAGTTTAAAAAAATATGATTGATGTGTAAGTGTTTGACAAACCTACTTACAGAAATAAAATCATTTGTCAAGCAGGCGCTTTACCTTGTGTAAACTATTTCGTCACAATTGCTCTCAAGTCGGCGAAGGAAAATACCGCGGAATTTTTCTTACTTTTAGCATTTTTATACTCAAGTGTAACTTCTAAACGAAAGGTCCGATTCGAATAATTTAAAGAGGAATTCACATATACATAAACAACCTTGATTATGAAACTATTAAGTTGGTTAAAAATTAATATCATGATAGAAAAAGTCACCAGTTTTAAATTTATTTAAATTCATGTTTCCAATAATTGATGTTATTTCGAGTTAAGAAGTTATAAAGTATGTTTGAGGTTGTAGCGTAAACTGAACTTAATTAAGTAGTATTTAAAGTTATTTTTCCAATAACTCATATTTTTTTTACATGTTTGGAAACTAATTCGTGAACGCAGACTAAATATTTTGTTCATAACAACACGATTTAACAATTGAATTTTAACCGCATTTTTTACATTGTCTTAATTTACGAGGGCAGTACTATAATAGTAAGTTGCTGCTGAATATTTTTCATGGATACAGGACCCCCAAGCGTCGCGCTGCCACACAGGACCCCCAAGCGTCATCTCGTCGCCGCCACCTCGACCGGTCCCGTGCTGAAGATGTCTTTTGGGTAAAACAATCATGATGAGCAGTGAGAGCAGTGAGCAGTGGTGGCCCAGTGGAGACGGCTGCGATTTACGACTTGTAGGTCGTAGGTTCGAACCCTGACAGGCGTTTTACTTTGTATAAATTTCATCACCACTGCTCTTTAAATAAAATATTGCAATTAAATGAAAAAATAATTAAAACTCACATTAAACGTACACTTTGTAAAGCATACTATAAATTAGAAGATTATATCCAAGATAAGAACGCTTGGAAACATGCTGGTCCTGCTCCATAGGAGTCTAGACGAAATCAAACTGGTTGCTAATTTAATTGTAAAATTTATTCTTTCTTCTTTAACTCACACCCTGACTTGTTACTTGTATTTTTTTTTATTTAAATGAAAATCATTTACTTTTACCATGTTTGTAAATATGTGAGCACCATGTATCTGTCAGATAATTAATTTATATGTCATGGTTTCATTTTTAATTCTTTTACCTATTGTGGTAAGTATAGTAATTTTATTTTAGGTGCATCGCCTTCACATATTATTATTATGTAATTAATGTATGCAAAATATTGTAAAACATTTTAAAAGAGTAACGGTGGAGTTTCTTACACATTGCAAAAGGTAGTTTTCGTATGGAGAACATACGAAAACTACCTTATGGAATGGGCGACTAAAATCAATTCTATTTTTTTATTGTAATTTTTGACGTTCAAAAGTGCCTTTAATGTGCCTATTTGAAATAAATGCTTTGACTTTTGACATCGAAGACATGTGACATCTAGCAATCCGCACTGGGCTGGCGTGGTGGATTACGGCCCACTCCCTCCTACAGAGAGGAGGCTTGTGTCCAAGCAGTGGGAAAATTATAGGCTGATTATGTCAATCATGATGATGATTTCTGATGGACTGCTCTCACAGGTGAGAGCAGTCCATCACCCCACATTGATAAGTGACCTTTTCCAAGAGAAAGATAGAACGTAAATTTATTTACATAATTAATATTATAAACCGTAAAAGTAATTTAAAAAAACTGTATAACAGCAGGGGAAGACCAAATAAATGAATGGACTGTGCGAATGATGATATGGTTAGAAAGAGGGTGACTACCGAGATGACGGCTTAGAGAAGTATGGAAGAAAAAGATATGTTGCGCCGACCACACATAAATTGGAATAAGGGAGGAGAATAATGATTATGCCGAAAGGGCCCCAGCTCCGTATAGGTAATAACACGGTTTTCTTGCCGTGAAAAACCACGGTGTTGTATGGATTACTAAGGAAACTTGTTGACAGACACGTTTGTTCAACGGTACGTTTTTTACGCCGTACTGTAATGAAACCGTGCCGTGTAGAAAGGGCCTAACGGTAAGAGATTACCTTTTATACAAGTAAGGACAGTGGCGCCTGTCTGCTGCCTGGAAATAACAAACTATGATCAGCATCACACAATCTGAAGGGCAATTTTCTTAATTTAAAACGTTAAAAATCTAGTCGCAGTAGTCATCTCGGCGACAAACAAATGTCAAAAACTTGTAAACAATGTTGCGAAATTAGAGGAATTTCTGACAATTGACAGACTGAGATCAGACTGCGAACATTCTTAAAATTACGAGATTGCCTTTCTGGTATCTAAACAAGGTGCATAACGGACTCAATATCAATATTTTACATGGAGCGACCGAATATCGAGATCTGACCTCCACAACCCAGTTACTGGGTTCAATCCAGTAATTGGGTGGTTGCTATTCAACTGCGTCCAGTTAGATTGGAAACCGAGCCCAACATAATTGGGATAAGGCTAGGCAGATGATGATAATATGTACGAGTACGTGTTTTTGCTGAGATAATTTGCTGCTAAAAATAAAGTACAAGACTGCAAGATGATCACACGATATCCCTTAGACGTATGAGATGACGAAAGACAAAAACACCTACATAGAAAATCGCAAAATCTTTTCTAACCAGTGCAGCAGTGTAGCCTAGCCTCAACCACTGTCACTTTACCCAACTTGGAGGGGCGATGAGGCAGTAAGCTTCATACCTTGGCCACAAACAGACGTGGCGCAAAAACAAAAACAAAAAAAAAGTGTTTTCTAAATTCAAACATCAGTGATAGTGCAGTGAAAAAATAGTGTCCGAACGCAGATTACGGTAAAAATTTCACGTTTTTTTAAACGTTATGTAATAGCCGCTTTATAGTTATTTTGATAACGTAATATCCAAAACTTGTTTTGTAATCGGAACGCGGTTTCGTGTGTATATTCACGCTTTACTCGTGATGTATGGGCATGGAATAAATTATAGTATTTTTGTTATATTTTGACATTTTTACTGCTGTCAGTTATCTCTCTAGGAATTAGACGGTCGTTATCGGTTGAGACTAAGATTTACATTTCCTAAATTATAAATAAGGATGTAGTCTTCATAAATAAAACAGGAAATACTTTAATTATTCTACGTTGAATGAGGCAAATTGGCTTGAAAGTATGTCAGTTTGGTAATAAAAAGTGACCATATTGTTCATAAAAAGCAATTGTATATGGATACAAAAATGAACATAAAATAATGATAATAGGTGAAGGATTTTAAAAATATAATTATATTTATATTATTCATTATTTGTGTGAGAACACGCACACAAAACGGTGTTTATTATTACTGTATGTTACTTACGCGTTATTTTTGTTATGCTTTAAACTTAAAAACACAAACTTAAAAACGTTTCAAAGTAGGATTTTGCTACTTATTTTATTTGACTCCCTAAGAAATCAGGTTTGCGTACATTCCATTTTTTTTTCATTAATTAAGTATAAAAGTAATTTTATCGCAAACTTCTAGAAACTTCTCTCTTCTGAACGTAAACGAGGCAAAGGAATATGAAAGGTTCGTAGCAGGTGACGTTCTGTAGTGTCTGCCTACCGCTGTGGGAAGAAGGCGTGGGTTTATTTATGTATAATCTAGATACAAGGAAATCTTTCTTTTAAACTATTTTCTCGTTTTCTAAACAATACACTCGTAACATCAGACACTTATTATTCGGAACAGGGTAGGCAGAAAGAATACTAATACACTTAGTATTGCGAACTAAAGCCTCGCACTCACTGAGCAACTATGGAGCAGCTATTGGGCAACTTAAATTGCCTGCAACCTGTTTCACGATATTGCCTAATATTATCGTCGATATTGACATACTTGCTATTATTAACAGTACGGTAACACTTGCACTACGAAACTCACCCTTATTGCTACGATACAAAGGCGCTGTCAATATCAAATGGCTAGCACTAATGTGTGCTTCATTGTACCATGCTTATTTCTAACAACCAGTCTTACTGTGTTACACAGTAACTGTGTTGTGAAGGTCAGATAGGCGGTCGCTCTATGTAAAATACTGGTATTCAGCTGCAGCCGATTTGACTGGAGCACAACATTGTAGGGAGAAGGCAGATGACGATGGTGGTGCTTATTTCTGTCGCCAAATTGTTGTGCTACGGTTTGAAGGTTTCAATAATAAATGACTTAGAGGTTGTAGTAATAGGCACATGAGACATTTCTGTTTGGTCTCTGGAAAGGCAAAGCACCTGTGATACTTCTGGTATTGCAGAAGTCCACAGGCAGCGGGGACCACTTATCATCAGGTGGTCTACCTGCTTGATGCAATCCAATACCATAACAAAACCTCTTTTTCTATATTTAGCTGTTATAAAGGTTTTTGTCAACATATTCCTTAATAATTCACTCACAAAATTGTTTAATTTTAGACTTGCGACCCGCCCCTGCTTTGCAAGGACAAACACTTAAGATTTCTTTACTTTATTTAAGTTTAATATGAATATATTATTCACATAAACCGTCCGGAATAAATTATCTAAATGATGGTGAAAATCACAAAAAAATCCACTATGTATATTAGAAGAACTAAGTTGTCACACACAGACACGCAAAAACCGACTTAATTTTATACTGTTAATAGAATAGATAACTACCAGTAATTGGGTTTTGGAGGTCAGATAGGTAGTCGCTCCATGTAAAATACTGTTATTCAGCTGCATCCGGTTAGACTGGAAGCCGACCCCAACATAGTTGGGAAGGCTAGGCAGATGACGAATAGAATAGATACCTATAATTGTAGCATGTGGCAACTTTAAGTCGCTCAGTGTGAATAAATCCTTATCTTCAACTTGTCAATAAGTTGTCACCTTGATTTCTTGAGGAAGTGGGATTGGATCCGTGGAGACTGTCACCTTCGACTGTGATATGCTACCTTACACAACATTATGTTAGCAAGCTTTATTATTTCCTTTTAAAAATGTGCTCTGGGGTTTATTATATTTATTTCTTTATAGTGAAAGTTCTAACATAATCAGTATTAGTTCACATAACATATGTTATGTTATGTGAACTAACTAACCCCGAAGGGTTAAGCAAAAATGCATCTATAGTACCTACACCACATGTCGCCGGTGATGCCCAAGTCCCATGTAACAGGTGGCGAACCTATTACCAACAACCGGGCACAGATCCAGACTCCGGGCTGCTACTGAGAAATTCTTAACGGAAGAACCCAGTTACACATTTCCCGACTTGGGAATCAAACCCAGGACCTCACGCTCAGCAGTAGCACTTGCGACCGCTACACCAGGGAGGCAGGCCACTCAGGATATTTATTTTTAGACTTGGATAATTATGCCATCCCACGAAGGCAATTTCAGCCATTAAATCCAGGTTTCCTCACGACGTTTCTGTGCAAAAAAAATAAACATTTCGAAGTCCTTTTTCTATTACAAGTGAACTGTGGCAACGACTGTGAAACGAGCGCACTAAACATTTAGTAACAATAAATAACTTGTTGCCACACACAATGAAGTTTAGAATGCGATTTAACAAGTATTTAAAAGAAACGCTTTTAAAATTAGACATTTTATACTTGGTTTGAGAGCATAATATTTAATATAACAAGATATTATCATACCTGTGCACCCAGAGTGTATTACACACACGTTTCGCTTTTAATGTTTAACATAATCAGTGTAACTGGGCCTCTGTGGGAGGGAACGGGCCGTAATCCACTAAGCAGCCGCGCCGGCGCAGTGCGGGGTGGTGGACGTCCCTGTTCCAGCTTTTAGTAGATTTCCATTAAGAATTTCTTTGTAGCAGACAAGATGTATGCCCGGTTGATGGCATACGTTCTCCTGTCATAACATGGGACTTTTAAACGTTAAAACACAGTGGTGGCCAAGTGGTATCGGCCCGACTTAAGACTAAAAGGTCGTGAGTTCGAACCAGGCACTATACTTTGTGTATTTAATTTCATCACCAATGCTCTCAAAACGGTGAAAGAAGACATCGTGAGGAAAAAAATCGAAGACAAGTGACATCTACCAACCCGCACTGGACCCGCGTGGTGGATTACAGCCCACTCCCTCTCACAGAGAGGAGGCCAGTGTCCCAGCAGTGGAAACATTGGCTGGTGATGCAACAGTTCAGCAAACCCCAAGGCGCCGACTGCCCACAGGCGACTGTCACCACTTTCCATCAGGCCGTTGACCTCTTTACTTTGATTTCCATAAATCTAATTCAACGAACAAACATCTTAATATAAACCTTAAGTTAATAAGTCGATGGTTGTTGCTCAACCCACGAGCTGTTGGATAACCAATCCGTGTTGACATCGGTTGACAGGCCGCCGCGGCCGCTCACTGTGTGACTGTGGTGACATCGGTATGTATTGCTAGTTGTTAGGTCAAATATAGTTTAGTGGTTTAGTAGTCGACAGCACGACTGCTGAACATGTGGTCCTAGGTTTGGTAGCCGGGTCGGGCAAAGTGATACTTACCTACTGCGTTTTTACAATTAGTAAACTATTGGAGTCTGTATTATTGTGTCTGATTAATGGCCACTCTAATACATGGGACTAACTGGAAATATATAGGATACTTACCGTCAACCGTTCATGGTAACGATTTGTTAGCGCATTTATTTCGTAGCAATAAGGTCGCTTTTTGTATTTCAATCATTCCCACTGACGTACGGTTATCCTTTCAATACATCTCTGCCTACCCTTTTGGAGAATACTGGCTTGATGGTATGTTCTTTTATTTCATACAATTTCAGTATATTCTATATTCAGTAATAGCCTTCTTTAAACTCAGTCTATAATGTTCCCACTGCTGGGACACAGGCCTCCTCTTTTCGAGAGAGAGTGGGCCGTAACGTAATCCACCACGCGGGCCCAGTGCGGCACATATTATTTGCGAATTTTCGGTTCTAGGATATGCCGGTTTCCTCACAATGTTTTCCTTCATCGTTTTGAGAGCAGTGAGGATGAAATAAGGTTGGGGCCGTTTCCACTTGGCAAATATATACAAAAAATCCTCGTTACGAATCCATTACTGAATATAGGCTTATTAATACAAAGTTAAACTAACCGGTCTTCGTGTGTTAACACCAATATTTCCAGCGTACAGTATGTGTAATTTGCAATCATATACAAGGATTTCCTGCTCGGTGCGTTTCGTTATACGAACACACAAATCAAATTAGTGAACAGTAATAGATCGATCGTGTGCGTACTCCTCGCTAACTATAGTGGCAAGAAAGTAAATAGCTTCTTCTCATACAGAGAAGGAACGTTGATCACCACGCTTGCTCACTGCGTGTTAGCGATTTCCGAAAAATAAAGTAAAAAAAAAAACAAGATTTTTCCCACACATAAGTAACCTATAATGATCCCAATGGTGAGACAAAAGGCTCCTTTTATCGAGAGGTAGTGGGCTGTAATCCAGTGCGGGTTGGTAGATGCCTTCGAACTTTTGGTTCTAGGACATGCCGGTTTCCTCACAATGTTCTACTTTACCCTCCCTCTGGATTGATTACCTTACTAGCACACTGCATGTTGTAACTTCGTAACCACATGGTGGTTTAACCAGAGCACCTATAAATCTAAGACTTATTGCTAAATATGTAAGAAAGAGGCACCCACTGCCGGTAGGAGTTAGTTAAGTGCAGATAATATATAATAGTAAAGGTGCTCCAATTTATAGAATGTTTGCTTCCTTGTGAGAGCTAGTGACGGGATTAGCTAAGGTCGATTAATTGTCGATTAACTATTATTTTGTTGGTGCGAGAGAGATTCGCTCTCCGCGATTCGTATAACGCTTTGTTGATGTACCTTTGTACTTTACTTATTAAGTTTATAACATTCATACACCACGGGTAAAAAAATAGGTACCTAAAATGGTGAAGGAAAATTTTATATGCATTAGAATTATTATGAGTCTCTTGCTCTGTAGTAGAAATATAATAGGCTGACAGTAATTATGATGGAAGTGGTCTTTACATATAGAAAGACGCTGTTAGAGATTAGTTTGACACTAACCGATCATATAAATTATTGGCCATTACAAGTTAGCATATGTTTAAACATATAAAACTTGCTACAAAATAATAATAATAAGGTGCAGGTATAACCGTATCCATGTAATAGAGAAGTAATATTACAGAAGGTGATTGCAAACAAAAAACGTTACAACGTCAAATATTAAACAATCTATAACATTGCTTTCACCTCAACGAACGAAGCGTGAAGTTTATCTAATTTATCAATCAACAAGCTTACTGTTTTCAAATCGATTAGAATAACATCCCTTTCTTAAATACCGCGTCAAAGTTAATTAAAATTGTGTCATCCTTAAAGTCGAAATGTACACATGCAACATCTATAATCTAGATACTAATAATAAAGCTGAAGAGTTTATTTGTTTGAAAGCGCTAATCTCTTGAACTACCAGTCGGATTATTATTATTTTTTTCATTTGCTTGCTCAATTCTCGAGGAAGGCTGTAGGCTATAATAATATATCATCATGCTATGACCCTTAGGAGTGAAGTACAAAGAAAAAATGTCAGAAATAACGCTGAGTGAAACCGAAGTAATATCATGGGCGGGTGGATGCGATGCGCTGCGATGGGGTGGTTCGGAGGAACAAAACATTTCAGGCGGACATGTCGAGGGCAGAAGCTAGTTTTTATTATTTGTAATATTAATGCATTCATTATTATGTAGTAGTTAGTATGTAAATCTCACTTTTATACTTTTGTGATAACTAAATCCGTTCGAAGATACAAATCAAATGTCATTTATTCAAACTAGGCTGAGAATCAGCAATTTTTGAACGTCAAAATTACATAAGACAGTCACCCGGCACGCCCGCCCTTCACCACTTCCTGGTGCTTTCGCTGGAGAGAAGAAGTGCCGCAACAAACTCCCCAGCAGCACAGCTGTCTGTGCAGTTGGAAGAACTATATTCTATACAATAATAAGTAATTAACATTACGAAACACAAAACATTAAATTAAATTATTTGCCATATGTTAGCTAGCACACGCCGATATACCAACAAAATATGGCACTACGTAACTCCCTTTAATTATTCATAACAAATAGTGATTTAAAATATTCATTTATATTAATGTCTATAAATAAAGAGAAATGTAAAGGAACTTCGTATCTATGTCTGCTTGTAAAACTACATACAGAAAGTGTCTTCAGAAAGAAAAAAAAAACAAATACAAACTCTATCAATCGTTACTAAATTAATTAATCACAATCTAACCAAAAACAAACACTGAAACATAAACTATCGATATTTTTTCCCCTCCCTAGCAAGGACTTACTGCTTGCCACAGACATTACACAAGTGTTGCGACGCTTACGCAACCGATGTATTATCGATAACTCGTTTTATATCAGCAGCGGTTTTTGTCCGTCTGTCAATATCTCAGGTATTCAGGTTGCTCTGTATTGCCTCAAAAATCGTGAGTTCGGGTCACGATTTGAACTAGTTTTTTTGATAAGATTTTTGTGAGGAAAGCAGGTTTTAGTTCATTTAGATTTTAATTTTTGTGGTGACAATCTAAGAGACCTTCGGTGAAGTGAAATTGTTTAAAAGGATTTTTGTGTAATAAATAGTTGTTAGAACTAGTTCAAGTAGAACTTAGTAACTAATAAATCTCTATTGAAAACTGGATCACTGCAGTCGGGTATAATTCAATAAAATAATCCATACTAATATTATAAATGCGAAAGTGTAAGCCACTGGACCGATTTAGATGAAATTTGGTAGAGAGAAAGTTTAAGTCCCGGAAAAGGACATAGGATAGTTTCTATCTCGATATTCCAACGGAATCAAAACTTGCGCGGGTGAAACCGCGGGGCGCTGCTAGTATAAATATAATATTATGGATGGTAAGCAATGCTCCCAAACAAACCTTCTCAGTATGAGAAGAGACTTTTGACCGGGATTGGGACAGTATTAAGCTGTTATTTTAATGTTATATCAAAGCTTGTATGATTGACAATCATATTAGATATGAATTATTAAATTATCATTTTAAATTAATACGTTTTAACTAATATTGTACGTGGAACAGTAATAGGTACATTGAATGAGGACTTTTTCTCCATATAAAAGACATCAACGCGCAGCAACTTTAGCATCTAATAAAGTGATTTTAAAAACACATATTTCTTATAAATCTTTATTATTTTTCTAATAATAATAATTATTTCTTGTTACAAATTAAATACATAATATTAAATTTATGAGACAAACCATCCATCTTCCTGCCCTTATCCCATGTTACTTGGGGTCGGCGCAACACGTTTTCTTCTTCCATTCTCCCCTGTCAGCCGTCACGCTATCATTTACTCCCTTCTCTTTCATATCATTCCCCACACAATCCATCCGTCTTTTCTTCGGCCTTCCTCTCCCTCTCCATCCATCAACATGTATATTCATTACTCTTTTAGTCACATGCGTTTCATCCCTTCTCATCACATGCCCATACCAAGCCAAACGATTTCCTTTCAACTTTTCTGTCACTGGCGCCACTTTCAAACTTCCTCTTATATACTCATTTCTTACTTTATCCATTCTCGTCACTCCACACATCCATCTCAACATTCTCATCTCCGCTGCATGCAATCTTTTTTCATCCGTCTTCTTCACGGCCCAGCATTCAGACCCATAAAGTACGACAGGCCTTATCACGGACTTATAAATTTTCCCCTTTAACTTGAGGGGCATCCGTGGGTCGCAAGTTGTTCCTGTGACCTGTCGCCATTTCATCCATCCTGAGTTGATCTGGTGCGTTACGTCTCGGTCTACTTCGCCATCTCCTTGGACAAGCGACCCGAGGTACCGAAAGTCGGAGCAGATCGGTAAGGGCGTTCCGGCGAGAGATATGGGCACAGGACTGGAGAGACCGCCAAAATCGCAAAACAGGTACTCGGTTTTGGTCCGGCTTACTCTCAGGCCAACGGTCTCGAGTCTTTCCCACCACTCCTCCAATCTGCTCTGGACCTCTAAGCGATCGCCAACCAGCACAATGTTATCGGCGAACAGCATACACCAGGGAGCCTCTTCTTGGATATCTGATGTAAGAGCATCCATTATCAGCACGAAGAGGTACGGGCTGAGTGCTGAACCCTGGTGCAAGCCGACAGCCACATCGAAGCTGCCAGTAGTGCCCACTGTAGACCGGACTTGGGTACTGCATCGACTGTACATCGCTCTAATCAACTGCACATACTTCCCTGGCACACCTTTCTCCTTCAGCGCCCACCACAAAACTTCACGAGGCACTCTGTCGTATGCCTTTTCGAGGTCAACAAATACCATGTGCAAGTTTTTATGCGCACCTCTGTATTTTTCGCACAGCTGGCGAATGGCAAAGATGGCATCTGATGTTCCTCGACCAGGCATAAAATCGAATTGGTTTTGCGAAATTTCACTCTCTTCTCTCAGACGCCTTTCAATAACTTTCTCCCAAGCCTTCATACTATGTGACATTAGCTTTATTCCTCTATAGTTGTTGCACTCCAGCACATCACCTTTGTTTTTAAAGATGGGCACCAGCGAACTGTTACACCATTCGTCAGGTATGGCTTCTTCCAGCAACAACTTATTGTAGAATAAAGCTAACCACGTCCATCCATCTACCCTTAATAACTTCCATACTTCAACTGGTATTCCATCCGGACCTATTGCTTTACCATTCTTCATCCCATTTACTGCTATTCTAACTTCATCCATACTAATCATTCTCACTAACCCCTCATTTTCTGGTTTATTCCCAAGCACACCACTCCAGTCATTCTCCTCATTCATCAGTCTTTCGAAATAGCTCTTCCACCTATCCTTAATTTTCTCATCATCCGAAAGAAGCTTTTATAGTGTACTTGAGTTCCTAGATTATAAGTTGTAAGTTATGAATTGTAGTATAAAGATTAAGATTGTGATTGAATATAAATAATTAATTGTTTCCAAATTAGAATAAATTTAAATTTACTTACTTTTAATTTATTTAATGCATGCACAATTCAAATTAATTAATTTCTCTTTGTAGATTTATTTAATAAGTATGTAAAATTGGCACGCCGCAATTAATGGCAGAATAAGAGATCAATACCTATATCTTTATGAACCTTCTGTACCTTATTTATGCAAATAAATGATTTTGATTTTTTTTTTTTGAAGAACTATAAATTTATGAGACAAACTAAATCATATTATTATTATAAAAATTTTGAGATCGAAATTGAATTAGAATAAGAGCTGTTTAAATACGAGAATTGGCCTTGAGAGATAATTATATACATATTATGTACGCTATAAACTTACATTTAGTTATAAATAGTTAATTATCCATTAACTTTAATTAACGTCTAAGAGTGTGGCAGTAAGAAAAATAATATAAATAAATAATCATATTTGTCTTATAAATTCTGCTCTTAGTATTTATCCACAAACAGCACGAAACATGTTCAGAATAAGTATTCATATAATTGGACTATAAACCAACAGATTTCTAAATGTTAAGACTTTATTAATGGCTCTATTCAGTTGTATTTATTTATTTACGCAATGATCTTATTTATTTGTTAAGATTTGTTGTTATTTAAGAATGTTAGAATAAAACCACGAGCACCTCTCGTGGCTAAAGAAATAACAGCCATATGGGTCGATCAAGAGTTAAGCTGCGCTCAGCGTGGTCGATCTCTGGATAGGTGACCATTCATTCCATAACGAGACCCATCCGCGTGCCTCGGGAGGTACGTTAAGCCGTTGGTCCCGGTTGTCATTTGTAGATTTCTGACAGTCGTTACGGGTCGTCAGAAGCCTGAAAGTCTGACATCCAGCCTTGCCAAGGGGTGTTTCCTAGGTTGGGTTGTGCAGGTTAGATAAGCAGTTGCTTCATGTAAAATACTGCTATGAAACCAGCTGATAGTTAGACTGAAACCTAACGTAGTTAAGCAAAGGCAGATGGTGATAAAATGAAATAATTTAGTGGTTGAAAAATCGACTGCGTAGTCACTGTGTAGTCACTGTGAGGTCACTGTGTAGACGTGATGTAATGAAAAATAATTGCAATTATAGCCTCACTAACTGACCGCTGAGCGTGGGGTCCCAAATTACTTGGGTTATTTTTATAACCAACTAGCTGCACCCTGCGGTTTCACCCGCGTAAATGTCGATTCCATGGGAACATCGGAATAAAAGTATAGTATAGTATAAGTTAATCCAGGGTGTCAGCTACCTCCATACAAAATTTTATCAAAATTGGTCCATCTGTTTGATCGTGAAGAAGTAACAAACATATAAACACACACGCACACACACACTCACAAGCTTTCGCCGTTATAATATTAATGTGATATTTTAAACGTCATTTCTTAATTCTAACGAAGAATAATACTGTGTCGTATTTTTGTGACACTTATGTGTGGCCAATGGCATAATGGTCACAAAAATGCAAAACAAGCACGGGGTCCTAAGATTGATGTCCGTATCAAGCAGAAAGTAACTTTAATTCTACTAATAGGAAATTCTTAGAAACACTACATTCGTAACCAAATCACAAATCGCTTCCCCTAATTACGCTACTGAATACCATCTTCAGCAGTACCTATATACCACCTATATGTATGTATGGATATTCAATAGCACATCTACACATCTTCCTATCATTTCAAACGAGTAAAAACATATTCGATAACAACAAAACACGAATCCGTTCAACTAATTTATGTAAATTCGATCTAGTATTAACTAATAAAGCCATATAAGGTATGATGTGAGTTAGATAATCAATTTGGTGATTCAAAATGGATGCCACTAAAAAAGTCGAAGTAGTTAACATTTGGACGGACATCCTCTGTCGAAATGAGGTTTTATTGTATGTAGGTGGAAGGTTATGTCGGTTTATAGTCAATTTACTTAAATGTAGGTCACCTTTGTATTTTCGTGGATTTTGGTTTTTAAGAACAATAAACTGTAATCACACTATCACACTAATATTATAAAGGCAAAAGTGTGTGTGTGTTTATATGTTTGTTACTTCTTCACGCTCAAACGGCTGGACCAATTTTGATAAAATTTTGTATGGAGGTAGCTGACACCCTGGATTAACATATAGGCTACTTTTTATCCCGATATTCCCACGGGATGACACTTACACGGGTAAAACCACGGGGCGCAGCTAGTGAATAAATAAATTGAATTGTATCTTAAAATCTCGTTTTTTTATAAATAAATCTCATGTTACAGTTATTAATTATAACTGTAACATGAGATTTGACAGAAGATTTATTGATCACTAGCTGCGCCACGCGGTTTCACCCGCGTAAATGTCGATCCCGTGGGAATATTGGGATAAAAGTAAGCTATATATTAATCCAGGGTGTCAGCTACCTCCTTACACAATTTTATCAAAATAGGTCTAGCAGTTTGAGCGTGAAGAGGTAACAAACATATAAACACACACACACACTCACAAACTTTCACCTTTATAATATTAGTGTGATTATGAACCTCTGAAACGAGACGTGAACCCGTCAACCGAACCGATACTGTTTGTTTATTTAAACGCGCTAATCTCTGCGACTTCTAATCGGATTTAAATAATTCTATTTGCATTTGATAGCCTAATTATTGAAAAAGGCTTTAGGCTATTTAACATCTCGCTAAGACGTCAAAAAAGTCAGAAATAACGCTTAGCGAAAACGAAGTAATATAATAACGATGCGATGCAATGCGGTGGGGCGGGGGAATAAGACATTTCACGCTGACGAAGTTGCGTCGTCTTATAAATGGTGACTACACTACAAAAATGACTGATGTCATTACCTTTATTTCACATCATTGATATAAGATCTCCCTTTAACAAGTTACTATAAATTGTAACGTTGTCAATCAAAAACATAAAGAAAGAAAACACGTTTATTTGCAGTAAGATATGACGGATAGAAAAAATAAAATTCAAAAAGTTTTATTGATTATGTTAGTTACAGGTCTAAACAATAAAAAATACACAAAATTAAAAGTTAGGCAAAAATATGTGCTTAGATATCTTGGTCAATTAAAGTAAATTATTGATTATTTTTAAGCAACATCTGAGTGCAGCAGTGAGAGCAATGGTGGCCCACTGCCGCGACTTATGATTTGTAGGTTCAAACCCAGACAGACGCTTTACTTTGTGTAAATTTATCATCACCACTGCTCTCAAAGCAGTGAAGGAAAATATCGTGAAGAAACCGGCATGTCCTAGTATCAAAAATTCGAGACATGTGACATCAAGACTCCTGGGCCCGCGTGGTGGAGTACGGCCCACTCCCTCTCACAGAGGAGGCCTAGTGTCCCAGCAGTGGCGACATTATAGGTTGATTATGTAAGTGCAACAGTTAGTATTTGCGTGTGAGATTAGTGTCAATATACGCTCCGATACAAGAGAAAATTCCAAGTAAAGAGCAACGTTTTTTTCTAAAAATATGACATCGTTTAGCGATCGCTTTGCCTACAAATGACATATGATTGCGCCATTGCACTAACCGCCTGAGTAGGTGTGTAGGCTGTGAGAACATACGTTGACAACAAAACATGTGCAAATGTGGAATTGCTAAATAACTACATGAGTTCATGACATGCTTCTACAAGCTTCACATAACATCATGCCTGTATACACCGAAGGGTTAGGCAGAGCTGTACCTATAGTACATCCACATTTCTCCAGTTATGTTTGAGTCCCATGTAATACGGGCCGAGTCTATTGCCGTCAACCGGGCACAAATCCAGGGCTCCGGGCTGCTACTGAGAAATTCCAGCTGGAAAAACCTAATGACACTTTGCCCGACTTGGGAGTCAAACTCAGGATCGCGTGCTCAGCAGTAGCGCTTGCAACCACTAGACAACATTGGCATCGAACGTGGTACTGCTGCCAGCCGTTTGGGCACTATTTTCCCATTGAAAGCGACGCGGATAAATATGTTCGTGCCCAATAAGCACTACCCTTTTTTATTTGTATACATATAGTTGTACATAATATATGTATTTCAATGTTAGCTTGAGGTAGACCGTGGCGAAGGTGGTGGTCACACCACCTTCGCCGTGGTCTACCTCCAGCTAAGACCGTTAGATCTGATAAGGTTTGCAGTGCCTATATGGCCAGAGATCGCACAAGACATCCCGAGGTTTGGAAGGAAAAAGGGAAGGCCTTTGCCCAGCAGTGGGACACAAAATAGGCTAGAGAAAAAAATGTTGACTTGTGTATTGTATTTAAGATTTCTGAAAATTTTATTCAATTATGATTTTTAACAATTTCAAAGGAAATTAAAATAAATTACTAGAATTCGACTTTGACAATACAAGCGAAGTACCAGGATAGCATAAGAACAAACAGAACATTGCACATCGGTTGCACTCGGGTGTTCCCAGATCAATGACCGTTCATCGACCCCATATTCATAACGAAGTTTAAATCAATTTCTTTCCATTGCTCATAAAAAACTGAACTCAAATGGATTGTAAAATATTTTTATGTCTTTGTGAAAAGTTAGTTCAGTTTTTTTGAGCAGGCTTACAACTAAGCACTAAGCCTAGCGTCCACTGCTACTAATACACATATGTGGGCATAAAAGCCGACCTCAACATAGTTGGGAAAAGGCGGGCAGAATCCTGACCCCAACTATGTTGAGTTCGGCGTCTAGTCTAACCGAATGCAGCCGAATACTAATATTATACATGGAACGACTGCCTATCTGACCTTCACAGCCCAGTTACACCAATAACCTGACTGCTTATTCTCCTCCCGTATCAGTAAGAACTATGTGAGAACAGCTACTCAGCAGTAAAAATACTCGCCAACCAAGGTGACCGGAGTGCGCCAGACGCACTTTTGTATGTATATCGCCTGTCGGGGAGGCTATAATATCCACAGTTCTTAGATATTATAGAGTACTATTGAGTACTGGCTGCCGTTGGTCTAGTAGTCGCAGTACGACTGCTGACTATGGAGTCCTGGAATCGATCCCCAAGTTAGGAAAAGTTTCGTTGGGATTTCCCATTAAGATTTAGACGGTGTGGTGTTATTGCTTGTGGTGTACCATAAGTTTAAGCAAAAAGTTATTTAAAAAACCAACTTTAACTTAAGTACCTAAGTTTTTTACCGCAGTCGGGTTTTTTGGTTTTTTAAATAACTTTTTTTATTTCCAGCTTTTTAGTTTACTTTGAAAGATTTCGCAGACGATTTAGTTCTTGGTAGGTGTTTTTTTGCGATTTGTCACTTCGAATTGCTTTTAAGTATATATGATGTATATATTTTTGTAATCACCTTTTAAAAACCTTTATTTTGATACCCCACTCGATAGGTTTTGAAAAAAAAAATAAAAAATTAATATGGCGTCCAGTAGTCGCCATATTGAATTTTCACTAACGTCATGTCTTTAGTGACACTCGCCAGACTAAGAGGAATCGATTAACGTGTGAATCATAAAAATCGGCCCAGGCGTTTGGTCTGTATAGTGCTTCAAAGGAACATATAAACATACATACATACATAGGCTGATGAACACATTACCACTCCTTTGCGTCGCGCAGTCGGGTAAAAATATAAGTAGCACCGTCTCAACACTGTGTCGGTTGTTGCTTCAATGTTATTGTACAGGCAAGACACTGGCATTATGTGGGGCTCTGGGATATTCTCAGTATCATCATCATTCGCGCGCCGTTATCTTAATTTATTTGGGGTCGGCGTTATCAGTCATCATCTCGGCAATTACCTCCTTTCTTTCTAGCCATATAATTTTTCACACAGTTCGTAATTTAGATTTGTGCTCGGTAAATGGCAAAAGACTCGCCCCTATTCCATGGGACTTAAACATAACTGCCTTTATGTTAGTGTACTATAAACTTCTGCCAACCCCTTTCGGATATTCAGTCGTGATATTACGTTATGTTTCTAATGTAGTCCAGTTTATTAAGACCTACATTTGTTAACTGTTTTACTTTTATCTGAGCTCATTGTAAAATGGTCTCGTATGCACTATTTACTTTCACTATTCTGTAACTATGTTTTTGCTGCGGATTTGCTCGCGTTTTGTAATAGTATGTATTACTATTAGATGTGTATTGCAATGATATAAGCATGGGTACTCATTGCAATGGTGTAATGGTTACAAGTGTGAGTTTTGAAGGTGGGTTTCTGAATTCGATGACCAGCTGGTGTTTGTTATTAGGTTCTCTGCCAGATACCCCAGAGAGGTAAAGGTGCCTTCTTCCATGTGCAGATAGTGACCACTGGGGTGGTTTTAGTGATGATAAAACTTTTATAAAACAATCTCAAGTCAATTTGACACATCATCAGGTTTTAAACTGCAAAATACATTAGAATCTAGGAGTCTTCGGTCAGCTGGACCCGGTCGCTTGACAAATTGCATCATTAAGTCGCCATTTATTTTCGTAAACACTTAAAAATAAATAAATATCGAGACTGAGTTTGATTAAAATATGTAACCAAAAAAATATCTAGTTTACTGGCTTAGCCCAAGGAACCAAATCTTTTCAATATTATTATGTAACTAGATAATGGTCACACATCATTAAACTGACCGCGGCAAGCGCAACTTAACTTGATGCCACCAGCAAATGGAATCATCCTCTTGGCTGTAAGTCAGTCACGAACTCACGAGCGCACCATATTACACCAATTCCCTTGGGAGATCTATACTGAATGAAATCATTATTACTTATTGGCATGTCATCTACATAATAATTATATGTCTTATGACTATTGCTTCACAATAGCCTATTACTAAACTTGACCTTGAGATATGACAACATACTGGTCGCGATCTAGCTTTTAAAATGAACTATTCGTGTAGCAATACTTCGAACGACTGTCTCGCCGGTCTAGTGGTCGCAAGCGCAGCTGCTGTACTACTTTAAAACACATATTAAAAGTACACTTTGTAAACAAGGATATTACAAATTAGAGGATTATATCCAAGATAAGAATGCTTGGAAACATGCTGGTCCTGCTCCTTAGGACAATCTAGAGTCTAGACAAAGTCAAACTGGTTCCTAATTTAATTTTTTTTTTTTTGACATTGATTAAAAATCATACATATACTTTTACAATATTTGTAAATAATTTGTAAATATGTGAGCACCATGTATCTATCACATAATTGATTTACCTGTCATTGCATCATTTTTAATTCTTTTTACCTTTTGTGGTAGACTAATTTTATTCTAGGTGCATTCGTCTTCACATATACATAATTATATTTTGTACACAAGACCTTGTAAAACATTTTAAAAGAGTAACGGTGGAGTTTCTTGCCCATTCTTCTCTATACGAAAACTACCTTTTGGAATGGACGACTAGAATCAATTCTATTTAGTTGTAATTTTTGACGTTCAAAAGTGCCTTTATTGTGCCTATTTAAAATACATGATTTGACTTTGACTTTACTTGTGATCGTAGGCTCGATCCCCGGTTCATGTAACAGTGGGTTTAATTTCTTAATAGCAGCTCGGAATTAAGATTAGTGCATCAAGATAATCAGCCTCTACTGTTCCCACTGCTGGGACACAGGCCTCCTCTCTGTGCGAGGGAGTAGGCAGTAACCACGAAGGCCCAGTGCGGGTTTGTTAATGTCAGTCACATGTCTTTAAATTTTTTAGGACAAGCCGTTTTCCTCACGATGTTTTCCTTCACCGTGTTGAGTGCGGAGGTGATGAAATTATTACATAAAGTAAAACGCCTGTCCCCAACCTGCATTGGGCCCGCATGGTGGATTACGGCCCACTCGTACGGCCACTTCGAATCTACGATCTACAACTCGTGAGTCGCGGCCGTCGCCTCTGGGCTACCACTGCTCTAAAGACGTGTGCTTGGTTAATGGCAAAAAACTCGACCCCCGTAGGCTACCTAGTACCTACCCCTTCTATTTATTAAAAAAAAACCATTGTTATAATCATGATTGCAACATTGTAAGGAGACTTGGGCTCAATCATCTGCCCAGCCTCTCCAAACTATGTTTGGGTCGACTTTCAGTCTAACCGGATGAGGAGCTAAATACCATAAATTTAGTGCTCTTCCTTCAGACTTCCATAACATATTTACTAGGTAACACGATTCATCAATGCTATTTCGCGCATGGGAAAAAAGCGTAAGTTTATACATGTCAAACTAATTAAAAGGTACGTCATGTGTAATTAACAATCTATTAAAAGAAGTACTTCATTCAATTAAGTATTTGTTTAATTGAGGTCGCGAGCTACGGGCTCCACACGACTAGTTACCAACTGACCATTACATCGACTCTATCCATACACATACACAAACTCACGCCGTCTTTGAATGGGGATAGGCAGAAACTACAGACACACCTGCTACGGTCTTTACAAACTCCTTTTGCCTCGTTTACGTTCATACATCTGGTCATACACACACGTCGCTGGTTGCGAGTACTACCCACCTGACCATTCTGAAGAATACATCACCAATAGGATCCATACATTCCTTCTAGGGAGTCCCCTCCCATCGTAGTTTCCACTCACATCGTAACTTAAAATTACATACTAACATTTGCTTATCTTGATACTGTATAAAAATAGCCACCCCAGGTAGTGATACTAGCGCGGGCCTGCGGGCGGAGAGTAATGGGTAGCTCACCGCCCGATCAGGACCAGGCCCGTGCCGGACGGCGCGTACGTGTTCCACGCGCGCCTCAAAGAGATGTCAGCATCGAGGAGGGGCCCCTTAGGGCCGAAGCCTGCCGGGTCAGCGGGATTGTCCGAAAGGGTTACCGCTGGCCCGGAACATAAAGGGCTAAGGAAGGAACACGGGTGGGTTTTAGTCAGTAAGAGTCTGACACTCCCTTCCGCTCCACCCAGAGCGGGAGGAGTCATTTGATGATTTCCCATCCAGAAAAAAAAAAAAAAAAAAGGTAGTGATACTAAGTTATAGATACGTCGCCTGGACAGTTAGCTTCACTACCAATCGAAGCTGACTGGCGAATATTTTTTACCACAGCATGACGCTTTCTAGAGTTCGAGAGAAGAAGAATAGGTATCCCAAAACCATTGCATGCTCCCTCTCACAGAGAGCTGGCAGGTCTGAGTCCCAGAAGTGGAAATATTGTCGTCATTGCAGGCGAATGAATTCTACTTCTGGACATAGGCCTCCCCAAGCATCTCGAAATCCACCGATCCTGTACTTCTCGCAACAACAACAAACATTTGAAGCAACAGTATAGGCTGACCATATTAGTACAGTAGCCAGATGGGTAGACAACCTCGTGGGGAGACCTGAATGAGGCCCACAAACCAGGGAAGCCTGGCACAAAAGGGAATCCTGTACTCAGCAATGGGTGTACCAAGGCTCCCAATGATGACGATCATACGATCACACCTAAAGATAACAAAATCCTCTATCAAAAACCCCAGCAACACAATACACAAGTCGAAATGACTTAACCAAAAATCGTTTTACCATTGCGTTCAACTTTCTCTTCGTCGCTTACGCAAAACTAAGGCGGCTGGTTCGCTCCTGGCATTACAATGTGCGCTGGCGTCGCTTGCATACGCGATCAAATTAGATCACTTAGTGACGACATTTTAGTCATAAATTTGCAAGTATTTAGGACTAGGAAGTGTTGTCAAGGGCGTTTTCAAGGTCATTATGTTGGACCGCCGGTCGTAACAATGCGACTGAGATAGACTGGATGTGGTAAGAGGTGAATCTGTGGTTGTGGTCCACGGTTGAGAATTGACCTCAAGAGAGGTCAATTCTCAACCTTGACCTGGGATAGGTTACGTAGAGTGATTGATAGCCATATGTATATGTACAAGCGGGTAACTGTCCCGCTGCAGGACAAATAATCAGCCTATAACGTTCCCACTGCTGCAACACAGGCCTCCTCTTGGTGAGAGGGGGTAGGGTCGTAATCCACCACATTCTCTGCATCATCATCTGTCTAGTCTTTTCCCAACTATGTTGGCGTCGGCTTCTAGTCTAACCAGATGCAGCTGAATACCAGTATCTTACATGGAGCGACTGCCTATCTGACCACCACAACCCAGTTACTGGGTAACATGATACCGCTTGATAAGACTGGTTATCAGAATTTTGGGCTTCTGACGACCCATAACGACTGTCAAAGACCAACGAATGACAACCGGGTTCGACAGTTTAACGTGCTTTCCGACGTGCACGGAGCGTCCTTGGTATGTGAAGATGGTCACCCATCCACGGACTAACCGCAGCAGGCGTAGCTTAACCTGATCTGCTCTGTTTCGGTGGCTAAACAAGTCAAACTGCTGCTAGTCGCAAAGGGTCAGTAAATCTCCTGACAAACCTAAAGTTTCTATTGTAGTTAAAAGGTTGACCGAAATAACAACAAAAACTCATACAAATTGACATGAAAGACAACGATGGCTTCTAGCAAGACCTAAAATTTAGAAATAGACACAACCTTAGTCCAGATCCACATATCACAGAGCACTAAAAACTGATATCAAACACTGCAATACAGATTATGACAGTTCGATACTACATTACATATAACACTAACCTATTTCTTATCTCTTAACGTGTTGCAACCTGTCAAATGTGCTGTCTAGGTCGGTTGATGGCTGGCTTTCTATCACGAAAGGTTTTTAGTGGCGTTAGAAATGTAGGTACTTGGTAGGTGGGAGTTTTCATATGTCGAGTGTATAGGTTACATTAGTTATAGGTATGTATACTAATACGTTAAGTTTCAAATCTTCCTCTCTCCCTACCTTACTGTGTCTGACAGGGTCCCAACATATAATCAGACTATAATGTTCCCAGTGCTGGGCACAGGCCTTCTCTCTGTGAGAGGGAGTGGGCAGTAATCCACCACGCGGGCCCAGTGCGACTTGGTGGAAGACACTTATCTTTGAAGTTTTAGTTCTAGGACATGCCGGTTTCCTCACGATGTTTTCCTTCACCGTTTTGAGAGCAGTTGTGATGAAATTAGATACACAAAGTAAAGTGCCTGCCTGGGTTCGAACTCACGACTTACAACTCGTAAATCAGGGCCGATACCACTGGGCCACCACTGCTCAGGGTCAGGGTCAATAATGATCACAATATATTTTAAGTTACCACAAAGTACAAATTGTCGAAACTGATCTGAACTAAAGAGTAATGGTGGAGTTTCTAGCCCATTCTTCTCCATACGAAAACTACCTATTTTATTGTAAATTTTGACGTTCAAAAGTGCCTTTTGTGTGCCTATTTGAAATAAATGATTAGACTTTGATCTCGAAACTGTGAAGGAATACATCGTGAGGAAACCGGCATGCTCTAGAACCACACATTCGAAGACATGTGACATCTACTAACCCGCACTGGGCCCGCGTGGTGGATTACGGCCCACCACAACTCACAGCGAGGAGACCTGTGTCCCAGCTGTGGTAACTTTAAAAGCTGACTATGTTTGCAAATGTTCACGAAAACAATTGAATCTAACTCAGCACTATCTCTGAAGGAACCAAGTCAGATTACATAGTATTATGTCCCTCGTGACTTGGATCTTGTAATTAAGTGATGTATTCTATTGTGCATTGTTTATAAATGAAAGTGCTATATGTATGTGTGTGGCTCACGACATTCCTAATTAAGGTTATTGACGGCTTTGTGCCTTGGAAACCATACTGGGTTTCTTAAGGCCGCGGTCTGATAGACGGTACTTAAGTAGCTGTCAAAATCAGAATGTCATCTAATGTGCAGTATCATAGGAGTCGTTTAAACAATGACATTCAAATTCGATTTATCATTTATCAAGTTGTGATCTGAACATTACAAGTTACTGTTACTGTTAGCCTGCATCATCCCACTACTGGGCAAAATCCTCCCCATGACTTCCAGCTGTTTCTATCCAGGGCTAAAGTACGAACTTTTTTTTAAAGAGACTTTTGACCTCGGAATTTGTTTTGGTATTTCTTTTTAGATCAGTCGGTTGGGAAACACCGCGTTATTACCTAGCTGCGCTCCGCGGTTTCACCCGCATAAGCTACGATCCCGTGGGAATATCGGGATAAAAACTATCCTATGTCCTTTTTCGGGACTCAATCTATCTCTATACCAAATTTAATCTAAATCGGATTTTCAGAGTTCCTGTGTGACTTACTTCGGATGTCTATGTTCGGTAGTGTCCCTATAATCGGGACCCTGGCAGTTGTTGAGGTTAACCATAAATCCGGCAGAGGTCTTATCTCCGGTCTTGTGCCCATGTCCAGCACATCACCTTAGTCCGGCGACCTTAGTCATGCTAAAGAGTCAGATTACCTCACAATTGCATGTAATAAGAAGTACTTTCTATAGATAAAAATTACGCGTGTGTTAGAAAGGCGTTCAGCTCGCTGCGCATGAGTTCAATGCCTATACGAACTGTCATAATGTTTAACAATTAAGCGGTTAATTTGAAAATGGAATCACCACCATCTTTGTTTTGTTTGTGAGAATGTAATAATGTTTCATGTTGTTAACAATTGTATTGTTGTGTTCCACAATATAGCGTAACATCACGCCTGTTATTCCTGGATGGATAGGCAGGGGTATAGTACACCCCCATTTTGCCAGTTATGTTCGTAAGGCAACTATTCTGACATTATTTAATTGGTACGACAATATTTTTGAATGCACGTGTAAACATTTGCGCATCTCGTATGGCTAAAAGTAATACAGTGTACATAATTCAATATTTTGTAATGTCCTCTAAATCCTTGTTATGAACATCACATAACATCATGCCTTGCTTCCCTGAAGGGTAAGACAGAGGTGTACCTATAGTAACACCCACATTTCGCCAGTTATGCTTAAATCCCATATAATAAGGGGCGAGTCTACCCATCCTTGCATCAACCGGGTACAAATCTAGACTCTGGGCTGCTACTGAGAAATTCCAGATAGAAAAACTTAATAAAACTTTACCCGACCCGGGAATCGAACCCAGGACCTCATGTTTAGCAGAATCGCTTGGGAACACTGAACCAATGAGGTAGCTGCTACCTTAGATGGCAAAAAGTATGTGGCCGCTATTACGAATTTCCCCATGCAAATCCAAACTCATATAATAAATTCGAAAGTAATTCTGTTTGTCTGTATCTTACATTTTCACGCCTAAACCACTGAACGGATTTCGATAAAATTCGGCAGAGAGATAGATTGCATCCCGGGGAAGGACATAGGATAGTTTTTATCGACATACCTCGTGGGCGAAGCCGCGGGCGGAAGCTAGTACCCAATATAGCCCTGATCAATTACAATCTAATTTACGTCTATTTTAAATAATCATAAAAGCATTTTCCTAAGTTTTCACCTGCCTGCAGGTACTCGTAACGCTCCAATCGGCTCGGAGAAATAGTTCGGGCACGCGATTGGTACATTCATTATTCTTTTGTAAGTAAAACCCGTCATCTTCTATTTACTGAACTTATAATTAGGTATGAGGTTTCGTGTTACACAGTAACTGGGTTATGGAGATCGGATAGGGAGTCGCTCTATGTATGATACTGGTATTCAGCTGCATACGGTTAGACTGGAAGCCGACCCCAACATAATTGCGAAAAGGCTAGGCAGATGATGAATGAGTTATGGCACTGGACCGCCCCATAGGACTTGGTTTACGTGAAAGATGATATGGCCAGAAAGGAGGTGACTACTGCTGAGTTGACGACTGATAGAGATGTGTGGAACTGCACTGACCACTATACTCTGGGATACGGGCAGGAGAGTGATGGCAACGACATATTGATATCTGACCAAGATTACGTGTTGACTTTAAAAGAGACCTTGACCCAAGAGTCTCTCAGGAGTCACTGGAGTCTTCTCAGGGGTCGTCAGATAGGAAAAGTCGAGTCCATTTAGTTTATTTTTTTATAATATAACTTGTAGGGGGGTCCGTGGCTAAATAATAACAGCCGCACAGGTCAATCGATCAGGTTAAGCTACGCTTGCCGCGGTTGTTCTGTGGATGGGTGACCATCTTTACATACCGGGACCCCTCCGTGCCTCGGAAAGTACGTTAAGCTGTTGGTCCCGGCTGTCAGTCGTGGATCTTTGGCAGTCGTTACGGGTAGTCACAAGCCCGAAAGTCTGACAACTAGTCTTACCAAGGGGTATCGTATTAACCAGTACCTGGGTTGTGGAGGTCAGATAGGCAAGCGCTCCATGTAAAATACTGGTATGCAGCCGCATCCGGTTAGACTGGAAGCCGACCCCAACATAGTTGGGAAAAGGCAGGCAGATGATTTTATAATATAACTTGTAAAATTGATTCCAATATCCTGTTTGCAGAATAAACAATTTCATTTCGTTTGTTTTGTGAAACGAAGCAACGTTATGATTATTCAATTCAATTCAATTTATTTATTGCTGAACATAGATGGTCCAAATTACATTTAAAGATGTCGAGTAAATGCGCAGTTCATATGTCCTACCAATTAAGACATGCAAAAAAATTTTATACACAGGAGAAATTAAAATGAAATACAATTAAAAATAATTTAAAAGAACGATAATATCACAAAATAAGCCTAAATTAAATTAACAATTGATTATATAAAGCAGTTGCCAAAGATTATACGTTTCATAAAAATTATTTTAGTTTGAATTACTTATACATGTAAAATGTCAGCGAAATTAATCAGATGTCAAATAAATACGCTGTCAGAAATATTATTTTGGTCAAAACACTGCCAGTATGTACCTATAGCAAATCTTATACTATATTATGGTGGCTTATTTGAAGGAGGTGGAGAAGCTCGAGTGATTGACATTTACAAGCAAGTTTATTTACTGCTTGAAATCAAATTGATCAAACATTACAACAGGGCATCAAGTTGTCTGCAAATTCTATTTGCTAACTAAATTGCCAAATTGAAATAGATGTGGTATTTAAATTTTAAATGTTTTAGTTTATTGCATTCCTATCCTAAGTTTAATTTACCGACTACTACAGTGTCAGTGAATGAACCATTAACTGACTATTGCGACGGTTAATGAACCATTAACTGACTATCGCGACAATTTATGGACTATTAACTAAACTTCTGAAAGATGCAGAACGCAGTGAGCAGGCGTGGTGATCAATGCTCGTTCCTTCTCTGTCTGAGCAGAGACCGTTGTGCAGCAGTGGGATGGTTACAGGCTGATATTATTACTATTCATAACTTCACGCCTTGTTTCCCCAAAGGGTTGAGCAGAGGTGTAATACCTATAGTACACCCTCATTTCGCCAATTATGTTTAAGTCCCATGCACAGGATTGAGGCCTATGGCCAGCAGTGGCTGAAGCCGGGCTGTCGATGATGGTGATGAGGAACTGGTAGCGTCCATATTACATTTTCTACAATATAATAATTATTACATCAACAGCGGAGAAAGGCAATTGTCTACCTACAATCCTACATATAATTAAAATGAGAGATCATTTATCAAATAAAAAGTATTACTTACGTAACAATTCAAGAAACTCCGAATTGCATAGTTTATGGCCCGTTACTACTTGTTAAGTTATTGAAATGATATGATTACTAGTTTAAATGAGAGTTAGTACCGATAATTATTGGATTTGTTTATCTGATCACGACCAGCATACATTAAAGAATTTGTAGTTATATAGGCAGTCTAGCCTTGTGAAAGAGCCCGTCTGGGAAAGTGTAGTCTCATCCAAAAGTATTGATTACAGTGTAAACAAACCGTGTTCTGGCTAAACTCTTACGCAATCGTTTACTACCAGGAATTAGTAAAACATTCATCTGTATCGAGAAGTTTTGTACTTAATTATAATATCGCTCCTTGTTCAAACAATAATTGTTTGAATACATTTTCCCAACTATGTTAGGATCGGCTCCCAGTCTAACTAGATGTACCAGTATTTTTCAGCTGAATACCAGTATGGAGCAACTACATATCTGACCTCCAAAACACAGTTGCTGAGTAACACGATACCCGACCGGTTGTCAGACTGTCGGGCCTCGGACTGCCAGTAATGACTGACAAAGATCTACGAATGACAGCTGAGACGGATGGTTTAACGTGGTTTTCAAGGCATGTAGGGGTCTCGGTATAAAATGGATTTTCAACCATCTTACCCATATCAATAAGCAATACTAAGTAGTGCTAATCGCGTGGAAAACTAAATATTTAGCCTCACATTACGTACTTCCGGCGGAAATCGGAAAAAATCGGACGAATTAGGAAGGAAATGATTTTTTTGAGGAAGGAAACAGAGTTGATTGCATGCATCGACTTGGTTCTGTTAGAGGAAGCTTTGTTTCACGCGATATCGCCCTCGTATTGACTCGTGGCGGTTCGAGTCCGGGCGAGCAATTATTTCTATGATTGTGCGCAAAAATGTCAGTTATTAAAATAATTATGTCGCGTAATTAACTTTTATAGTGATTTCTGGGTTGCTTTCTAAGGACGGTAGATAAACTGTTAATTAGCAATACCACCTGCCTGAGACTCGCTGGTGTAGTGGTCGCGAGCGCGACTGCTGGGCATGAGGTCCTGGTTTCGATTCCCGGGTCAGGCAAAGTGTTACCTATTGGGTCGAATTTCTCAGTAGTAACCCAGAGTCTGGATTTGTGCCCGGTATTATTCTGTTCTGACTCTCAATCTGTCAAAAATACCATGTCACCTACATTTTTGATTTTAAACTTTTTAATAAACGAAAATGAAGACGTGTCGGACTTCCATATTGTCGAAATAAAATCATGTCGTACTAGTTTGTCGAAATTCAGTTGGTAAGTCGAAATTGGCCTTCTGGCCTCTTCTCATACAGAGAAGGAACGAACATTGATCGCTTGCTAAGTGCGAACTGGTGATGTCAGATTATTAAGTCCCACGTTTTATTCAAGTTGTTTCAACCGGGTATTCAGAGTGTACCACAGACTGTACCTAGTTACTTTAAGTCAATGAAATTACTTATTCTGCGTTCGTGCAATCAATATAACGTTACAAATGCTAGTTCGATTTCACGCGCAAGCGCAACCGTAGGGTCACCATAAGAAGCTATGTTAGAGTTTCTTTTTAGAATGATATTATGCAGTGTAATAATTTTAGACAAAAAATAATTATTTACCATTACGCCAAAACCAAAACATAGGGACATGCTTTAAAATATTAGCTCTAGTATAATTAACCAAGGAGAGAACAGAGGAATACAATTTTATGGAATGAACACCAACGACCACGTGACCACGTTTCTTTAAAAAAAAAACTTATAATGTTAGTCAGAAAGTCACTAAAGCTTTGGTTTCCTAGGAAAGGGGGTCCGTCATACTATATGGGACGTCTTGAAAATCTGTCATTTTCACCAGTATTTGACATTAAGTCAAACCTCGCTTCCCAAAGATTGAAATCGCTAGATTTGCCCTCTCCCTAGTGAGAAAAGTGTGCTCACACATTATTAGATGGCGTTTCCATGACAATCAAGTCAAGTCACTGCGTAGTGTGAGGTGTAAATGAAACAGAAACGTGACTATCTTTCAACGCGGAAGGGCGTATTTAACGATTTAAATCTTTGCCACTGTCATCATTTCCATGACAACCGTAGTCACTGTGGCCGTTATGTGTGGTCAATCTAGCAAACCATAGCTTTAGTATGGATAGAATAGACTATTCTTTATTATTTACAAAGTATAGTAATGTTTTGGTGACAATACAAGACTTAATGGTGTCAACCCCTGAGCTGATGATGGAAACAAAAAAAAGTACGTCATTGTTAGATTTTTATGAAAGTCACATCGTAATTCTTAAAAAGTATTATTCTCTAGCCTTTGTCTCACAACTGAGCAAAATCCCTTGTCCTTCCAGGTAATCCTTTCACGCGCCACCAGGACCCAGTCCTCACGGTATGCATTCCAATCTGCTCGCCCCTCATTCTGGGTCAGTTTCGATGGCACCTTCCAAAAAGCTTTAATTCTTTGAATCATCATCCGGACAGACAATAAAATCTACCTATTTTACTGACAGCTGTATTTTAATTATCAAAATTAGCAAGTGGCAATCACCACGCTTGGCAAAGGCTATTGCTTTCTTTGTAAGCCTGTAGCGACATCTACATCGCCACAATGCGAACTACGCATCACACTGACGTCACGCAAAATCCTGCATCGCGCAAGCAGAGTTTACCGCGCAACTAGCATAATATATACAACGGCCCGACATCAATCGTCGGGTAGTTGCCCACCAGACACAGCACCCGTCTGGTCGGAGGATCCTCCCTTTTCTGTGGAGTATGAGTGAACTTTATACCTCTATAAGTCTATAGTGTTTCCCACTGCAGGTCAAAGCCATCCCCATTTCCCTTCCAACCCTCCTTGTCTTGTGCGATCTCTGACCATGTTGGCATTTTTATCTTAGTAAATGCTAGTGCTCATGACCTTGAAATAATCCTGTAATCTCCGCCACAGCGAAGAGTGGAAGGCCATATTCTTTGGCGACAAATACTTGAAACTAACTTAATATCTCACACGGACAAAAAGGGTTGCCATACATGTATATCAATAGTTACGTATAACAAAACGAATGATGAATTCGTAATAGACACCACAAACGGCCTTGTCTGCAAGTGGGCTAATAAAACCATAAATAACATAACTTTATGGTTATTAGGTATGTAGGTGAAATTCATCGTTAAATGACATAATTATTTCCTGTGTGCCATCCGCTTAGCTTTTTCTCAACTACCGATCTTGTTGTCAGACAACCAGTCTTACCAAGGGGTATCGCGTTACCCAGTAACTGGGTTGTCGAGATCAGATAGACAGATGCTCCATGTAAAATACTGGTATTCAGCTGCATCCGGTTAAACTGGAAGTCGAGACTAACATAGTTGGGAAAAGGCAAGGTCAATAATAATAATAATAATAATAATTCATTTATTTCGGGTAACTAGGCCCATAGAACACATTTTACAAGACATTTCACACTAATAATATAATACAATAAAATAATAATAAAATTCATAATAAATGTCAAAAAATAAAATCAAAATAAAATAGGATAGCATTAAAATAAAAATTATAAATTACCATATTCTAAACATACAAAAACACACTCCCAAGATTAATAACGCCTGCTAAACGGCCTCGCCTGAACATGCCTGCTGCAACAATGCAGCATATAAGGGCAGTCCAGCCTGTCAGCAATCATCGCCAGGACTGCGTTGGAGCTGGCCCGTACTCTGCGCACCAGAGAGATGCTCCGCCTGCGCATAGTTGCGTAAAAACAGGCGGTGCGCTCCTCCGCGAACATGCCCGAGGCGCTGCAGAACCGAGGCAGTCCCACCACAATCCTAAATGCATTATTGTAGAGAACGCGGAGGTCGCTATAGCACTTCTTTGTGTAACGAGCCCACAAACTGCAGGTGTAAAGGGATGTACAATAAGCTCTAAATAGTGTGACTTTTACCCTCCCTGAACATCTAGCAAACCTGCGGGCTATCATGTTGGCTCGTACTGAGAGCAACCTCCGCTCTCTCTCAATATCCTCATTATCACTTAGGTCAGGCGTAAGAATATGTCCCAAATATTTAAATTTATTCACCCTCTTCAGAGGTGTCCCGTTAAGACTAACAGATGGAACATTCTGGGGACTTACTGCACCAACTCCAAAAACCATTAACTGGCTTTTTGCCACATTATATCGCAAACCATGATCACGAGCATAGTCTTCACATATATTTAACAATCTCCTCAGACCACATACCGACGCACTCAGCAACACCATGTCGTCTGCATAACTGAGATTATTCACAGATACTCCATCAATATGGCAGCCGACATGGCAGTTGCTGAGCGCGACGATCAGGTCATTCATATACACGTTGAATAGCGTGGGAGATGTCAACCCGCCCTGCCTGACACCACATTCAAGTTCATATAGCTCTGACATCACCCCCCCCCCCCATCTCACACAATTCTTTTGATGCCCATACCAGAACCGAAATAGGCTGGTAATTTCATTCGGTAAGTTAATCTGGTCTAACTTGCTCCACAGAACATCGTATTGGACTAAATCGAAAGCCTTGGAGAGGTCCAGGAAGCATGCGTATACCGACGTGTTTCTCTTCGTATAATAGTTGACGGTGTGCTTAAGGCACAATATCGCGCTCTCCGTTGATAGCTGCGGACGAAACCCGAACTGGTTGTCGTGGAGAGTTACGTAATTGTTCAACTGTACATTAAGCAGACCATCAAAAACTTTAGCCGCTGTGGTAGCTAGAGAGATAGGCCTGTAGTTATTGGTATCGGCTAAGTCACCCGTCTTATTTTTAACTACCGGCACTACCACGGTTTTCATAAAATCATCCGGCAAATAGCTGTGGCTCACACACAGGGAGTAAAACATTGCTAATACTCGCGAGATGTGAGGTCCAGCATGCAGGAAGTGCTCAATACTGAGTCCATCGTGACCCGGTGATTTTCCTCGAGTCATGTGCCTTATGACACTCGCTACCTCTTTCGCACTAAATCTCGTTCCGACAACATGACCACTCCTATCAGTATTGAGCACCTCACTGTCTGGACCACGCGGCGATTTCACAGCAAAATGCTCTTTAAAAAGATCAGCAATACCCTTAGGATCACTCACCCCGCCGACGCTCGCAGGAAGTCCAGGTCGGACGTTGATTTTTGCAGTGCTCTGCCAGAAGCCACGGAAGTCGTCTTCACGGTGTTTATCGGCGAGGGCATCCATTCTAATCTGATCTTGGTGATCTTGACACCACTTCAATCTTGATTTAAATACCCTTCTGCTATCACACATATCATTATAGACAGAACCGGACCTAGGCCTACCGCACAAGTCCCATTCCATAAACTTAGACCTGGCGTCCCTATGAGCCCCGGCGACGTGTTTGTTCCACCCAATTACTCGTGAGCTTCTCGCACGCCTCCTGGCCTCCTCTCGGCCCTCCTCCGTTGACACCGTTGCCGCAGTGCGGAGGGCAGTGATGATGTCAGAGTATAGCCTATCCAGAATACGCCCGTGACCGGAGTCGTTACAATAATAATCAGCACAACAAGTAAATTCGGCTGGGAAATCAATTAGTGCTAACAATTGATTACTCTCATTCATGTATTTCACAATCTGCTCGTCACTTCGTTGACCCCAGATCACATTTTTTTCCGATTCTATCGTTTGAGATACCTTAGGTGTCAATAAATTTAAGTTACACTCAATTATGAGCGGTAAATGATCAGAAACCATAGAATCATATTTCACTCGCACACTAGTTACACATTGCCTGGCTGCTTGCGTCACTACGCAGTGATCCAGCCAGCTACATGTACCATATACTTGACTAATGTACGAATAATTATCCGAGTCTACCCCCAGTACATCTACGTCAATACACGTCAAAAATTGCTCATCGCAAAAGTTTATTAATTCCTTAAAAAACAATTCACGAGGGTCCGCATTAAAATCACCTAAAATAATCACCGACTCAATGCCGTGAGTAAGCACTAACGCACATAGTTCACTTAAACAGTCTCTAAATCAATCAATCAATCAATGATGTCTAAATCAATCAATGATGTTATGGTCGGCTTCCAGTATAACCAGATATAACCTCACGTTTTTCCTGGGTCCATAGAACAGCCACAATTCGCTAGTATTGTTTAAGTCACTGGTCAATTCCCTGTCGAGTCCTAAGTTTGATCCTCAGGTCAAGGTAGCCATATTGGATTTTTTCGTAAGAAATTGTTTATCAGCAGCTCAGAGCCTTAACTGATTAAGGCCCGCGTGGCACGATGAAGGCCCATTACAATAGAAAATCAATTGTGTCTCATTAGCGGTGATTAAGCGATTAAATGAGCCCGATTAGGCAGGTAGTTCTTTTTTTCTAGGAAAAAAATTCATGAAGGACTAACATAACTGACGAAATGTAAAATAAAAAGCACACGGTCCTGCTGACCCTTTCGAAGAATACAAGCCTGACATTATGTTATTTCCCAAAAATCAACTTAAAAAGTAAAGTTTACCTAACATGAATCCATACTTACAACACAGTCAATAAGCCTTGAGCACTGTCCCAGAGTTACCCAACCGATACTCACAGTACTACCCCCCCTTCATGCGCAAGCGTCGACCAGCCAGTCATTACTGTGCACGCGGCGATTACAGACACGATTTTATATACCTATTTAGTTGCAACATTTTTTTCTTTACAAATTCAACTTTGGAAAATCGCGTGGTACATAATATTTCGTTTTGTTGTTCGCCGAGTGTGTTTTGTATATTGGAGTTTTCTTTTGGTTTTTGTTGTAGTAAATGTTTGTTTGTTAAATTGTGTGTGTGACATAAGTGTTGTATTGTTTTGTATGTATGTGTGTGTGTTTGTGAGATTTTCCTATGTTAATCTCGGTAAATCTTTATTTTATAGTAGTATGTTGTGGGATAGTTAGAATTGTGGATATTGTGATTACAATCTTTTACTATTCTTAGTTTCTTATGTTTAGAAGCTAGATCATGAGTTTCTATAGACTTTTGCTTGAGAACTTCTTAGACTATTGATTTCAATATTTCACTTTAATGGCTTTTGACCCGACTGTGGCGTAGCCCAAAATGAGGGTTAAAAATTGTTAATCAAAGAAATAAAAATTGTCCTGTGACATTCTATTTACCAAATTAAGTTTAAGCATTTACAAGCTGTTTAACCTTTAACTGCATAGTTCTAATTTAATTTTAACTTAAAATTATTTACATAAATCAAAAGTTAGCAGTCTTAAAATAATAATATGTACAAGTATATAAAGTATATAAACGCCGGGTAGGCAACGGTGTCCTAGTCCGACCATTAACAAATTGTCAAATGTCACCAAATGACAGTTATACGTAATACCAAACCGGTTCCATGAAAGTCTTTTACAAACGAATAAAAGGGTATAATAAGAAGTTACTTACGTTCACTAAAAAGCTCTTAATGATATTCAATTTAATACACATTGGACAGAACAGAGTACAGACTGAGTGCTAGGGTTTATTATGATAATTTAGCGGTAAAAAGAAAAAAATTGTAATCATCATACAATAGTTTGACAGCTTTTGTATTGAAAATATGTCAAGCCACCATACCTATTTATTCTTGAGATCAAAATTACATAAATGACGATTGAATGAAAAAGCAGCTGCAGTTTATAGAAAACTATGCAAGTAGCTTGCATGCCAATGAACCATAATAGCTTCTGATTGGTGAATTTCATAATGTCACTTCAACTTTATTTGACTAGCGTAACTTAGCATAGGTATTATGTCAACCATAGATATAAATTTATATGATGTCATCAAAATAGAAATGTTCTTAAAGTGACATTAAATTTTTTGACTGTTAGTCAAAAATTTCGAATTTCGAACATTTCTGCGTTCCAAAATACAATTGTCAATTTTATTAAATATTTGTTTTAATGTCCTATGAGCACTTCCCTTTTTAGGGTTCCGTTGCCAAATGGCAAAAAACGGAACCCTTATAGATTCGTCATGTCTGTCTGTCTGTCTGTCTGTCTGTCTGTCTGTCTGTCTGTCCGTCTGTCTGTCTGTCCGTCCGTATGTCACAGCCACTTTTCTCCGAAAGTATAAGGACTATACTGTTGAAACTTGGTAAGTAGATGTATTCTGTGAACCGCATTAAGATTTTCACACAAAAATAGAAAAAAAACAATACATTTTGGGGTTCCCCATACTTAGAACTGAAAATAAAAAATTTTTTTTTCGTCAAACCCATACGTGTGAGGTATCTATGGATAGGTCTTCAAAAATGAGATTGAGGTTTCTTATATCATTTTTTTCTAAACTGAATAGTTTGCGCGAGAGACACTTCCAAAGTGGTAAAATGTGTGTCCCCCCCCCCGTAACTTCTAAAATAAGAGAATGATAAAACTAAAAAAAATATATGATGTACAATACTATGTAAACTTCCACCGAAAATTGGTTTGAACGAGATCTAGTAAGTAGTTTTTTTTTAATACGTCATAAATCGTATACCGCAATTTACCTTTTATTCAACCAACTAAGAAAATAAAAAAACATTTAATTTCATAAACATAAACCTTATGCATGAACCTGGATGTTACGGAACCCTCGGTGAGCGAGTCCGACTCGCTCTTGCCCGGTTTTTTATACATGTACACATTGTTAACTTATAAATGATGTATATTTATAATCAGTCGTAATGTTCCTACTGCTGGGACACTGGCCTCCTCTCCGTGATAGTGAGTGGGCCGTAATCCACCACGCGGGCCGTAATCCACCACGCGGGCCGATTGCGGGTTGGTAGATCTATGTCATTTTGTGAATGACGGATATTTATCTCTGTAATTAATATTAATGATTGATCATTATTAAGTGACGTCTCCGTCTCAAGGATAAACTAGGTTTTACAATAGGTAGGTACTAGACGTAAATTCACAACGATTTTACAGAATAAGATTTAAACTCTTGTCTAAGCAATCTATAGTCCATTGTACTTAAATTCTCAACATTGTATGAGAACCATACATTAAAACACATACTCATACAAAACATACACACTTACAAATTACAGGAAAATCATGGCAAAACTTCTTTAAATGCATAACAACGTTGACGAGAATCAAAGGGGAATCACCCAAAAAGTTTTAACCTATATCAAAGACATTTTTTATCTATATTTCAAATTCGCATTTTATGCTGTAATTATTTACATCATTTTCTATATTTTCGATTATTATTTTGGATTATAAACTTTTGTTTTCTTTTTATATAGCGATGTGAAGTAATAGTGTGACAAGTGAAGTGTTCAATGTTATAAAAGACTGACTTTTGGTGACTTTTTTCAACAGGAAAAGAGATTTTGGTGAGTTGATTTTATTACTTTATTTTAGAACTTAATATATATTCGTTTAATTTTTACCCGACTTTACCAGACTACAAAGGCAACGGAGGGTTATGATTTTTACTGCAATAGATTTATATTTCTGGAACAGGCTAGCCAAAGTTTTTACGCTGTTATAAAAAGGCGGTTAAAAGTAATAATTATTAAACGACACGCATTATTTTGCAGTGTTGGGCTTGCAACACTGCAAAATAATGCAAACGTACCATAACCACTGCATTTTTAAATCGTGGTTATTATTGATCATCATCATCGTCACCACGCCGTCTCCGCGCTTGCGCAGGCTTTACACCCCATAGTTCTTTATTTTTGTCAAACTTGCCTAATCTTCTAAGACAGTTATAATAATGTTACCGACCTACCTGCCTAGCACCGGTTTTCATAAAATTGAGTGTCCTCCCAAGTAACTGTATTGCAAGAAGCACGTAATATCTAAGTAGGTACTCAAAAAAAAACACAAAAGGACAAGACGCAGAACAAAAAATATAAAAAAATACCGTTTATAACTACCAACGTACAAGACTATTCTTTGCCAAATAAAACCCAAATGATGTAACGATTATTATTTTTACTATTAATTGTAGTCCACTCTGCTATAGGCAGCAGATATAATAAGATTATCTCATAACACTATGACTGCCGCCGGAGGGCGCTCGAAATAATAGCTATAATTGGCTAGTTTTTAATTGCTTATCTGTGAGAGAAAAATTACACAGGTTGTTGAGAATTAAAATTGACACTTGCTTTGTCTTTTTGCAGTATTTTTTTTTGTTGTTTTCTGAAATGGCTTGCGTAAAGGAAGTCTTTGTGTCGGTGTCCAGTTAGTTTAAAAAAGAAGTCATCATGTTCGGTCCAAATCGCAGCATCATGCTGAGATGGGAGCCTTTTGAGTACAGGACTCTATTTTTATTATTTTTTATATACTTTTGGCTTTATACGATTTGGACTCGTTCCTTGCCGGACGAAGATGGTACAGGACAAAGAAAAGTGGAGACCTTCCCCAGCAGTGAGACAATATAATGTAGGTTAATTTAAAAAAAAATGTTTCATGTTTTTTTGATTTAGTTTAGTTTAGTTTGTGATCTTCTTGTACAAGTCCCAATAAATACTTTTCTTTGTTTCCAAATGAAAAAGACCGCATCAAAGTTTATATTGGCCATAATTTAACTATTCTAATAAACTTTTATTGTCTTGGAACTCGAACATCCTGTATATGATGTCTGTCTCGGAAGTTATAGTGTTTGAGGTCAACGTGTTAGTGATTGTGCGCGTGGCTACCGACCGACTGGCCCTGTACACTGTGGCTACTGGCGGGGCTACTGTTACTGTTAGCCTCTATCATCTGCTGGGCAAGGGCATCTTCCCCTGACTTGGTTGCGATCCAGGGCTAATGTAGACCACTGGTCGTTTGTTTTGTCCAGTTCTCCGGTCTGCCTCGACACCTTCTGGCTGTCTCAGCGCTTCACATAGTGACTCATTGGGCATGCGGTGGATATGGCCAGCCCAGTCCCACATTTCAACTTTGAGGATTTTTGGGCAACGTTATTTCTCAGGAATTGAAGAACTGGTAATATTATTGAAGACACTGTTATTATCTTACTGGGCGCAGGACCAACGGCCTAACGTGCTTTTCGAGGCTATTAAACCGCCTGCCAACTTCCAAACTCCGGACTGTTACTAAGAAATTCCTATTACCCACCATGGCCGAAATACGGTTGGACTATGTTATCTTACTGATAGGAAAGATCTAGCCTTACCAAGGGGTATCGTGTTACACAGTTACTAGGTTATGGAGGACAGATGGACAGTCGCTCCATGTAAAATACTAGTACCCAGCCGCAACCGGTAAGACTGGAAGCTACACGCGACATAGATAGGACAAGTCAGGCAGATGACGATGATCTAGAATCGAAGTGCACGTATAAAAAGAACTATTCAGCTTTACCTGTCGTCTGTTATTATTTGGCATCGGTGTGTGGAATTCCCTTAGAACAACTTTCACCCTGCCACTGCTCCTATGACCTCCAAACTATAATTTATCACAAGTCTTTAAATAGTTGCTCAAACAAAGCTAACGGTAAGCCTCTCATAATATATTCAAGTCAGGTTCATGTCGTAACTATATAAGGATTGTGTAACCCATAACCTCCCATTTGTGGAGTAGGTTACACAGTGACCCGCTGTTCTTATGGGGTCGGCAGCCTTTAGCCTTGCTCTATAAATATGTCTATCCTGTGTCGACTCCTAGTATAGTCAGAAGCCCCAAATTCTGACAACTTGTCAGAATATCGGTATTTCTCAGTAATTTTGGAGGTCGATGACAATCTTTTCCATGTCATCATCATCTGTATTTTCCAATCTACGTTGGGGTTGGCCTCCAGATCTTACATGGAGCGATTGCCTATCTGAATTGCCTCCGACAATAAATGTCAAAAAATGAAAGCTATTTTCAATGATACGGAAATTGCCCCTCCGACCTCTACAACGCAGTTCCTGGGTAACACAGTGCGACTTTGTAAGCCTGGTTGTTAAACCTTCAGGCTTCTGACTATCCGCAACAACTGTCAAAGACCTACGAATGACAGCCGGGACCAACGGCTTAACGTGCTTTCCGACGCACGGAGCGGTATGAAATGGATGATTTACTTAAACGAGATTTGTAAAAGAAGTCCCTTAAACCCACATAACTTTCACAGCGAAATCAAAGGCGGTTCTAAAAGACAACACACCTAATCGATTTCGCAGTGCTATCGTTGTAAATCATTTGAAAGCTGACGATTAGACTGTGTCCAATCGATTCTAAGATTGTAACAATCGCTTCTGCTGTGTCGTAATATTTTGACATCCAGTTTCGCATCGTTTAAGTGTTTTTAAATTGCAATTTATGTCTACATCTGGATTTAATTTGCAATTTGATCTGACATGCAAAGTGTTACTTTGCATACTTGACATGGATACAAAAACGCGTTAATAATCCTACCTGTCCTTGTCGGTTTCTTATAAAAAAGGGAGAGAGCAATACAATGCAACAACACATTATGTGTATAGCCTGATCAGAAAACCTGCTACCAAATCTCATGTTAGCTGTTATGATTGGATGACTGAAATGACAACTGCCAATCAAAATTTCTCTGTGCTTACACTAATATTGTAAATCCGAAAGTAATTCTTTCGTCTGTCTGTCAGTCTGCCGGCCTGTAAGGTTAACATGCCTTAACGGCTGAATAGATTTCGATCAAATGGCATACAAGGACTATGACCCCCATAAAGTATTACCTGGATAAACAGTATATCCTAATCCGTTAGGACATACTGTTTATCCCGGTAATAAGTTCCCGAGAGATAACTTTGGACCTCTACGCGGGCGAAGACGCTGGCAAAAGTTAGTTAGCCCATAAGAATGTATGGCACTAGGGAAGTGAGTAAGATATGATAATGTAGATCCCGTTCTAGACAGGTCAGCTATGTTACTGCGTTGCTGACTGGCTAACTTTGCTACCACGGCAGGAGCTGTTCTCATACATATAGTGACGATACCAGAGAAGAGAGGTTAAGCTACGCTTGCCGCAGTTGGTCCTTGGACGGGTGACCATCTTTACATACCGAGACTCCTGCGTGCCTCGGAAAACACGTTAAGCCATTGGTCCCTTGTCATTTGTGGATCTTTGACAGTCGTTACGGGTCGTCAGAAGCACGACAGTTGACAACCAGTCTTACCAAGGGGTATCGTATTATCCAGTAACTGGATTGTGGAGGTCAGATAGGGAGTCGCTCCATGTAAGATACTGGTACTTAGTTTCATCTGGTTAGATTGGAAGTCGACCCCTACATCATCTGCCTTTTCCCAACTATGCTGGGGTCGGCTTCCAGTCTAACCGGTTGCAGCTGACCTGTACTTTATATGGAGCGACTGCCTATATGACCTCCACAACCCAGTACTGGAAGTCGACCCAACATACTCGTAGTTGGAAAAAGGCTACGCAGATAACGCTGATGAAAAAAGAAATGTGTGACCTTTTTACAACAAAGAACAGTAAATTCCAGGTCTTTACGGTATTTATTTATAGGAGCGACGACCATTCAAAGTGGTATGAGCAATACCGTCCCGGTTCCGACCAGTCAAACAAGTTTGCCAATACCATAATGAATGTTCTTTCGTGATTTTACAACACAATTAATTCGACTGGTTTTTATTACAGAAGATTTTTTTAGGTAACAATATAATAGTTTTAAATTTTCCACTGCAGTGTTGAAAAATCTACACTGCAGTGTGTTTGACAGTCGTTACGGGTAGTACAAGTAGGTATGTAACAGAATCTATACTAATATACTAATACTCGTAATAAAGCCGAAGAATTTGTCTGATTGAATGCGCTAATCTCTGGAACTACCTGTCAGAATTGAAAAAATATTTTTGCATTTCATGGCCCAATCTCTGAGGAAGGCTATTCAACATCAAGCCAACTCTTAAGAGTCCTATTCTTAGGAACCGAACGAAAATAAAAAAGTAAGAAAGAACGCTAAGTGAAAACGAAGTAATATAGTGCGGGCAGACGACGCGTTGCGACGTGTGGATGGACTAAGTCACGGGCTGAAGCTAGTACGAATATATTTTTGCATGTCTAAATTCATATTTCTGGCGCCAAGCAGCTAGTGTTCTGCTCTGAACGGTGCCAGTGTAATTTACATGCTCATGACTTAGGTATTTCAGTCTGGGATTGCTATGTAGGTATATGCGACGCAACCTATTAGTAATTAGTTTACAGCTGCCCATATAAAAAATTTGATTTCGCCTCCAGGGCTGGAAGATGATGTTTTTAAGTTTTTTTCTGGGTAATAACTTGAATCATTCTCTACTTATCAGTGGCGATACAACTCGATTCCCACCAGCTTCGATCATTCTGAAGGGAACTTCAGAATGATCGAAGCTTCAGAATGATGATGAATTGACTGCATAGTCAGTTCATCATTGAAATCTCGTAATATACACCATACAAGTAAAACATTACAAACCGCCTGCATGCATTTGTTTTTGTCATAAATTCACCCTTCGCCACTGGTACTTATTTCAATTTCCAAGATAATATTTACATAATTTAGAAGCAAACAGACTCATAATAATATTATGTGCAAGTATATAAAAAATGGGAGGGGATAGAAGAATCATAGGGCATCAAAAAATTCATCCTCATCGTTGTCAACAGGAATCGTTGGCAGCATTACGACGTTGTGTGGCGACTGATTCTTTGACCAAAAAAAGGCCAGCCCTCTGGTCACGTGAAGAGTTGACCAACCGCTTGGCGATGTCTTGATGTAGGTATTACTATTTTTCTTGCAATGACCTCAATTTGTAAGATTAAATTTTAGGTACCTGCCAATTCATTTGAGGTCAGCGCAGCATGTCTTCTTCCAAAGATCATTATAGCCAAACCATTTTCATCTTCTTTTTTATTGATGATGTTCTTCAGAAAGGTGGAGGGGTCCGTGGCTAAATAATAACAGCCGCACGGGTCGATCGATCAGGTTAAGCTACGGTTGCCGCGGTTGGTCTGTGGATGGGTGACCATCTTTACATACCGAGACCCCTCCGTGCCTTGGAAAGCACGTTAAGCCGTTGGTGCCGGCTGTCATTCGTGGATCTTTGACAGTCGTTACGGCTAGTCAGAAGCCCGAAAATCTGACAACCAGTCTTACCTAGGGGTATCGTATAACCCAGTAACTGGGTTGTGGAGGTCAGATAGGCAGTCGCTCCATGTAAAATACTGGTATTCATCTGGTTAGACTGCATCTGGTTAGACTGGAAGCCGACCCCAACATATTTGGGAAAAGGCAGGCAGATGATGATGTTCTTCAGAAAGGTCAGATGCGTAATACCCTAATGAGGCACAAGGAGTATGTAAGGATCGGAGCAGCGTTCTGTAGTTTCTGCCCAATTACCTTATCTCAAAAACTTACATTAAATGGTATTATATGAAGATTTTTATTCCTTGCTATAAAAATAAATCTGTAACGAATCGTTGTTTATCAGTTTTCGACCGGGGAGGCAGGTGCCCATCAAGTTTTAAAATAACTTTTTTTTTTTTTTTGCGGAAAGGAAATCATCAAATGACCCCTCCCGCTCTGGGTGGAGCGGGAGGGAGTGTCAGACTCTTACTGACTAAAACCCACCCGTGTTCCTTCTTTAGCCCTTTATGTTCCGGGCCAGCGGTAACCCTTTCGGACAATCCCGCAGACGTTTTAAAATAACTTCAAGTATTCTTGTTGAAATATCGCTCTATTAGATATTCATGTCGGGTGTCTTGAAAGTTTTTTGACCTTCAAGCCTTATTACAATTCTAGCGATTCCAGATATTTATGTGCTGCTGACAAACCGATAACTTGTAGGGTGAATGCACCGATAAATGTCTATGGTTTTTGTTGTGGAAAATAAAATGAGAGACAATGACATTAAAAACTTGGTTTTTATTTGAAACAAGGAAAATATTTTGTTTTTAAAAAAGAGTAAATATTTTTTTACATGTGATATAACTATTCATATTATGTGATCATAATAAATTGCGCAAAGAGGTTATTGATTCCAAATATCGTGATTTTATTTTGTGAATAGATAACCACATAGATTTTTATTCACAATGCATTGTAACTAACTTGAAACTTTTTCTATTGAAATTATTGGTTTATATTCACAAAAAATCCAAGTGTTTTACTATATCGTTGTAATGTTTAAGTATATATATACACTTGTCGGGTTTTTCTATCATTTATATTTATACATTAATAAAATAGTAACGAAGAATTTTTGCCCCTTTATCTGCTTGTCTGCTTAATGGATTTCAATGAAAAACAGCAAACAGTTTATAACCTGGATTTACACAAAGGACACCTGGTAGTACGTTCCCCTGGGATATTTTCTGACATCCATGCGAGTGGAGCCGTGGAAAAAAGCTAGTTTTTGCTAGTAAAGAAAATCTCAACTCTTTATTGTTTCATAAATACAGAACGAATATTTATGAATGAACGAAAGAAAACTACATCGCGTCTGAAGGAAAGTGGTGAAGTTCTGGTCCGATGCCTCAATACGATGCGTTACACAGTGGAAAAGATACAAAAAAGAAATTGTTACTTCGCAGCTGTGACAGACGGTACAACATGGTAATGTTATCTGTAACGATTTAGTTATAAGATTGGTTTGAGGAGCGGAAAGATTCGCTGTAAAAGATAATACTGAATTTATTGTTTGACCCGCCCCTGCTTTGCACGAATTGACAAAACATGAAGATTTCTTTAGCATAACTTATTTAAATATAACTGATTATACAAAAACTTTACGTAATTAATTCTATAAATTATTTATGTTAAAAAGCGCATCAATATCCGTTCTGTAGTTTAGAAGAACAACGCGGTCACACATACAGACACGGAAAGCAACTACTGCTGGGGAGATGGGGAGTTTGTTGCGCCACATCTTCTTTCGAGCGAAAACACTAGGAAGTGGTGAATGGCGGGCGTGCCGGGGGACTGTCTTATGTCATTTTGACATTAGAAAAGTGCTGACTCTCAACCTAATTTTAAATAAATTACTTTTGATTTTGAACTTCAATTTATAACACTGTATAGAAGAAATAAACGTATGATGACAGTACTTACATACTCAGGTAAGTTCTGTCACGAGGAGCTCGGCTGTATGTAGGCCTAAATGAATATTACCTACATTATTTGGTAATCCTTAAGATGAAATGACAGCGTCAGATCACTAATGTAGTGACATAAGTATCATAATATTATAGTTTTTGTCATTGATTTGGAAATATAGTCAGACGCCACTAAATGGATATCAGATTTGTTTAATTAAGAGCATTTACGCCGTACGGCATTTCATACAAACTTTCAAGTCCTTATTTTTCGAAATGAATGAAGCGATTTTAATGAAACTTCATACGCATAAACAGCTATACCAATGTCTAAAAAGTTAGTAGAGATAATTATCGAAATGTCTTATTCCAAAAAAGATAACTGGAAATCTATGTTTCTATTGAAAATTTAAAATCGGTCTAATTTGGCTGTAACACTATTTTTCGAAAATGTTCTCTACTAACTTTTTAGACCTTTATACCTGCTTATGCGTATGAAGTTTCATTAAAATCGGTTCATTCATGGGCTTGAAAGTTTGTATGAAATACCATATGGCGTAAACGCTCTTAAGAGTAACTTCAAAAGTCAGAATTTTCATGGTAACTAGTAATTCACTTTCCGATCAAGTTTTTAACCATATTAAAAACTGTGAACGAAACAAACAGACATTTCACCTAATTTTGGTATATTTATATTTCCACGAGTACTGTAGTTTTATTTACTCTAGCCAAACTTATTAAAAGCCACGTAACTAGCTATTTATTATAATACCTTATAGTCACATTTTGAACTAAAATAAACTTAAATAAAAATAAAACTGCCAGGACAACAACTGCATCATCCACCCTATTAACATTTTAAATATTTTCTTTGTTTATTTCGTACGTCCCGGACGCAAAAGGAATACAAATTAGATAATATATACTAAGACTAGGTATTGCTGAGTATTGCCCAAGCTTTGTATTTCTTTGTTATATATTGTTTGCGATTTATTCCGGTCTTGTTATATTATAGTCTTTGTTGAGGCAATAATTTACTTACATAAGTAAATTGGTTCTGTTTGTTTGTTATTCGTTGCCTCACTGGATGTTGAGGCATATAATTAGTGGATAGAAATATTACTTCATACTAGTTTCCGCCTGCGACTTCGCCCTCATGACATTTCTTGTTCGCCCGACCCACCCCATCGCATCACCCACCCGTGCAATTACTTCGTTCTTTCTGACTCCCTGGGTGCGGCAATGGATTAGCGATATCCTTCAAAATGATTCAAATTGTGATTGATAGTGTGTTACGTAGGTACTTAGGGTGCAGGTAGTATGTTCCTGAGCTACCTACTTGGTTGATATTAGTCAATATAGGTTTGACAACACATTCAATAAACTATTCTACTTCGTCGTTTCAGCCGATAGACGTCCACTGCTGGACATAGGCCTCCCCCAATTTTGGGAGGGTTTACCATATGATAATCGCCACGCTTGGCAGGCGGGTTGGCGATCGCATATGGTATGATGGTGGAATACATAGAGAACGCTGCTGCCCATTCTCCGGTACGACCCTTAGTCGCCTTTTACGACACCCACGGGAAGTAAGGGGTGGTGCTATTCTTTAAATCCGGCACCACACAGACCAAGTACCGTGGGTACTTAGGGTGCAGGTAGTATGTTCCTGAGCTATCTAGTTGGTTGATATTAGTCAATATTGGTCACAACATCTAACATTAAATTTGACAACACATTCAATAAACTCCAAGCATAGCCCTCTGCATTGCCCTTTGGGTGACTTTTAGCCTTCTTATAAGGCCCATTGTGAGCGACCACGTTTCAGTTCCGGTCGAAGTGGAGGTGCTTGGGGGAGGCCTATGTCCAGCAATGGACGTCTTTCGGCTGAAATAATGATGATGATTCAATAAACTATTCCACTAATGGCACCTGCGAAAAATATCGTTAGGTGCCGTATGTGGAATACCTCAGGTGCCATTACCTCAGGTGCCGTTAAAGCGGGTGCCCAATGTGGCATACGTTGTTCAGGCTTTTAAAAAGCGGCGATATTTAATTTTGTTCATTCATTTTTTTACGTTTTAATTTTTAAGTCCACCAAAGTACCTACATGTATCTCAACTGTGCATAATATAAGCTACCTATAATAAATAATAATATGTACGTATAAAAAGGGGAAAGAATCATATGACATCGAAATATTCGTCCGCGTCGCTGTTAACAGGAAAAGTTCCCAAAAGGCTGGCAGCATTACAACGTTGCATGGCAATGCTGATTCTATGGTTAAAAAATGGGCCAGCCCTCTGGTCACGTGAAGAAAGTCATTGCTAGTTAATGATTCATTAACCAATTGACGATTACACCACTATTATCATAATAATAATAAGAAGTCTTTATTTTCAGACCATTGATCCATAAAAAACACTTTAAAAAAAAAAAAACTAATAAAAACGAATCTAATTAAAACCTACAAAACAAAAACCTAAAAAATAAAAACCTACCTTACATATCTGAATGACGGTCTGTGCGCCGCCATCCAGTGGCTTATTATTTATTTGGCCATCCACCCTGCCGGCTACAGTAGCCACGAGGCTGTTGGGGCTGTCGCGCACCCGACGCATCAGTGATGCAAATCGCAGACGCAGCAGCGACCCGAAATCCGGAACACGTGCGTCCGCGAACATCCCCGACGCGCTACAGAAGCGCGGCAACCACAGCATCACCCGGAACGCATTATTATATTGGACTCGTCGTTGTACGAGCCCTGTGAACCGACCTACAGGGAGCACGTACACAGCGACTGGCAGTAGGCACTGAACAATGTTATTTTAACCTCTCGCGTACACCGTGCGAACCTGAAAGAACCTCATCATCTGCCTAGCCTTTTCCCAACTATGTTGGGGTCAGCTTCCAGTTTAACCGGATGCAGCTGAATACCAGTATTTTACATGGAGCGACTGCCTATCTGACCTCCACAACCCAGCTACTGGGTAATATGATACCCCTTGGTAAGACTGGTTGTCAGACTTTCGGGCTTCTGACTACCCGTAACGATTGTCAAAGATCCACGAATGACAGCCGGGACCAACGGCTTAACGTGCTTTCCGAGGCACGGAGGGGTCTCGGTATGTATAGATGGTCACCCATCCACAGACCAACCGCGGGAAGCGTAGCTTAACCTGATAGATCGACCTGTGCGGCTGTTATTATTTAGCCACGGGCCCCTCCACCTGAAAGAACCTATCCACTTTCATAAAAATTTTTTTTTTTTTTTTTTAATAGTCAACATTAAATGACATAAACTTGGTTCCTACTTAGGTGTTAACATATTTTTTTGTAATGTGACATCATGAATGACATTTGAATTGAATTGATGACTTCGTGAATCTTTGCATAACGTAAAGTATTGTAAGTTATTAATTAACTTATTGCATAAGAATTTTAGTTATGGATTAGCGATAAATTAAAACTTGATTTTACTTTACTTTAAACATATTATTTTTGACAAGAAGGATTTGTGGCTCACTTATCTTATAATCATCTGCCTGCCTTTTCTTAACTATGTTGGGGTCGGCTTCCAGTCTAACCGGATGCAGCTGAATACTAGTATTGTACATAAAGCGACTGCCTATCTGACCTCAACAATCCAGTTACTGGGTAACACGCGATACCCCTTGGTAAGACTGATTGTCAGACTTTTGAGCTTCTGTCTACCCGATAAAATGATAAAGATCTACGACTGCCTATCTAACCTCCACAGCCCCACTGGGTATCGCAATACCCCTTGGATGCTAGAGAAGTTCCTAAAGTAAAAACCAACAATACTTAACCCCACCCGAGGGATCCACCCCTCACGCTCAGCAGGGACGACAACTGGATCAATGAGGCAGTAATTTACAAAACTCACCATCAAACCTGTTCCCAGAAGTGTTAGGTGTTTAGTTCACCCAAATTTCGGCAGTTATGTTAAGTCCCATGTAATAGGGGACTAGTCTATTGCCATCAACCGGGAATACCTAAATCCAAAATCAGGGCAGGTGAGAAATCCCTCACAGCCTCACAGGGAAACTAACAAATCATCGAATCAGAGAGGCAATTCTCGAAATTTGAAGAACGGTCACACTCCTGGGAGCCTAAAAAGGCCACTTTGGCAGAATCATAAAAGGATAACATAATGGGCAGTTACCCGTTAAGTTAATCGTATGAAATCCTATTGGTGAAGCATTTTTCAGTTATTTTTTTTTGGCGGTGGTAAAATACCAATCAATCCGATGCAAATTCAATCCCAATCTCCTTGACTATACCTACGTAGTGCAGCAAAACAAAGAAAAACACGGACTGTCTTCACCATAGTACGATTCATAATGTTATCCTTTTGTGATTCTCCAAAGTGGCCTTTTTAGCCCCATCTCAGTCTCAACCTGTCAAACATAAGTACCTGTTATTTCCCTACATTTTTTGACATTTGTTTGTCGATGAGATGAGACTGCGATAAGTTTTGAACGTTTTAAATTACGAGAATTGGCCTTCAGATAATTAAAAACATCAAAAATACAAAGAATCTAGTTTCCAATAAGGTTACGGAGGTCTCACAGCCTTTTTTACATAAATAAAAGCCGAAACCAGTCTGATCGTGGCTTTAGACAAGAACTGGTTTTGTGTTAATTAGCAAGAACAGCATGTGGATTCAATTATGGATTATAAACTTACCTATACAAACATCTGTGTATTGGCAATCTTGGACTGTTTAGTTATTACGAATGTAAGTGAAATCAAAGCAATTATTTCAAATATATTACAGGCGCTTTTTAACTATCAGGTAGTCAGAAGTTGAAGCTAGTTGCCCATTCCAAAACGTAGATCTCTATGGACAAGAACGAGCAAGAAACTCAGTGGAAACTATTTAAATATTCCTTGGATAAGCTTTGGATTTGATCTTATCAGCCTCCTCAGGTTCAGAATTGCCTATTCGAAACCAATTCTACACGCTCATGGCATGTGCTTGCAAGATTATTGCCCCCTAAAATCTTACGAGGTCTCAAAAACAGCTTCGGTACGTAAAAGCAGGAATTCTAGAAACGCACCAAATCATATTATAATATTATTGAAAATGACGTGCCACCATTATCTGGGAAAAGTAAGGCAAACTATGTAAATGAAGAAATTTTCACCTTAAATAATTAATTCTTCCCACAAATAAGATAACAATGCACTTACATTTCATCATCATCATCATTTCAGCCAAAATTTCGCTGCTGCCCATTCTCCGGTACTACCCTTAGTCGCCTTTTACGACACCCACGGGAAGTATGGGGCGGTGCTATTCTTTAAGTCCGACACCACACAGATAGACACTACATTTGAATGACTGAAAATGTGTCATGTAGGTACTGAAATACGTTATACGTAGCCGTAGGCTAAATGATAACAGCCGCACGGTTCGTACGAAGGTTAAGCTACGTTTTCCGCTGCCAGTTTGTTTATGGAAATGCAATGGATGGTCCCATTAGTGCCTAAGAAAGCACGTTAAGCAACCCGGTCCCGCCTGTCAATCGTAGATCTTAAACATTCGTAACGGGTAGTGAAAAGCTCAAAAGTCTGATAACCAGTCCTACAAATGGGTACCATGGTACCCTGTAACTGGGCTGTGGAGGTCAGATAGGCAGTCGCTCCATGTAAAATACAGGTACTGAACTGCATCCGGTTAGATTGGAAGCCGACCCTAACATAGTTGTGAAAAGGTTCGGCAGATAGATTAATTGTGAACGAGGCGATTTGCCCTTCAATTTATATCCAACCTCTCCTAGAAATACAATGACGCACCTATCTCTAAGGAATAATGCCACATTACATGATCCATTGCAAAATGTCGGCGTAACTGTCCGGCAGTCCGTCTGGTGGCCAATTATGTCTACAGGTGACGTAATAAAACTATCTATAGGTCACTTGCGACAGTGCTTAATGTTTGAGCTAGACTGTTGAGGAGTCGGTGACAGATTAGGTGCAGATTGTGGCACCTATATATATTTATTGAGGTGACAATGAGGGCGGGTTTGGAAAGCTGGTGTTAGGTGCCCTTGGAGAGGTCCTTACTGTTATTTAGCCCTGATAAGGGCCGTTTGTCATGGCTCTGAAGAGAGCCGTTTAAGTATACCATCGTGATGAAAGGATTAGTCAGCTAGAGTCTGCGCTACCGAGTGTGAGTGTAAATGGTTCTTGGAGTCTCTCTGAGGTATCAAAATCAAAAGAGTTGATCCGACAGAGAATTTAATTACTCAATATAGCCTACAGAACCGACTATACTACAGAACCAGCAAGCTAGTGTCTGCTGCTGTCCATGTTAGCCGGAGATCTGATGACTACGTGTAGTTCTTGTTCTTGAGAAGAGACCGCGAATCGGCAAATGTAAGATAGGACGCCCTCGGCCTAGGTGGAGCGACGGTCTTCGTATGATGGCTGGTAGCAGCTGGTTGAGAAGCTGGGGATCCAGTTAAATGACTAGCAATTGGACAAACCTATACCAGGAGGAGGAGTGTATATTATCTATGTATGTTATGTAAACCTATACTCAGCAGCTATGAACAGTCAATGATGGTGAAATCCAGACACAGATAGGAATATAATTCTCTAATGGGAAAAACCAATAAATGATTGAACTCAAGACCCCGCGCACAGTGGTCACGCTTCTTGCAAGACCAACGAGGAAATTAATTCTAATTATCATCCATAATACAAACAAATGACTATCTTTCTTCACACTCAGTTTATTAGAGGTTCAATCACATTCACCATTAATAACTAAAGTAAATAAAAAGTAAGTGGGTCAGCAGGGCGCGCTGTCATGATTAGTGTGGAGGTAATAATTAGCACTTGTGCACGGAACGTGTCAATGTTTCAGCGACTAATACGAGTATTAGGTGCAGGCATTTTATAGTCCTTGGGCTTAATAAAGACGACTACGTAACTTGAGGAAAATGTCGTGAGGAAAGGTCTACGTATGAATGTAAAACTATGGGTTATAAGAATAGGAAAGAGAAAGACAGAAAATACATTTATTTAGCACAAACTAAAAGACACACAATAAATCAGTTAGTCAGATAATAGTCATAAAAAGTGCAAAGTCCAGAGTCAAGAGCTGGAATTCATGGGGTTTGCCCAACAGTAGGATGATGTAGGCTAACACTTACAGTATTTGGAGTGCATTACATAATATCTATGGATACATAGAAAATGCTGCATAGTCGGTTCTGATTGTGACCCCCCGTCTGACAAAGTGTTAATGATGGGGTACTGTCTGTTGTATTGGACATTTACATCTGGCGAAATGTAGGTGTACTTTATGCCTCTGGTTACACCTTTGGGAACAAAGGCGTTACGTTAGTCGCGCGGTAAATTCTACTTGCGCGATGCAGGTCAGTGTGATGCGTAGTTCGCATGTGGAATTGTAGATGTCGCCACAGTGTTTAAAAATTGGGTCACTCAACGTTTGTAGGTCATCCCAAACATAACGTCAACAACAATATTTCCTTACATCACATAACACTATAACAATAATAAGACAATACCTCATTTACATACAGCGGCAGACAGTTTTAGTTTCTTGACTGACTTATCAAAGAGAGGTTATGTAACACGTTACAGCTGCCGTTGATATTTCCGGCGGCGGCGAATTTTTTTTTTTGTTCATGTGTCTGTTCGAGATGTTGTCTCGTAAACATGTTTCATGGTATGTATATGCTGTGTCAACGTGATTTTTTTGAGAATAGTTCGTATATACATATATTTAATTAGCTTCTGCCCGCTTTGATAATACCACGGGAACCCAGTTACTGGGTTATACGATACACCGTGCACCGTGGTAAGACTGCGGGAAAAATGCCTCTACATGTTTTTTAAGGCATGGCGGGGTTATATTATGTAAAGATGATCATCCATCCACGGACCAACATAGCATAGCTTAACCCGGTCGATCGACCCGTGCGGCTGTTGTTACTAAGCCACGAGCTCCCTCGTCACTTGTATTTTAAAGCAACATAGAAGAGGGACCTTCTCATCAACATCTTACACACATACCTAATTACCTAATCAGCATGCAATGTTATTGTGAGTGGGCGGTACTCCACCACGCAGCACAGTGCGGGTTGGTGGATGCCACATGACTTCGACGAAAGATGAATTAGTCGCCAGCACGTCAAGCTACTACAATCTGTCAAATTTCTTGAATAGATTTTCAACTTTATCGCTAAACCATAAGGTTCAAGGTTGATTGGGAAAAGGAGATTGCCCATAGCCAGAACCGCTTTAAAGCAATAGAGTATGGCCATAAAAATAATAATATAAATTATAAAGTGAGGTTAATATTTTGTTATAAATTAGTTATTCATTCGATTTTATTGCATACTTTTTTAAATGGAGTATTTTAGTAAAAGCAGTGTTGCCAATTTTAAGAACCTCCCCATAATCGGTCTTAACGCTTAGTATAAATACAGACGCTGAGTTTAAAAAATAATCGACAGTATCGAGTAGCTTGATGTGCTGGCGTCTGTACAAACCAAACTGCATGCCTGGGTTTGAATTCGAACCCACGATCTACAACTCATAAGTCGGGGTCGTCACCACTGGGCCAGCACTGCTCATGGCAAGAGGGCTTAGACATACTGACATTCTACAAGCGATAACGATGATGGGATAAAATTAATAAATTATGAAATAGAAACTGAATTTCAGGATGTTTGCCATTTAACCCGGGAATCGAACCCAATTCATCAACCTTTAACTTTGAAAATTTGTTCAATGTCGCACTGCTGGGCCTGTGACCCACCCTTTCAAATACTAAATCTGAAATAGTGTCCAATACTAGAAATGTTTTTTTAAATCAAGGGCAGCAGCTGAATAATAGTATAGGTACAGGGTTATTGGTAAAACATTAACAACCTCTTAAGAGGTCATTGTACTCGTCATTATGAACAACTTTTACTATGGGAACAAACCTGAAATCGCGAAAAAAAATCAGCTGTTCCATACATTTTGACGAGTTATACGAACATAAATGTAGGGAACAGCTGATTTTTTTTCGCGATTTCAGGTTTGGTCCCATAGTAAAAGTTGTTAAAGTCAAAGTCAAAGCGTTTATTTCAAATAGGCACTTAACAGGCACTTTTGAACGTCAAAAATTACTAAAATAGAATTGATTCTAGCCGCCCATTCCAAAAGGTAGTTTTCGTATGGAGAAGAATGGGCAAGAAACTCCACCGTTACTCTTTTAAAAAAAAATGTTCATAATGATGACTAGAATGACCTCTTAAGAGGTTGTTAATGTTTTACCAATAACTCTGTATATGGGATTGACAAACATAATCAGCCTATAGTTTTCCCACTACTGGGACCACTACTGGGACACAGGCCTTTTCTCTGTGAGAGGGAGTGGGCCGTAATGTACCACGCGAGCCCAGTGCAGATTGGTAGATGTCACATGTCTATGATTTTTGAGGTGAATACTTCATTACGCGCATTGGGCATTTTTTAAGATGGAAAAAAACCATTTAACTCGCGACACTGTTACCGTAACCGACACCTCTGTGTCGCCAGTTTTGGCCATTTTAAAGACATATAAAGACATCAACGCGCGGTACATAGTCTTTGGGAAATTACTATGCTTTTTTAAGTTTTCACTTCTGTGTAATACCAGTGTTTTTTTTTTTGGTTCATGTCGGGTCTTCGCGATGTTTTCCTTCACAGTTTTGAGAGCAGTGGTGATAAAATTATTTCCAAAAAAAAATGGCTGTCTGGGTTCGAACCCACGACCCACAACTCGTAAGTCGCTGTCGTTACCACTGGGCCACCACTTTGCAGAAATAAGAAATACTTTGGAAGCGATGTCGGTTGTCTAACCCTAAGGTCTCACATTCATTCAACTGATGATACCTACCTAACAGTTAACCTACAATCTATTCACAGCAATGACCAAACTGAAGGTACACAGAATTCATTCTATGTACTTATGTACATAATATACACATGTATGTATTCAACGACCTTGCCAACTTGGTCAGATGCGCAAGGCCGAGCAGTGTCCTGTATTTACAATACAGATGTAGTAATATTTAGACTGTGACATTTTCTTACGTGGAGTGGCTCGTGGCAGCCGCAAGGTTCGGTCGAAGGTTAAGCTGCTCTTGCTGAGGCTAGTTCGTGAAACGGTGACCATTCATTACACATCAAGACCCTTCCGTGCCTCCCAGAGCACTTTAAACCGGTGGCTGTCATTCGTAGATCTTTGACAGTCGTTACGGGCGCGCTGGCGTCGGAAGCCCGAAAGTCTGACAACCAGTCTTGCTGCATCGTGTTAACCGGTAACTAGGATGTGGACGTCAGATAGGCAATCAAATTATTCAGCTTTTCTGTTAATTGATTTAATACCTTGGACGCCGTTTACAGCAATATGAATTGAAATAGTATTTTCATGGCTGAGAATCTAGTGACATTGATTGTTGTGAAGGCGAAAACATTATTTAATAGTATTACACTAATGTAATGAAACGGGGAGATTGCTTCGTATTAAAATAGTTTATAACAATGTAACAAATTATTCAGTAACTGTACACACTGGGCTTCACAGCTTAGTACGACCGTTATCCCAATTGCGTACAGTGTGGCTAAGTTTGACACAATAGAGCCTGGTACCTATGATTACCTAAGACCCTACTGAATAGAAACCTAGCCCTACAGCAACTACCTAGCACCCCAGTTACCCTAACACCCTACCCTATCATACAAACCACACCAAACGTGAGTTACGCTGGTTTTACGTGAGGGAAGTCTGTTCCCATGAGACCTACGGAAACAGACGGAATGGGTAGGAATAGGGGTTTGTGTACGTCGTGCAATGTACACAGGAAATGGTTTTCTCACTGCCGATCCCACAGGCTCATAGGGTCGATGATGGCTTTTGCAGCAGTTATGGTAGGTGAATCAAACTCGACTCCAGCTTGGTGACTGATTTATTTCAATAATTAACTACGTTTACGTCATAATAGAACTACCCAAACAGTTAACATTAAAAAAAAACACTTAATCAAACTTGAAACCTGTGACATATTACAAACACATTATTCAAACACAAATCTGCGCAGTCGGGTAGACTGGTCTTACACAATACCTTGTTAACTCTATGCCACTTGTCACTTGTCACTCGGCAACTGACCTTTGATTCACATGACATTATACGCTAGAATAAAACTTGTGTTTTACGAAGATGATCTTTACTTAGCTAATAGGATGTTTGACTATATTCTTATAGTAATTGAGGGAGGGAGTAATTGAGAAGCAGTAGTGGCCCAGTAGAAACGGCCGCGACTAACGAGTTTCAGGTCGTAGGTTCGAACCCAGTGTAAGTTAATTCATCACCACTTCTCTCAAAACAGTGAAGGAAAGTATGGTGAGGAAGCCTGCGGCCTGAGGCCTTTGTCCCAACATTGGGAACACTACAGGCTGGTCATGCTACTATTACCATTACACAACAGCACTTAGTAAAGTTCCCACGTTCCACGTCAATCACAATTTTGTAAGACTGTGTGTGTATGACCAATGTTGCATGATATTTTGTATGATGTCAAACAATTGGTCACAGACACAGAGTTGGTAATAGTTTTAAGTATAATTATTTCAATTTTAAATACATGTTGTTATGTTATTGTCAGGTGGAGTGTTTTGAAGTTGGTCACACTGAAGTTGGTCAATTTGTTTAATATTGGTAAACCAGAGTTTGTGTTGATTTTCAGTGCATAAGTTAAATGTGTTAGTTTTTAGATTTGTCAAAACAAAAGTGGTTCATCAAGTTAAAAAAAATTGACAGAACTTCTATTAGGACATTGATTATGCGGTGTTCTAAATCAAAAAAGCCAAAAAGATTTCTTTTAGATTTGTGTTTTACAAATCTTCATATAAATGTTATAAATACATAGTTATAGTTTGAACACTAAGAAGAATATGGATCATCATCATCTGCCTAAACTTTTTCCATTAATTATGTTAGGGTCAGCTTCCAGTCTAACCGGATGCAGCTGAATGCCAGTATAATACATGGAGCGACTGCCTATCTGACCTCCACAACCCAGTTACTGGGTAATACGATACCCCTTGGTAAAACTGGTTTTCTGACTTTCGGGCTTCTGACGACGAAGGGGTCTTGGTATGTAATGTGGTCACCCATCCATGGACCAATCGCGGCAAGCGTAGCTTAACCTGATCGATCGACCAGTGCGGCTGTTATTAATTAGTCACAACAACAAGAAGAATATGATATCTATATTTAAAATAATAACTACGTTCTGCGAAATGATCAGTGACTTTTGTCCCAGACTATACAATAAAATGACACCGTTACAATTACAAAATAAGAATAATGATAATTAGACAAATTTCACCTTGTTTATAATTTCAAACATTATGTAGGTCAGTACCGTCACGTCTGTCTGTCCGTCTGACACTTACATAACGGTAACATTACGTGATAAGAAAATATTTATTGTATTCTAATTCAATTGTATGAAGAGCAAATTGCATATATGGCGCTTTTACCTTTATGGTATAGGCAGGGGCCTAAATGAGACCGTTGGGAACGGTACTGAATGATTTGATTTGGCATTTTTTTATTCACATTAACCAGTCTGAAATTGGCACAGGTGCCTGTTTATTGGTATGGGCATGTGATGGAGGAATGAGGAAAATGTCGTGAGGAGAGTTTTGTGTATGAATGTGGATGGCTCTACGAGTAGGGGAAGACTAAAGACACGATGGATGGAATGTGTGGGAGACGATATGGTTGGAAAGGGGGTGACTACCGAGATGACGGCTAATAGCGAAGTATGGAAGAAAAAAAAAATACCCGATCGCGGTAAAAAACTTAAGTTAAAAAAAATCTGAAAACTAAAGGCCCATTTGAATTTGAAAATATAATAAAAATGATATGGGTCCCGCCTGCTTCCAACTTTTATTTAATTTAAAATGGGCTTGACTTTTCAGTTTTTTTAACGTTTTTTAACCGCAGTCGGGTATTTTATTTTCCCGCTTATTAGTTTCCAAATGTGAATGATTTCGCAGACGATTTAGTTCTTGGTACGTGTTTTTTTACGATTTGTCACTTCGAATTACTTTTAACCATAGTTGTATATATTTTTGTAATCATCTTTTAAAATCCTTTATTTTGATATCCCACTCGATAAATTTTGAGAAAAAAAAAATTTTTTTAAGACAATATGGTGCCAAAAATCGGCCATTTATATTTTTTTTCCATTTTGATATACCCAGTGTCACTCTCACAATTAAGACGAATCTAACGGCACCTGTCAAGCTGAAATCGATCAAGCCATTTAGGCTACAGAGGGTTCCAAAGAAATACAATATACATACATACACTCGAAAAACATAATCCTCCTTCTGGTGCAGTCGGGCAAACATACACTCGAAAAACATAATTTCAAATTATACCTACTGCAGATTCTGAGGCATGTCATTGTCTGAGGTCTTAATTAAGTAACTAATTACCAAAAGAAACACATGAATACGTTTAGTTACAAGCGAACCATTCCATTATTTAAATCAAACCATTACAAGTTCTGTACTTTAATAAAAACAATATTATCTTTTATAACAAGACGTTAAAAACCTATAAAAATGACGCAATATTACAAAATTATCATATAAAATCGTTTCTTACATAATTTTCATTTAAAACAATGCTCTTGCTATAACTTCAAGTTGGTAGAGAAAGTGGGTAGGCAGTGGAGCGTGGCGCTATGCGGCGCGTCACGTGTGGAGCGACCTTCGATACTACTGCTGACTCTGTTTCACCAATACAGTAGTAGTTACTACAGTAAAATCCATTTTTGTTCGGTTGACTGACTGTCTAGTGGTCGCAAGCGCTACTGCTGAACATGAGGTCCTTGGTTCGATTCCCAGGTGGGGTAAAGTAATAAATTGGGTTTTTCCATCAGCAATTTCTCAGTAGCAGCCCGGAGTCTGGATTTTTGCCCGGTTGTTGGCAATAGTCTCGCCCCCTGTTACATGAGACTTAAGAGCGTTTACGCCGAACGGCATATTTCATACAAACTTTCAAGCCCTTGTTTTTCGAAGTGAATGAACCGATTTTAATGAAACTTCGTACGCATAAGCAAAATACAAAGGTCTAAAAAGTTAGTAGGCAACATTTTCGAAAAATAGTGTTACAGCCAAATTAGACCGATTTTAAACTTTCCATAGAAACAGATATTGCCAGTTATCATTTTCGGTTTAAAGACATTTATTTCTCAAAAAAAGAACATAACGGTTCACTTAAATAATGAGAAATGTATAGAAAATATATAAAAAAGTAGATACAGTCTCTAGTGATCACATACTGTTATACAAAACAACATAATTAAAAAAATAAATAAAAGAAAAAATATTAGGTGACATTCAGGTGTTAGTACTTCGTCCTAACGTATTCTTCTAGGTCTTTTTTATATGCATGACTATTACTGTTAAACACATCATCAGGTATGTCATTATAAAGTTTCGCTCCCTCATATAGTATATTTTTCCTACCATAGTTAGTTCTAGGTTTTCTTAATTCTATTTTGTCTCGTCGTCTTGCGTTATATGTGTAAGTTTTCTTTTTAAAGTTAAGATGCGAATGTGTGTCTTGTGTTATGATTTTATGTATTAGGATGCATGTTTTAAGTGTATAGAGTTGATTTATTTTAAGTATTTTGGTATCATTGTAGATTTTGGTGGTTGGTGTAAGGTAGTTGTAGTTGTATAGTGTTTTTATTGCCTTATTTTGTAGTATTTGTATATCCTGGATTACCGATTTTGCTGCAGTTCCCCATATCTCAATGAGATATTCTATATGGGGTCTAACAAGAGAGTTATATATCATTGCGCGAGCTTTTTTAGGAATGCAAGCAGACATTCGACGCAATGCTCCTACCAGAGGTGATAGTTTGGACTTAATGTAATCAATATGGGGTTTCCAAGTTAACTTAGTATCTAAAATGAGACCCAAATATCTTTCACTGCTTGATTTAGAAATATTTTCGCTGTTTATTGTTAATTGGATTTGATTGAGGATTTTCTTATTTTTTGCAGCAAATATCATGTATGACGTTTTCTTTGTGTTAATAGTTAGCAAATTAGACAGAAACCATGTATTTAGGATATTCAAATCATCTTGAGCTTCTTTCACTATATCAGTTAGATTGTGACCAAAGTAGAACAAGCAAGTGTCATCTGCGTAAAGTGTGATACTGCCCGACGTTTTAACACTACTGATGCTATTGATGTAAATCAAAAATAATAACGGTCCGAGAATTGATCCTTGTGGGATTCCGTAGGTTAATTTACAAGGCAAACTTTCATAATTATCAATTTTCACAATTTGTGTCCGATTTTCTAGATACGATTTAAGTATTCTATTTGCGGATCCCGATATTCCTACGTCAGTTAACTTTATTAAAAGCAAATCATGACTAATCGTGTCAAATGCCTTTTTTAGGTCAATAAATATACCTAGGGCGTATTGTTTGTTGTCTATGGCATTTTTTATTTTAGTGGTAAGATCTATAGTTGCTGATAAGGTATTTGATTTTGGCCTAAATCCATATTGTTGCTCAAAAAAGAAGTCTATGTCTGTTAGGTAGGTGTAAAGACGGCGGTAAATAATTCTTTCAAAAATTTTGGAGATTACTGGTAATACTGATATCGGCCTATAATTCCCTGGATCAGTCTTGCTTCCAGATTTAAAAATTGGAGTTACCTTAGCAACCTTTAGACTTTCAGGGAATGTCCCTTGTTCAAGGCATTTATTTATACAATCAGTTAAGTGGTCTAATATTAGGTTTTTAATGCATTTTATTTCTTTAACAGTGATTCCATCAATTCCACTACTTGTATTAGTATCTAGGCTATCGATTATTGTATTAATTTCTTCCTTTGTGGTTGGTTCAAATGTGTGCAGAGTATGTGCTTGTGATAGTGTTCTATTTAATGTAAATTTAATTTGTGTTTGTGTTATTTTATTGGCTAAGATAGAACCAACTGTGGAAAAGAAATCATTAAAAAGTTGGCAGATTTGTTGCCCATTTGTTATTACGTCAGTTTCAGTTTTTAACTTTGAAGGAGCACAATTGTTTTTGGGTTTGTTATTTGCCAGCATATTAATTAAATCCCACATTTTTTTTGGCTGCTTCTGACACTTTTCAAATTTGTCCAGGTAATACTTCCTTTTTGTATTTCTTATTGTCTTATAGGCTTCATCTCTTATGAGTTTGAAATTTAGTTCAGTTTCATTGTTATTAATGTCTTTTTTGTGTTCACTCCATGCTTCGTTTCGCTTATTTATAACTTCTGTAACATGTTTATTGATCCAATCTTCTCGAGGCTTGTTTAGAATTTTAACTTTCTTTACCTTTTTTATTTTAATTTGATTTTTGATGAATGTTTCTAGTTTTAGATAATCATTGTCTTCATTAATAAATTTGGCTTCCTCAACTGATTTATATAGCATGTTGTAGTCTGTGGCTAAGTATTCATGTTTTAACTTTTGTGTGACTTTTGGTTTTTTCAGTTCCAAATATATCTGTTTATGATCGGATAATGGAGTATCAAGTAAAGTCATATGAAAGGTATCGTCTTGAATGTTTGTTGAAATGTGGTCTATAATGGTTTTCGTAGTTTTTGTTTCACGAGTACAGTAGTTGACATTTCTGTTATTTAATATCTGATATCCGGATTCATTAAGCATACTTGTATAGATATTTGCTTGTCGGTCGTCATTTAGTAGATTAATGTTGTAATCTCCAAATACTAACGCTTTTCGTTTCCCATCTAGTTGTGATCCATACGTTTCTACAAATTCGTTAAAGTTTGTGTTGGGCGGCTTATAAACCAATCCTACGTGTATACCATATTTTTCCAAGTATATCCAAAGGTAATCATTTTGCCCTTTACTGTAAAGTTTTGTAATTTCGTATTTGATGCTATTATGTATATAAGCGGAGACACCACCTCCAATGCGCCCCTTCCTGTATATATATACATGTGAATAGTTTGGGATTTGTAGTAGGTTAGCTTCGGCATCGGATTTAATCCAGGTCTCAGTGATTAAAATTATATGTGTGGTTCTCTTTATTGATTTTAACATACATTGCAGCTCATCTAGTTTATTGCTTTTAACGAGGCTTCTAATATTTGTGTAGAGAAATTTAAGTGAAGTTTTTTTCGTACAGATATCTTCGCAGCAAGTAATATTCTGATAAGTAATGTTTGAAATGTTTTCTGCATAATCTAATTGTATTTTTTTACAGTTTACTTCGGTTCTTTGTCGTTTTTTAAAGTTGAATTAATTATTTTAGGAACACCTCCCATGTACTTTATAATGAGGTCAGTTTCACCATTTTGTTGACGTTCTTGTAATTCCGCACGTAGTTCCTTTAAATATTGTTGCTGTAGAGGAGTTTGGTCCGAGTAAACGCGAACTTGGTCTATATCATATTTGCTGTAGTTACGCAAGATATATTTTGCAGTATCTTGCGATTCAAAATACACTTTTAGCGATCGGTTTTTTCCGGGAATATACTTGCCCAGTCTTATTAAGTTGCTTGGGCTCGGACATTCCGGATAAATAGTTTTAATAATATGCATAACCTTGTTTTTGTCATGTTCAATTCTAGCGTTTCTATTCGAATTATTCGTTTCGGGTATACCGACAAAAATTACGTTCTTTTCTCGGCGATAGCGGTCTTGCAATTCCAGTATGGTACCTTCGAGAAGCGTTGGCGAGCTTTGCTCTAGAGCGGGCGCGTTAGCGGACTTAAGTTGAGTTGAATTTTTTAAATAAGACATTTCAAAAATGTTGCCTACTAACTTTTTAGACCTTTGTATCCTGCTTATGCGTATGAAGTTTCATTAAAATCCGTTCATTAATTTCGAAAAACAAGGGCTTGAAAGTTTGTATTATATTTTATTTTATTTTAATTATTTTATTTTTGGATTGTTGTCTTCTTACTATTTGCTGTACTCTGGACGCTCTTAACGCGTACGTATTTTTTTACATCGTTCTCACATATAATTGTAAATTCAACATTACTGATGTAACTAATATTTTTGTAAAAATACAATTTAAAAGAGTGTCCATGGAGTTTCTTGCCCGTTCTTCTCCATAGGTACCTACGCTTTGGAATGGGCAACTAGCTTCATATTCTCTGACTGACCGACTTCTTGACAATTCAAAAGTGCCTGTGAATGGTTTAATTGAAATAAATGGTTTGAGTTTGAGTTTGAGTTTGAGTATGAAGTGCCGTACGGTGTAAACGCTCTTAAAGATAACCGGCGAAATGTGGGTAGATGTACCTTCTGCCTCGCCCTTCAGAGATAGCAGGCGTGATGTTATGGTAAACTTATTAACAATAGTAGCAGTGTACAGACTGCCTAATTAGCTACACGGCTTGATTGTGGTTCAGATTCAAACAGTCAAGAAATGCTCTGTAGCAATCCGGAGATAGGAAGCTGGCGGTGCGACACTCACGTGCCTCTGAGTGCACGCAATACTGCGGTTCTGAACTGATCTTTCTCTCCGGAAGCAGCCAGCCAAGGCAAAACATACTTTGCTACAGAGAAAGAATGAACATTGATAACGACGCTGTGTGTTGACAATTTCAGAAGAGCAATACTCGTTCGTAATTAATACGTTCAAAATCTAGCCGCAGTCTCATCTGAGCGACAATCATTATAAAATTAAATAAAAAAATAATAATTAAAAAATGTAGAGTCGTTGTTCCTCAATACTAACATACGCGTAGTCCGTTACAATAAGAATTACGAACGTATGTATTTCAATAAACCCGTACGTATATTTTCTTGATGGCGATCCTTCAGGAATAAAAACAAAAGAAAAAGCGGTTCAAACCGGAATGAGAAAGTTTATAGTGGATAAGACAGAGATTAAAACAGAAGAAGAACTAGCAGGGGATCAAACCGGAATAACTCCCTAAAACTTATCAAAAATGTTGGGAAATTAGTTGTTGACAGATTGAGAATGAGATTAGAATGCAAACGTTCTTAAAAATACGGGGATTGCCCTTCAGATCGTTTTGTCCGAGCAACGTTTTTGCTTCTCCAAAAGTCAGTAGATAAACAAAGGTTGTATAAGGTAGTAAATTTCAATAATTAAAAAAAAGGAAGTTAAGCATGACACTAAACAATTTTGAAGGATAGGTACTGCTAATCCATTGCTTCGTATGTTCGAAAAAGAACAATGCCCACTTTCCATACATTTAAAAACCTGATAATGAAAGTTAATGTATGTAATGTAAGGTATAGTAGAAAGAGTACCTGTAAGATTAGAAAATAATGTCATATAGTCATTTTTACGATTAAAAGTCTTCAAAGGCCAAAAAATATTAATGTTACTTTTTAGGTTAGGATTTGCCTTTACGATAGTTTGTTAACTTACAAAAAGTCTAACTTTGCTATTGTATTGTCAAAAGTGATCACTTGCCTACCCATTTCGCTGACCGCAGTACATATATACCTACCTACTACGTCATCCAGAAATTCTGCTGGAGCAGAGATATTGTCTTGAAACCTAGCCCATCTCAGTAGTTATACACACAAAATGGTACAATACACAACGAGACGGAAGCGCAACAACGAAGTCGCAGAACTGTCAAAATATCTAAAAAATCCGTTTCGCTCGTGCGAACTTAATTATAATCTGCATAATTAATTAATTTAATTATCCTGTTATTTTGAATTGATCTGTATTATGCACAGACTAATAAAAAATAGTTATTGATTAAATAAAACTTAAAATAATATATAAAACTCAGAAAAAGATTTGAATAAAGTCAAGAAGCAGTGTGCAAAACGGAACGTTGTAAAAAATGAGTAGTTGGATGCGTTCAGGGTAATTGAGATGCGTTCAAAATAAGGTAATAAGACGTAGAGTTAGCATAAAGAAAAATTAATAAATATTTTTTTCCTGGCCTTCTTTTAAAATTGTGATTAGCGTAATGAATGTACAATTAAATTAGCTGAATTTTAATATTTATTTCATTTCTATACATTGTCAGGTGAAAAATGGGCATCCTTCTTTGTCTGCTCAGCAACGTAAATAACGCAATGAATGTTGTTGAACCGTAAAAATGAAAGGCATTGTTACTGATAGTGTGTTACGCAACTACCCTGATGATTTTCAGCCTACAATTTGATATTTTATAACACAAGTGAAGATAGTACAATCAACAAAACAGATAAATACGCAGGATCGTCGGATATAGTTGAAGTTTAGTAAGAAACCGATGGATGTTGTCGACTGAAATTCAATTTGATAAATGAGGTGTTTGTTTTCTATTAATAACATTAAATTTTATTCGAGAACATCCATCGGTTTCTTACTAAACTTCAACTATATCCGACGATCCTGCATACTTATCTGTTCTTTAAAATCACATATACCCAGTAAGCAACCGTAGTGATCAATGCCCGCTCCTTCTCTGTATGAGAAGAGGCGTTCGCCCTGCAGTGGAACAGCTACAAGCTTGCTTTAAACCCGGGCAAATAACTACCCACCGTTTTAAAATAAGCAAGTAAGTCGTGACAATATTACCCGTTCGATGTTATTACAAAAGGTAAAAGTGCTCGCAGCAAGGACGCCGCGAAGGTGAACGCCCTGCGGTTGCATTCTCTATGTAGAGTGTGTAGAGCTGTATGTAGAGCTGTATGTAGAGCTACATGTAGAGCTGTATGTAGAGCTCTACAGGGTGACATGGACACTGTAACCATGAATTCACATGACTCAAGACCAAGGGTAGAAATTATTCGTGAACTTAAAAAAAAAATCTGTTGTTTCATACAAAATTAGAATACCTACGCTGTCAAAGTGTATGGAACAGCTGATTTTTTTTATAATAACTGACGAAAATTTTTCTACGTTCAGAACCACGTACTGACTCCATGGTAATAGGTTGCGCGGGTGTCTCTGTCACCCTGTATGTAGAGCTATATGTAGAGCGGCTCTACCTATATAAAGTTTTATAGCAAGTGCTATTGTTCGTTTATATCCAAGTTCTAGAACTTACGAAGCGTGTTTCGTTGAAATTAAAACTCGGAGGTAGTATTTTACATGTTCAAACTTGAAAGTAATATGCATAAGTTCTTAAATAAATGCTGAAATTAGTAGATGAGTGCGCAATAGTTGATGCAAAAGTTTAAATTTCCGGATCAATTAATCGGCTGTTGTGGTTTCTTATTCTTCTTCTTGGCGTGTCGATAGCAATCTAAATAGAGTCGGCCCAGAATTCGGCTACTTGTTTGGCACCATCACCAGCGTCCACCAGTTCCTGTAACGTGCATCTGACAGGACACGCAGGACTGTTTAAAGTTGAAATGGTTTCTTATTGAAATGACAACACACACAATCAGCCTATAATGTTCCCACTGCTGGGACACAGGCCTCCTCTCTGCGAGAGGGAGTGGGCCGTAATCCACCACGCAGACCGAGTGCGGGTTGGTAGATGTCACATGTCTTCGAATGTCTGGTTCTAGGACAGGCCGGTTTCCTCACAATATTTTCCTTCGCCGTTTTGAGAGCAGTGGTGATGAAATCAAATACACAAAGTAAAGCGCCTGTCTGGGTTCGAATTGACGACTTACAACTCGTAAGTCGGGGCCGATACCACTGGGCCACCACTACTGAGCCAGTTAATTAAAATTCATGCATAATCATCAATCAACTCGGCCTAACGCAGTCCACAGCTGGAAAAACCGGGCAAGAGCGAGTCGAACTCGCTTACCGAGGGTTCCATAACATCCGGGTTTATGCATAAGGTTTATATTTATGAAATTAAATGCTTTTTTTATATTTGAGTTGGTTGAATAAAAGGTAAATTGCGGTTTACGATTTATGACGGATTAAAAAAAAACTACTTACTAGATCTCGTTCAAACCAATTTTCGGTGGAATTTTACATGGTATTGTACATCATATATATTTTTTTTGTTTTATCATTCTCTTATTTTAGAAGTTACAGGGGGGGGGGCACATTTTACCACTTTGGAAGTGTCTCTCGCGCAAACTATTCAGTTTAGAAAAAAATGGTATATGAAACCTCAATATCATTTTTGAAGATCTATTCATAGATACCTCACACGTATGGGTTTGACGAAAAAAATTTTTTTTAGTTTCTGTTCTAAGTATGGGGAACCACAAAATTTATTGTTTTTTTTCTATTTTTGTGTGAAAATCTTAATGCGGTTCACAGAATACATCTACTTACCAAGTTTCAACAGTATAGTTCTTATAGTTTCGGAGAAAAGTGGCTGTGACATACGGACGGACAGACAGACAGACATGACGAATCTATAAGGGTTCCGTTTTTTACCATTTGGCTACGGAACCCTAAAAAGGCCTCTCCTATTTTACTATAACACTTGAAGGCCAACTCCCGTAATTAAAAACTTTCAAAATCATCTCATCTCAGCAATAATCAAAACTTGTCAAAAATGTAGGGAAATTAGAGATATATTTGACAGATTGAGACTGAGATCAAACTTTCTTAAAGTTACGAGGATTGCCTCTCTGGTTATCCGCCAAATTTTGTCACCATCTGCTTAGCCTCTTCCCAACTATGTGGGGGTCGGCATCCAGTCTAAATGATAAATGATTTATTTTCTGTAAGTAGGTTTTTACAAACACTTTTACACGTCATCATATTTTTTAAACTAGATGTGGTCGGCGTTTCCTATCTGACTACTCTGAGAAGAAAGGCCGAAACAAACTCAGAGGTCACAGTCTCTTTTAAAGTCCAGACAAAATCTTGGTCAGATCGTGTGAAGACCATGTAGATTGATCTCTGAAATGGTCTTTTGAGGAAAGAACCACACTGATTGAGCGGACCTGTCCAATCAGTGCACGCATTTGTCAAAAATCGTGCAGCTAAACTCAGAAATTGAGGAGCTCAACGATTGCAGCTGAATGCAGCTAACCGGATGCAGCTGAATACCAGTAGTTTACATGTAGCGACTGCCTGTCTGACCTCCACAACCCAGTTCCTAGGTTACACGATACCCTTTAGTAAGACTGGTTGTCAGATTGAACCGACAAATGTAGTTAATAACAGTCATTTTTATTTCCCTATGGACATAACGTTATTGTAAATTAACTTATTAATCACAATGATAGGAAGTGGCACCGTATCGTATATCAGAGTCTATTGTCTTGTGTAGTGATGTGAAAGCATCGGGAAAAAAATGTCGATATCTATTGTCAAGGAGTGTCATTACTATAACCATAAACGTCTAAATTACAGTTAATTGGCTGGTTGATGGCAATAGGCTCACCCTATTACATGGACCATAACATAACTGACGATGAGTGGGCCTTATCCTGCGGGGAATACAGGCGTGTATGTTAATGTCAACCAAGTTCTTTATTCACGTATTACGTACCTAAATATTTCTTCTTTATTATCTTTAACCACACAGTCATGTATACATGACAAACCAAAATGAGCCCAGCACGCCACGGTTCGACTACATGACAGACTTTGACGCCGAGGGCATGTTTTTGTTTTTTTGTCGTGTGTCGGTCAAAAGGTTAAGCATAATTTTCTACAACACATCTGACCTCAGCACTAGTTCCTATAAAAGACCACAAGCCACACAATTTAAATTGCTGCCTTTTAAACCGGGGATCATATTGCCACCTTTTTAGCTCCATCATAAAAAAACCTATCTTTATAAATTCTACTTATCCCCCAAGGTTAAGCAAGCGACAGTGTATACTACATTGTAAATACTTCAGTAATGACCACAGAGAAGTTAGCCTTCTACTGATTGTTGGCGGTATTTCAGAAATGTGCCACAGTTATTGCGTAACGATATATTTTCCTCATTAGCTGTGATAATTTTTCTAAGAAACTATTAAAATGAGCACGGGTTATTAGGGCTATAATCAAATTGGAAATGTCTTCTGTAGTGTAAAAATAAAACTGGACTCGTTTAAATTCAAAACGTATAAATGCCATGGTGCTACCATGAGATGAAGTCAAAAAGTAAAGAAAAATAAATAAATAAACAATATTGTCGGTCTAGAATGACCTAAATACCTACATAGTTTTTTACGTTTTAAACTGTAAAAATAAAGACAAAATTATTAAACTAATAATGATTGAACTTTTGGAACTGTTAACAAACCAAAAAGCAAAAAAAAACATTTCAGACGAGGTTTCTGCTAGGTTTATTTTTTAATGTCCCAACTGCAGAGGTCAGGAAAGATTTAATGAAATAGCCACTTAAGTTTCGCAACAAAAGGATATACAATAGTGTGAATTCGCCTTAATTAGTTTGGTCTCTTTTAAATTGAAAGTGGAGTTGCATGCAACAACAAAAATTAAACATAATACATACATAATCGGACTTTGACGTTTCCACAACAAAAAATATGTAGTTTTTTTCTTTATAAATTATGCAGCGCCTGCAGACGAAGAATATTCTATTGATCGCTTATAATTTCCATCACTTTTTATTTGGTGGGTATAATCAACCAAATGTGTAACAAATTAACATAAATATGTTTATTTAATTAATGTAAATCCTATTTTTACTTTATTTTATACTTGAATAAAATTTTATTATATTTATTATTTATTATTATTTGTAAGTCAATTATTATAATTGACTGGTAAAGAAGCTGGTCTGTCTTTAAACGATATTTTTTGTGCACGTTATTTGATTTCTTATCATGCCATGTTACAAACTAGATTTAAAATTATTAAATGAATCGACATCAGCTACATTTATAATTCATAAAATGGATTTTCAATAGCTATGGGTAATAAAACCACATCTCTATAAATACCCGACATAAAGTTATACCAAACGTCAAAGCCGATATAATCGGATTAATATATCGATAAACACGTCCCATCACTAGCGTCGGCAACGCAAGGTCTTTCATTTCACTTAACTCAACATGGAGGGAAGTAAAGGGAGTGCTGTTTTTTATATCTGTCTATGGTTATTTATGGTACTCATTAATGTTATGGACAGCAACATTGCTGGTAGGCGCTTTACTGTGTGTAAATCTTAACATCACTGCTCTCAAAACGGTGAAGGCCAACATCTTGAGGAAACCGGCATATCCTAGAGCCAAACATTCGAAGAAGTGACATCTACCAACCCGCATTGGGCACGCGTGGAGGATTACAGCCCACTCCCCTCACAAAGAGGAGGCTTGTGTCCCAGCAGTGGGAACATAAGGTTGATTATGAATGCAAAACCTGTCTAGTAAAGTAGGTAACGATTAGATTTGTGACCTTACTCGGTTGTCAGAGATAATCTCTGGATACCGATTAGAAAAACTATTCCTCTAATAGATAGAAAACTACACTATTGCCGAGTTCTATAGGATCTATTTTATATTATAGTCGACTTCCACGCGGACGAAGTCACGAGCAGAAGCTAGCGTATAATACCTGCATGTTTAAAACTGAAGACAGGTTTATACCCACGTCAAAAATGGAACGTTATCTGTCCGCATTTTTAACCGACTGCGCGACAACAAAGACAGGTTAGGTATATCAAAAACTGCCATTAAGCGGCTTACATGACCTAAAGCGCGGTCACTGTCGGACTGCATAGAAAAGAAAGAGAAGCGCGATGACACAACACTGGTAAAATATGAAGCAATTATTTAATTACAAAAATCTATTGTTTAGACTAAAAAATTAAAACACTAGTGTTTTAGTATGTTGCTTATAGAATAATCTGACAAAAAATCAAAATGATTGTATGTATATTAGTATGGCTTTTATTGTAAAAAAAAAGTTTTTAGAGGTATCTTCATGATTTTTTTCTATCGAATTTTAATATCATATATTTTACTGACGATTTATTGTTTCTAAAACTTGCGTTTTTGCGTTTAGGTCCTGTAAGGCCCTTAAACATGTTTATAATTGCTACTAAAAAGGTGATGCACGAGGGTGGGTTCAAATCCGGGCAAGAACCAATGTGACTTTTCAATTTATATGTATTTTCTAAGTTTATCTTAGACATGACTGACATGGATTTGTGCCCGGTTGATGGCAATAGGCTTGCCCACTTTTACATAGGACTAAAACAACTGTCGATATGTGGGAGTACTAATAGGTACAGCTCTGCCTGACCGTTGACCAGGGGTTACAGGCGTGATGGCCATGTATTAAAAAGGCGTTATAAATTAACCACTATTTTCTTTGTTCTCAGGTGGAAGTGACAATATGAAGCGATCCCGTCACAGATGGGTCGGATTAAGCTTATTTTGTGAGTATATCTATTTATTCATTGTCTACTTATATGAACTGTCATGTGGGGCTCGTCACTCCGTGCCTTCAGAAAACACGAGAAGCTGTCACTCGTAGATCTTTGTCAGTAGTTACAGGTAGTCAGAAGCTCAAAAGTCTGACAACCCAGTCGTACCGAGGGGGACCATGTCATCCAGTAACTGGATTGTGGAGGTCAGATAGGCAGTCGCTCCATGTTAAATACTAGTATTCAACTGCATCCGGGTGGACTGGAAGCCGACCTCGACGTAAATGGTAAAAGGCAGGAAGATTTATTGAATTGCGCACACAATAATAATGAACTTTGTCCAGTGCAAACATGCTTTCTTGGTGTATTTTGACTGAACGGTGAAAAGACGATGAGAACTGTCGATTATGTTTTTAGTACCTACAACACTTTTACGTATTGCTGAATGGACCTGCTCTTGACCTGGAAACAATGGATGAGGTCTATGATGTGACGAGCGTGCCCAGACTTTTAATCCCTCGTCGGCGTCGTCGGTTAGGCAAGCTTAATAAGTTTGGTAACAATAGAAAAAGTGTCTTATGTGACAGTTGGGCCCTTACATAATCAGTCTATAACAGCGTCCTCTCTGTGAGAGGGAGTGGGCCGTACTCCACCACGCGGGTGCACCCAGTGCGGGTGGGTAGATGTCACATGTCTTCGAATTTTTTATTCTAGGACATGCCGGTTTTCTCACGATGTTTTCCCTCACCGTTTTGAGAGCAGTGGTGATGAAATAATTTACACAAAGTAAAGCGTCTGTCTGGGTTGGCCGTTACCACTTGGGCACAACTGCTCTGGGTTGGGCTCCTATCAGTAGTCAAACACCTTATAATTATGTGTTCACGTGACAAACAGCTGTTACTATCCGGTTTCAACTCAAACCTCAAGATGAAATATGAGAAATAAAGTATTTTTAAACCTAATTAACATCTAATTCTGTTCAAAGATAAATAAATACATTGTGTAGGTATGTATACTAAACAAGTATGCCAATTCTTAAAAGGATACTTCATGTCATTAGCAAATTTGAATACTGAGCCAAGGTCACTCATAAGGAAACAGAAAACAATCTAATATTAGTATTTAATGCTCAATACGCACGCGCAGACCTTGGAAAGATCTAGAATAATTTGGAATAGGGTAAGGCTAGGCTTGGGGTCAGTGAATGATACATTATTTTTATAAGCCAAATTCAAATTTGCCGCTGTCAACCTCTGTTGACAGCGGCAATTTGTAGCGGCTAGTGTACAAATTTGACAACTATTAATGAAAAAAAGAAAACATAGAGACACAGTATAATCGAAGCGCACGGCAGTGCGCAGGCCAATTTCCAGCAAGTGGCCGCACGTACGCTGTGCACTATTTACCCGAACCGCTTCGAGCTACTTTTGACCACCCTGTATCTAACTAATTGTCACACGAAATCAAATCAAACTTCACATACATAATACCACGACTGCTGTTAGTTCGAATACCAAATTACATAACTGTAGCTTTAATAGATTCAAAGTTATGGACTTTTCAAAATAGCTAAAGTGGCACTGACTGACTGACTGACTGACTGACTGACTGACTGACTGACTCACTCACTTAGAGTTAATCAAAATGTTTAGGGACTTCTAGTAGGCCTAGAAACTTGAAATTTGGCACGAAGCTAGATATTAGCATGAAACTAAAGGAAAAATTAAAAAAATGGTCAAGTGTGAGTCTGGCTCGCGCGTAGAGGGTTCAATATTAAATTTTGATTCTAGCCGGCCTAGAAACTTCTAACC